>VXAD01011242.1:2375580-2739663 GCA_013399195.1 Dicrurus megarhynchus | reverse complement strand
GGGGGGCATGAGGTAGCGGCGGGCGGCGGAGCGCCCGCCGGGCGCCGTGGCCGCGGAGGGCATGAGGCGGCGAGCGGCGGGGATGGGCTCCGGCGCGCGGTGTTAGAGCCCGGCAGCAGCCAAAGGTAAGTGTCCCCCGCGCCGCCACCCCGGGCCGGGACACCCCGCCCGGGCCGGGTAGCGCACAGCTGGGAGCCGCCAGCGCAGCCCCGGGGCGCGGGGCAGCACCAGGTGGCATCGCGCCGGGTGTCCCCCCCGCTCGTCCCTCCCTCCCTTCCGCGACCCCGATTCCCGGCGGCGAATATCCCGTTACCGCCGAGCCGCGCCGCGCCCCGGGGGAGCCCCGCCGCCCCCCGCTCCCGCTGCCCGCCGCGAACGGCGGAGCGAACGGCGGAGCGAACGGCGGAGCGGCCGTGTTTGCTCTCTTGGATGCTGTACGCGGGTTGTTGTGTGTCCTGGGGGCACGGGGTGTTTAAACCGGGGAGTTTACAAGGGTGAGGAATCCAGACAGTGTTTAGAGAGTGAGAGTTTTAGGAGGAGAACAGGGTGTAATTAATGTAAACCTGATCTTCCCCGGGTGTGCGTATCACAGCGAAGGCATCTTCAAGAATCTGGGTAATTAAGTGCGGTTGTGCTTTGGGACGCACCTCTGGAGCCCACGGAAACAAGTGGGGCTGTTGGTGGGGGGAGCGTGGGGCGGGAGGGGAAGAAGGAGAAAGGAGGAATCAGCGCTGTGCAGAGAAGTCTCAGAGTGGAGGAAGGCGCGTACCCAGAGCGGAGCTTGGCTGAGTGGCACTGGAGCAGCAACACAAAGTTTTCTGGGCTGCTGATGGGAGAGGTAACATTCCTCCTCCCCCTTCCACCAAGTTCCTCCGCAAATTGTTAACCTGAAATCTTGTTTTATGGCCACTTGCTAGCGTTTTGTTTGCCTTCCAGACTGGTTCTGTACAGGATACCAAAGAATTATGCATTAACTGTAAACTTAGAGGAGCTTACTGGCCTCAGTGGGTTCTTGATTTATATCAGGCTAAAGCAGAGAGGAGGGCAAAGTTTTACTCAGCACCAAGGAATGAATTACAAGTACGTTGTTCTTTTATTTGCTGTTTCTTCTTGTCAGTCTTCGCAATAGGATTTAAAACTCTGCAAAGTTGAGGGTTGTTTGGGGTTTTTTCCCCCCAGTAACTATTTTGCTCTCCTTTTTCCTGCCTCCAGGTCTGAGAGGACAGTAGCCTGTGCGATACAGCGGGATCTGGTTTTCAAAATGGAATTGCAGCTGGCGCTCCTTTTCGCAGGGATAATTGCATTTTCGGACTCGGCGAGAGGTAAGGGGAGCGTGCTTGGTGCGAACGCTCTGTGACTCTCACCCTTCCCTCTGCTCCGTGGGCTCGTGCTCCGCAGGCACCCGCAGTGCCCCTGGAGGGACCCCCCCAGAGGAGTTGCTGTTGGCAGGGACTCGTCCCCTGCACGTTTTTTATCTGCACAGAGGTGCAGGCTCGTGCCCACGTGTGGTGCCTCCTTACCTGCGTGGTTCGGGGCCGTCGTTTGGGATGGAGCGCGGTCACTCCAGCTTTGCTGAGGTCTGTTAGGCACAGGTGAACGTCCAGGGGCTTTTCTTGTGCCTGTGTGAAAATGCACAGACAATTTTAAAGAAAAGCAACTGCATTCCTCTGTGGATCAGAAATACCTCTCCCCTCCTGTAATCCCTCCAGCCTCTGCCCCATGTATTCCCACTTACAAACTAAACAAACACATCCATTAACTTCCCTGGTGACAGACAAATGACAGTTCCCAACAGCGAGAGTGTATTTTAGCGCTGAGGCTCCAGCAGTTGATCAGATTTCAATAAACAGGTTACCCTTCCAGAGGCAAATTGAAATACATTGACCTGGGAATGATGGGGGTAGGAAAAAAGAAGTTTCTTTATGGGAAGGTGCTTCTAGCAAAGCTCTGGGATCAGAGTGCAAGGAGTGGTGGCTCTTCCTGCGCTTTTGCCTGTGTTGTACCTTGGTGGGTGCTGTCCTTGGAAAGCCTGAATGGGAATCCAGGCTTTCAGCTCCCCCGCCTCCGGTCACAACGTAGGGGCTGCATTGTTCCAGGAGAATGGGGGGTATGTCTTTAGGATGCTGATTGCTCCAGCTGCATTTCCCAACAGTCTCAGAGTTTCATGAATTGTTGTAAGACCTTTAAATCATCCAGTGCGATGGACTTGCGAATTAAAAGCTTTAAGCTTGCCCTTCACTTGGGCTGTAACTTGCCAAAAATAAATCTTGGGGGGGTGAGGGTGGGAAAGGAGAGGGGGAGCACTACTCTGAAAACCCAAGTTTGGGTTAGTGCACTGCTTTTTTTTTTTCTTCTTGGCATTGGCTCTCAAGCAAATATTTTATGGAGTCAAAAGCACTATAAAATGATTTGGCTGGAAGCTGAATGAAAAAGAAAACAGTATATAGGCTGTAATTCCTGCAAGTCTGAATTCCAGGCAAGGCTTACAATGGAGACTCAGTTTAAGTTGTGGGCGATGGGCAGCAGTGTATGAATTAAGATGACTTCATGGATGTATATTATTGCAATGGACCTGAGAAGTTGGTGGAGTTCCGGAAAAGATCTGAAGTGGGCAGGAGAAGACAAAAAGATTTTTGTCTCTGATGTGAGCTGAGTATCGGCTGCTTTACTGGCTGACCCTGTTTAAATTTGGTTTGCAATTGTCTTGCTTGTACGCTTATTGCCCCTGGGAAGTGAAGTGCTGTTGGGTGTTGTTGTGTGAAGAAGTGACAGAAAATTAACAGCGGTAATTTTGGGACGTTGTTATTTTTCCTATGGAAAGGTCTTTTTAATATAACTTTGATAGGATCATATTGGTAATTGGGTTATTTGAACACTTTTTAGAGCTGGATGGAAAAACCCATCCTGTAAGCCTGTGGAGAGAGGGTTCTGGTTATTTAAAATTATCTAGAAAGAGAGGTTAAAAGCCAGGGCCAAACCCATGAAAAATGTCATTCATTCATGTGCTGATTTAAGAGAGGGGAAGTGAAAAAGAAAAAGGAGGCATTGCTGTAAAAACATAGACAAAATTCTGACATTTAAATCCTGCTTTAGACCTCCGTAAGGTTGAGAGCATTTTCATAGTGAAGGAGATAGATGGAGGGTCAAACTTGTGGGCAGAGATGAGACACTCTCCAGAACTTTGAAACTTTATTTTGTGCTGACAAATATCTCCAATTGTTAGGTGTTTACATTGGGATAATTTCAGAATTTTGGAAAAATGTGCCAAGCTTTTAATGTGCTTGCGGAGTTTTTCTGAGCACCTCATATAAGGGCTTTGGCCGCTGGAGATGTGTAAACGTTACCTGTTACAGTCGCTCAGGTTTTATAGGCAGTCCTTCAGCCAAATCTCAGCCTGAGGTCGTGAGGCTCTTCTCTGGAGGAAGAAGGGCTCTTTGTTTTGGTCAAACAGCATTTAATATCGGTATCCTGATTGCAGATTAGACGTGTGTGGCCCGAAGTGTGCCAGCACCTCCTGAATTGGAGGCATCGGAAGTTAAATAGGTGCTTGCTGGCTGGCGATCAAGTGAGGAGGGCGTCTGAGGAGGCTCTCTGGGAAAGGGATGGTCCTTCTTTTCTACTCATTTTAGGCAAAACTAGGTTATGCTGGAGTTAGGGTGTTAATTTGGAGCTGACTGATGCTGTGCCCGTGCTTGGGGAAGGGCTGTGCCGTGGTGCATCTGCACAAGGGGGCAGAGTTAAGTTGCCCACGCACTCGAGCTTTGATATTTCCTGACAGTTGAATGCTCAGCTGCAATCTTGCATTAAATGTTACGTTGTATTATTTTTACATCTTTATTTAGGTGACACCTTTTAAGGCAAAGGGCTCTGCAGGAATGACTGATTGGGTTTATGTGGCAGGTTTTTTTTTCTCACCTCTCAGCAAAAAGGGGCGTTTTTCCAGGGTCGGATCTGTGCCTGCTGGCTGTGTCCCACCAATGTATCTCATCACTGATGTAGAAGACTCTTTAAAAAAGGGAATATCTTAACAAACCAAGATAAACTCTTAAAGAGGCAATACCTTTGAAATATCCAGACAAAGCAGAGAGCAGGTCTGGTTCTAGAGGTCCACATGGTAGAACTGTCTGTGTTTGAATGGATGAGGGGTGAGATAGCTCTGGTTGTGTTTGAACCAGTGCTTTTGGGGCTGAAACTGAAAGACTTTGACAAAAGACTTGTCTACACCTGCAAGTGCACTGGAATAGCCCTTCCAAAAAACTTAGTCCGGAATAAATCTCCCAGTGGCCAATCTTATTCCAGGCTAAGGATCTCCTGGAGGGAGCCTGTACCAAAAAAGTCTCCCTCAGGAGTTATTTTGGTAGATATCCAAGCCCCTTCTTTCCTTTGTGGCTGAAGACTAGAACGCCTGTGTTCTCAAAACGCACTCTTGGAGAACGAAACCTGTGTGCTGTGGTTTTCTAAGAGGGACTGTGCCTTCCAGCTGACAGCCAAGGCGTGGGGCAGCCGCTTCAGCCCGGTTCCCAGCCGCGACAGATAATGTCTGCTCTGAGCCTGGGGTAACAGCATAGGTCCAGCAGCTCATCTCTCATGTTATTCCATTCCTGTTCTCTCCAAGCAGCCCCATACTGGGCATAAAAGTTCTCAGTGTCCTGCCCTGGCCCTCCTCTGCGGGGATTAATGCCATCTTGGGTCACTAACCCTTAGTGACTATGTCCTGCAGCAGTGTAGCTCCTGCCATGCCACACCTCCGGTTGGACACAGGTAATACAATCTGATATTTTCCTGCCTATGTTATCTCAGTGACAGACAACGCAATATTTGTTCCAAATCTGTCAAGTTGCCATCGTATTCGCGTTGGTGACCGTATATGGTAACATTGGGATGTGCCTGGCTTGGTCCTGTGGCTTAAGCAAGATTTTGTATGGTATGTTTAGAAGTTTTTGGTGAGAGCTGTAGCCACCCTCCTGTTAGCAAGTAAACTGATATTCTGATGGAAACTAATTAGTTTGGATGTTGATTTCATTTTCGGTGCATTGCGTAGGGAGGGGAAGAACGGGACCTTAATTGCTTTCTGTTCTGGCACTTCCCTGTGCGACCTTGGCTTGCAAACCTTCTTGGTGTCTGGTTTACATGGAATTTGCTGATTGGGCCACCTCAAAATTCAATGGTTTCGTGCAGAAATAATGTTACGTGCCATTTTGGTTTCTCTTAATATTGAAGAAAAGGGAATAGAATGCCAGAGGTGTTTTTTATTTCTTGGAAGTCGAGTTCTTCGTTCTGATGAACAGAATTCCCATTCTGTAACTTTGGGGTTTATAAGAGTGGACTTTGGGGTTTATAAGAGTGCTTCAGTAAGGACTGAAAAGATAACTAATGGTAATGTGAGAGAGATGGTTGTTGGTTTCTGTTTTACGCCTTTATTCTCGTTGAGTGGTTGTTAGCAGATATAACGATTAGGTAATTTCTCGCTTGTGAAAGAGAAGCATGTTCAGATCTAACAGCCTGATTCAGATTTTATGGAAGTCACAGCTCATCTTCTGGTAAAATTTGGGGCATTTTTTGGATTGTGCTCTTGGGGAACTTGCTGATGAATAATCTGTCGGCATGACTTGTACCTAGAGTCAACATGACGATCTAAGAAAATCCTGGTGATTTTTTTAAACGCCAGTTCCTCCCTTCTTCTGAGGCTGTCGGCCGCTCTAAATTGTGGCTGAGTTTAAACATAAAATTCAGTGTGCGTCATACTGGAAAATTAGGGTTGATTTTATTTGCTTTTAATTAGGAATATTACAAAACTCAGCAAATTGCTCAAATACATCTAGATTTTCCTTAAAGTTTTTGTAACTCTGTTTTCCAAGTCCATATGTTTCTCTGACCTTCATTAAAAGACGCAAGCAGCAAATCAAAATACGTATTTTCTGGGATGAAATTGCAAAGGCTGGACTCCAAAGCCTGAGTCTTAGCCACAGAAGATACTTCCGTATGCCATGAGGTGGTGCTTGAGATATTATAGGAAAGTGGTTTTTTCAGGCAAAGAATATCATTCACAATTGAAAAAGAAGCGATGCTTGCTAGCAAGTAGGAACCCCCTTTTCAAGATTTGGGACCATTGGTGCTAATTTGTCAACTAAAGTTGAAGTTTTTCATTTGACATGAATTGGCTGATAGAGCTGATCTTTTCCAATATCCCCTCTGACAATTCCTTTTTGAGTGTCTGTCTCACCATGAGCATCGCTGGTACAGCGTTGGGGGTGCAGAACACTTGTCATGGAATAGTGTGAGTGCAGTACAGCCTGGCTGTGCATTTTTGGATTAATTACTAGAAGAGAGAAAAATTTCCACTGAAATAGGAAAATAATAATGCAGAGGTCCTCTTGTGCCTAGGTTGAATTAAAAAAAACCTAACAACCTTTAGTCATAGCTTTATTTATTCAGTGAGATTAGAATCGGTGCAGCTGATTTTCCTAAGATGTGAAGCTCCTACTTGTGTCTGCAGCGACTTGTAAAACCATGCTGCCCAAAGGATCTGTGCAAATGTATCCCAGCATTACAAGAGTTGGTGGAAATTCTCTTTTCTCACCTTTCTTTCATTAACCTGCTCATTTTGTCTTGTTTCAAGTAATTTGTCTTTCATCTGACCTCTTCCTGTGTTTTCTGGTGGGCTGCTCAAGCTAAGATGCATTTGATCTTGTTTGGAACATTTAATTTGGATTTCTAGTTCTTATCTTCTTCTCTGTAATCAGCCTTTACTTTGAGCTTTCTCTAATAATAAAGCCTCCATACCTATTTAGCTGTGTTCACTTGTTGTAATCTTTTGCAACAAGGTGAAACATTTTTCATCCTATAAGGGACTTTTTGATAGTGGAGCCTGTGTGGATGTAGAAGTTGCAAAGACCACTCTCTGATTCAAGTCTGTCCAGTCTGCTGCTCTTTCATAGCAACTGTGGTACTATGGTAAAATACAAATATTTCCAAAAGCAAGCTTGATTAATCTGATCGAGCTGTCCTGATGTCATATGAGATAGGCAGGTGCAGCCCATACCAGTTGTAACAGGTTGGGACCTGATCCAGAGCCTGTGAGTGTTGGTGCTGTGACTCCTACTCACTCCCATAGGCTTTGGATCCATCCCTGAAGGATGACTTACCCTGATTTTCTGTGATACCCACCTCATGTGTGACAGCAGAGGAGATGTGGGCTAGGTGTGCCACTCGTCTGTTTGACTGGACAGCTTGGCATCACTTTTTTTATTACAGAAAAGCACATTTTGCTGCTGCTGACTGCCAGCTCTGGCTGGTGGCTGGAGCATGCGCTGCCAGAGATGAAAACAATTCGGAAATTCACTGCTTAAACTTTGGGTTGCTGCAGAGAGGTTTGTCCCCAAAGACAGGGAGCCTTTCTGCAGGCAGTGTTCTGGGTTTGGAGGGGCTAAAGACTGGCCCGAATGTTATTTAATAAGTCAATGTGTGCTGTTTGTTGCCAAATCCATTCCCATCTCTGATTTTTATTTTTTCCCTCCCCCTTCCCAGTCAAATAAACCTGGTCTGTGTGGAGTTTGGTTGGTTGCTCTGATTACTCAGTGTCCCTTTTGTGTCACGGCAGAAACACAGCATCCTGCAGTGCTGCGAGGAACCTGACGTTGTTATTTCATCCCAACCACTCCAATTTTCATGAAGAAATTTAGCCAATTAACTCCAGGATACTTCTTCCATTAAGTGTTCAAACTTAACTTTGAGCTTCACTAAGGAAAGAAGAAAAATGTAAATTGGGAACAGAGGCTCCTTGGAGCAGGTTAATGTTTCTCAGGATGGCTGCACCTCTATGCTCAGCTTCTCTACAAGTGGTTTGCAGATTGATGGGACACAAAATAATTTCTCCTCATATGTGGTAAATTTATTTCATGAGAGATTCACACAATCTTGGGTGTCCTGTCAAGTGAGTAATGCAAGAGGTGTCATACCCTAGGTGCCACTTGGGTGGGTATTTTAGGAGCCACCAGTATTTGTGCCTCTCAGATAAAAACACAGGAACAGCAGACAAATAGGAAAATGTGGACTTAATTTGTGCAATAGGCATTTTTAAACATTCATATTCTCCGTGCTGGGGTTACTCCACATGCCCCCTGAACCGATGACCTTAAGAGTTAGGTACTGGTGTGCAGTGGCACAACAGCTCTGTGGTAACTTTGGGCTTGTTAGTTCTGCCCCGGATACTTGGAGAGGGAAATACTTGGAGGGGATCGTGGAGGGAAATGCATTAGCAGTCCTCCAAGAGAAAATTCAGTCCAGATTAGTTAGTGTACCCCTGCTCTTGAGGCCTGCTGGTGCCTGGGAGAGGATCTCCAGCAGGCAGTGTGTGACTCTGAAGAGGATGTTGGGACGCAGCTTTTCCAAGCCTGTGCTGTAGTTCTCTCTTCTCCTGTGTCCTCCCAGGTGCCCCCATGTACAGGTGTGAGACTTGATTGGCTTTTGACCAATATGTGACTCCGAGTAAAAGCCCTGCAGTGTAAAAAGGGTGCTTTCATTGTGCTAGCTACTATTTTACTATTGCTTTGTATAGATTTTAATCTTTTTTTTTAGACAGAAGTGAATGGGGCAAGGCCAAATCAACCACAAAGAAGGGAAAAGGGAAAGCTGTTCAGACTCACCAACCTCCCAAAGCTGCACAAGCCAAAGCACTGGAGTTAGGCTGCTGCAGATGCTGGAGCACTGTGAACAGGTTTCTTTTCCTCCTCCTTCCTCTCTAACAGGTTTGTGTGAGCTGGAGTAACAGAGGAAGTTATTTTTCTCGGTGGTTGTTCTCAGATCTGTTAACACAGATCTGTAACTGCTGGTTGAGCAATGGCAAGTGCCAGATGAGCTACAGGTATATGAACTGCATGTCAAGGATGGAAGGGTTAATGAGTAACAGGATGAAGCTCTGAACATTGTGGAATATCTCCCCAGGGATACTCCAGACTCTGTGGAAGGAAGGATGCTTGTTTGTCATTGACCAGTCAGTGTTAATTGGTGGCTGTAACTCCTGCAGGGTGTGGATGCTCTTCAGAGGGAGGGTGCTGTGAGCCACCTTGCTCACCTTCTGGGTGAACCTAAATCTTCCCTGTTCTTCTGCAGACTAACACAACATTTTGGTGGCAATAACAGCATCTCTTTATCCAGATGAGTAACACTGGGAAGCGTTTAATGTATTTTTGGGCAGTTTGAAATGGAAAAACTGGGGAGGAGTTGACAGCTGCTCCTGCATTTGGAGATCAGGCTCCATGCTCTGAGAAGTCATTTCATATTTTCATGTTCAGGGTTGGATTACAAAGGTGATAGTCCCTTTAGGTTTGGTGAGTTGTGGCTGAGTAGGTGTGAGTAGGATTTAAATATATAATCCTACCAGAGAGCAGAAACTGGAGCCTCGTAAGACGAGGCTGAGTTTCAGTTCTGTGCAGGGTGGCACCGTGCCATGGGAGGGTTCATCATGATCTGCAATAGTTAATATAAAACTAGAATAACAGATCAGAGCTGATGAGTATCTTTCCTCCTCCTGCTTTTCCCAACCAATCAGAAATGCAGTATTGCCAGGGCTAATTTCATTAAGGGCTAATGAGAGTGAAACTTTCTACTTAATCATGGCCAGGACAGTAAAGAGGTGTTTACTTTGCCTTGTTTGATTGACAAGGAATCATAAACCTGTTAGGGAGATATTTGCATATGCAGGGAACTGGCTGTGGACAGTTGATTGCTAATTGCTGGATTTGTGTTCTGAAGGTGTTTGCCTCTGCTCTGAGCACACAGCTATTGTTTCTGGGATACAAAGAGGTACAAAGTAGTAGCGGCTGGTGAGAGCATTTTGCTCAGGAGCTGCTGAAGCCATAAGGTAGGGATGGGTCAGTATTTTATCTAGACCAGAGCAAAGTCCTGCTTGTATTCCTAAGGCAGAATGCTTCTCCTGATTTCCTGCTCGCTCAAACAGGAGTAGACCAGAGTATTTCTTCTGGGAGGAGGATTGTAGATTCTCAGGGTTGGGAGTCTGTCCCTTGCTTAACCATCAATATCAAAGAAGAAAGGTACTGCAGGGTGCCACTTGAAAGTAACCATAGCAATAGACCTGCATATTAATAATAATTATGACTATTTATTGAGAGTTTCCTGTGCATTAAAAAAATAAATATAAAAATAGACCCAAAAAGTGCTGCTCAGTGTAGGCAGCGTTCCTCTTCTAGATACCATCAGGAGAAAAAGCTTGTCTTTCTGAAGGCCACAGACTAAGTGGAGTTCCAGGCTTATTTTTCTTTTATCCTAGAAAATCCAATAAATCCAGTAAATTCTTTCAGTGTGGTCTTCCAAGAGTTTTTCAACTTGGTCTGACTCACAGATTATTTGAGTGCCATTATAGACTAGGGGTCAAGCAAGTTAATTCCCAGAACAGTATGCTGCCCTGTTTTCAAACTGAGCTAATCAGGGTTTTGAGTCAAAGCATGGCAGTTTGCTTAGTGAAATTATTTTCCTGGTAGAAAATTACAAATAGGCTCTGACTATTCGTGTTGGCTTTGGTCACCAGAGCACTCACATCACATGCGGTGCAAAGCCCCCAGGGATGCAGTCGCTGTGGATCAGGGCACTGGTGGGGGCTCATTTCCCATTTCACAAGATTGAACTCATAAAACAGGCTGAAACCATATGAAAGGAAAGAAAGAAATTGTTGCTGTTCCATTTCCACCTCCAGCAGGACAGAGGGAGGGCTGTGTGGAGCCCGTCTGAGCCGTAACATGAATGTCCTTCCCCAGAGGAGACATTTGGTGGAGTTATTTGGTTACCTCTCCCCCTCACCTTTTTGCAATGGACTCTTGTTTACTTTTTCCTCCTCCTTTCCCGAAGCTTATTAGCACTGTTTAGGCAGAGGAAATGAATTAACATAATTTACTGTTGTTCAGAACGAGACACATTCCCTGCATGTGTGTGTACACACGCTGGCATTCGCCCTCCCAGCGCTGTGCAGAGGAGCGTGTTTACAGAGTCTGGCTCCATTTAGGGAGAACAATACCCTGATTATAGAGGGCAGCCTTTTCTTTCCACGAACCAGAAGGAACCCTTTGCTTCAAGCAGCTACTGCTCCTTGAAGGTGCGGGCGTTGTGAGCCGCTGGAAAGGGGGGAATAAATCTGTTGTGGACACAAACCGGCAGCATTGTTCTCCGCGGAAGTTGGTTTAGGGGTGGGGGTGAGGAATGGTGTCGGGATAAGCCAAATGCCAAGTGTAAGATCTACCAGCGTGCAGGGAGGTGTCGTGACTTCCAATTTAATTTTCAAATAACAGCTGTGAGACTTCATGGGGAATTTTGTTTGGTGCTGCTCGAGCTGGCAAGGGAGCTGGGGAGGCTGGGTGGGAAGAAAATGGTATCTGAGTCTCAGAGTGGTTTTGGATGGGCTGAGTTGGGTTGAAAGGTGCTGTTATGTGTGAAATGCCAGTCATTTCTAATTGCAGTCATGCACCTGTGCCTGGTAGATAATGCTGGAGCCGTGTCATATGGAGCATTTGCTTCACATGATGTTGAGAAAGGTCAAGCACTTGGGTTCTTTCCTGCTAAGTTGGGTCATTAGATGCACAAATAGGACCCCCCTTCCTTTGCCTGACTGCAGCCGCTCAGCTCCTGGCAGTAAATCCTTCTCAGGTGTGATCTCATGGCAGCTGAAGATGACTGAACTTGACCCCATCACTGGCCTGTCTTTGTCCTCCTTTGCTCCCAGGCTGGTAACTCTCTTGTGCCAGGGGGAAAGCTCTTCTGACCTTGCTGTGGGTGTTTTGGGGAGGAAACTTAGGCAGGAAGCCAACCTGGAAAAAAATGTGATGGTTTAAATTCTTAGAGGAGCATGGGCTGAGCTTGTGGAATATCGCAGTGTCTCCACAGGCAGCGAGCCCTTTCTTCCATTCCCACTTAGGGCAGGAAGGCTCAGTACTTTGAAGGACTGGATATTTATGGGAACGTTTATAAAATGACTCTTTAGGAATCTGAAATGCATCAAGGTCCACAGGGCAAAATGTAACGTAGCCTGGGGGCAGTGAATGTGAACACCGAAAAAATCATGTTTGGCTCTTGGTTCAGCTCAGTCAGGGGTGGTGCATCGCTGACCCTTTTGCACTGGGAGATTGCATCTTTCACACTCTGCATCACAACAATTTTCTGTTTGTCTCAGTGATCCCTGGAAATCTGGAGTACTTTATAGGGAAATGGGCGACGTTTTCTTTCCTCTATCTCTGCCTTTGTCTTCTAAAGAAGGATCATTTTGGGGAGATGGAAAATGGCAAGTTAATTCTGCCAGCGTTTGCTGGCCCTCCTATGGCATTGCCTGTTGCAAGGAAGGAGCTGCTCCATGAGAAGCACAGCTGGCAGCAAAGGTGGCTGCTGCCAGTGCTACTGGTGACCAGGTGTTCCCTCTGGTCCAGGCACAGTGTGTATCCACCCTGGAGCCAAGGTGAAAGTGGTATGTCACCCAGAAGCTTCTCCTCAAGCTTGCCTTTGTCTCTACAGAACTTCTGACCACTGACACCGCTTCAGCAGGTCACAAAAATAAGGCAGAGAAAACAACTTGGGCAAAATACTCCCTGTGGGTGAAAATATTTTTCCAGGGAGAGTAACAGAGCCAGCAGGCTAAACAGGTAACGCTGCAGGGCTGCATCAACAGCGCTTTTAGGGGTTTTTTGGAAGGGGCTGTTTATGTTGGCTGGTGAGATGTGGTGCAGGAGTTCTGTCCAGGGATGATTGATGCATGTCTAACCTTTTGAAACATGACCCAGCACCCTGGAGAAACTGTGGCTTTTGCTTCTTGAGCCAGTTTTTTGTAAAGAGGGGAAGATTCTGGTACATGCACCAGTATCCATATGAAGGCTGCTGGGGTTACTCTGCCTTGGAACACTAAACTCTGGTACAGGTGTGAAAACCAGAACCTGGTACTCGATAACTGTACCTATTGAAAGAAAAAGATTTTTTTTTTTTTTTCTTAAATGTGCTTTAAAATCTGCCAAACTTCCTCATAACTGGGCAGTGCAAGGGGGACAAGCACAGGTTCCCCTGCTGGCTCATGGACTGCAAGAAGAACAACAGGAACAGGGCAGTAAGAACCACTCCAGGGTCCATCCCTGCATCTGTGATGGCTTTAAGCTGAGAGTGATCTGGGGAAAATGTGAATCTTGGCAACAGTCCCTGATTCAAAGTATCTGGGAAACACTAAGCCAGGAGGTTGAAAATACATCTCTGGGGTTTCTTTCTCCAGGAGGAAAAACAGCATCAAACTTTCACTGAGACAAGTGTTTGAAAGAATACAAGGGAACAGCTTAGTTATCAGACACTAACTGAAATAACGGCAGCTAGGAATAACCCTGAATGAATTTTGATTTGGATCTTTTTGTTTGTGTACTTGCAGGCACTTTCCCTTTTACCTCTGCAAGGGTAAGGCAGATGCTACGGAGTGCAGAGTAACCCCAAACTGCAAACCCAATAACTCTTGTCTGAGCGAGATGAAAAAAGCTTCAAAGTAATTAAACAGGTTTTCTGCTGTAATTAACCCAGCGTTAAAACTGAGTCAGGGCCTTCTGTCTGTGGCATGTGTTGGAGGGTATTTACAAGATAGATATTAAGGCAGAGCTTGGGGAGGACTGCAACATCTGAAATACTTGATATTGCCCTTGGAGAGCAGCTCAGCAAATGAGCAGTGGTTTTGGTTGGTATGATGAACACAGCATAACGCAAAGTTATTGTAGCTGGTGTGATTTTAGAATTATTTTTTTTTTTTTTAGATTGGGGTTAGTGCCTGGAAGTCCTCATTGTACCAAAGCCTTGTCGTTGTGGTAAGGGCTGTCAAACCCAGAATGAACAACAGACAGCTACAGTGTTAGATGCAAGTTAGGAACAGCTCTTTGTGTAGAGACTTTGTTTTACTCTGACAAAGGGCCCCTCCAAAACCAGACCCATTGGTCAGCTGAGTTTTATTTACCCTGTACCCCTCAGAAAGGTGAGATCCCATATTTGCTGGCTGCACCCTGTACAAAGCAGATGTTGCCCTGATAAGGATTTCTTGCTGCTGCTACAATACAGACGCACCAGGCCCATAATTCTGTGCCCAAGGGGAAACAGATGCAAGCATTTGTTCATGCACAGGCTGGAGCCGTGCACTGAACACCCTCCGTGGTTCATGTGCATGAATTGCAAGTCCAGTTGTCCCCTCTGTGCTGGTTACAAGGCATCATTGACTTCAGGGAGAGATAGGCATTATACCATGCTTATTTTTTGTGGAAACAACCATCAAAAGTCCTGGAATGAAAGAAGAAAATTACACAGGTTATTCAAGCATTATTACTATTATTATCATCCTCGTCATCATCAAAGTGTCTTCATCTATGCTACCAACAAGGCCTGACTGCTCCCAGGTGTTGCTCCACATCCTGCTGGAGCCCACCATGGGTTTCCTCCTTCTAGAGAGGTGGAAAGAACAACCAACCTAAAATCTGGGAGAAGGAGAGAGAGTTGAGGGAGGCAGATTTTCACACAGTCACAGAAAAAGAGATCTTCCAAAAGATTTCGTTTTCCTTGCAAAGGCTTGTGGTGGTTGTTGAAAGGGCATTTCAGTGGAAAAGGGCCAAGCAGCCCTAGGCAGAACCAACACCCTCAATTGAGAAAGATTTTTTCAAACAGCAGTACTGTTAAGAAGTAATTAAAGTCAAATAAAACACGAAAAATAGTGTATGACACATCTATTTGAATTCATCCCAGTTTGGATCCACTGAAACCCATGTAGCACAACACTGGAGGCACAGAAGGGGAGGTCCAAAACCAAGGATTTCAATGCACTTTTGCAACTACAGAAGTCTCTGTTCTCAGACACCATTTTTCCAAGTGTTTAGGCGCATACTCACTTCGAGCACCTGGAGACTGCTAGTATTCAAAGAAATACTTGCTGAGGGCCTTCCACACTTGCAGTTTCCTTTGCTTTGTTGCTCTGCCTCCCCTGCAGTGTTACCTTGGGCAAATATTGTAAACAAAATAAAGAAAAAGGGTCATTTTGGGGGCCCAGCTGTGTCACGTCAGGTTTTGCTAGCTGTTGAGGAAGATTTGTGAGGACTCTCTGGGGGAGAAGAGGTCAGGTCAGAGGTAGAAAGCCACTCACCCTCTATCAGAGGGACTTATAATGCCAGGGCAGCTCCCCAGGGAATGTCTGTCTGTCTGTCTGTCTGCCCTTCCCTCTGGGGTTGACAAGAGGCTGATGGCCTTCCCCCAGCTGCTCCCTCTGTCACATTACAAATGAGACTCTGAAAAGCAGCTCTTGGCCTTGAAACAGCTCTTCTCTTGCTAACTCGTTCTACCCATCAATTAATGTCAAGCAAAGGTGTTTTATACCTATTTTATAACTTTTTCAAGAGCAGGACCTTCACGCCTTTGCAAAGGAGAAGTCCAACTCCTGTGTGAGGTGTCTGCCAAAATGCACGGTGAGGTACGTGTGAGAGCAAACAGAACTTTTGCTTTTCATGAAAGAGGCGCTCCTTAACATCCAAATTCTTCCACTGAGACTTTATCCAAAGAGAGCATCTTTGTTACAAGTGAAGATGGGGACAGAACAGCTTTATCCTTCCCCATCAGGACAGTGGCACTTAAGACCAGCATCAGTCATGATCAGAAGATCTTCGTCCATTTCTGATGAGCTTGAAAACCTGGTGCTAAGAGCTGGTGGCTTTGCCTGGATTCTATCCTAATCCCATTCCGTTCTCACTCCTAGTGTGAGCAAGCAGCATTTCAAGCCATTGTTCACCCTTGTAGCTCTTGGCCTGTGCAGTGGGTGTGAAACGAGAGGAGTGAATTATGAACAAATAATTAAAAATCTCACATGGCAGCGTGTTTCCTGAGAGGGAACAGCAAGACAACAGTGGGGGCTTTCGGGCCGTCTCTTACCCACTCACCCTCTCCTTGTACCAACTTCCAGCAATTCGGCTGCGTGTTTTTTTTAGGAACTAACTTCCACCCAAAGACTACTGAATTTTTTCTTAAACGCCGGGTTCTGTCAGAGCTGATAAGGCAGCAGCCAGCCTGCAAAGATAACACAAGGCATCAAGGCTTCTTGGGTTTGTCTTTATTTGGATTTTTTTAGCAAGCATTTAACAGACACTGAGAGCTGTCTGGAGACTTTGGGTTTAGTGGGTCCCCCCTGCTTTTGTCTTTGGTACCAAAATGCTTTTATGTTGATTTGGAAGGAAAAAAAAAACAAAACCAAAAAGGTCTGATGGAGCTGGGGAGTTATTGGTGTTTACTGAAGGGAGTGGGAAAGGTGGGCAGTGGGGGCTGTATGCCGAGGGTGGCTCTGGGATCTGTTGTTTTGATGTTTCCACCTGGAAAATATTCCCCCCCCAAACAGGGGTGAGGAGCAATACAGAGTCACTCTAAATGCCTGATCACTGGCAGGAATGTGTTGAGGTGTATGAAAACCTGTGATTAATTGTCTTTTCAACTTCCCCGACTCCCGCTCCCCTTTTCTTGCAGAGTTGTCCCTGTTTGGGCTGCTGGCTTTTGTTAACCTCTGAGGGAATGTTTACGCTTGGCTTATGTTAACCAGAAGGGAAAATTTTCCAGTCAGAAATTGATCTATCTGCTCATGCTAATTACTTTGTAATAGGGAGTTTCGTAAGCAAAGCAGATGTGGATAGAAAACATAGCCCGTGCCCTTACACAGAGATGTCTTCTGTCACCCCTAGAGTCAGAGATTAGGGTCCATTTTTAGCCCAGGTGAGCCCTTAGTGAAGTAAGGTGTTCCCCCCATGCTCACCTCTTTGTAATGACCCCGTGTGTCCCCAGTTTTTTAGAATTACAGAATAGACTGGTTTGGGTTGGAAGACTCCTTAAAAATCATCTTGTTCCAACCCCCTGCCATGGGCAGGGACATCTTCCACTAGGTTGCCCCCTCAACTTGACCTTGAACACTTCCAGAGATGGGGCAACCTGTTCCAGTGCTTCATTACCCTCACAGGAAAGAATTTCTTCCTACCATCTTGCCCTTCTGTCTGATGCAACTCTGTGGATGGTTGTACCACGGGCCAGATTAGATAGATCTGACTGGAAATCCTATTAAAAAAAAAAGGAAAGACTCAAAGTCATGGCATAGCCCTATAGCCCTGGATTTTCTGTATCTGGCTGTTGCTCGTGGCACCCCTCAGGTGGTTTGTACCAAGCAGGCTGTTACTCACTGATATTTAATATTCATTGTTTTGTCAGGGGTGTTTCACCTGGAAATTACAACGCCAAACTAAGTCCCCTTTTCAAATTTCAATGCAATTTGTGGGCATGCTTTAATTAAGCTTCACAGCACTGCTTAGAGGAACATATTTTATGCCTACAGTATCGTGCAGGCAACCTCAGAGAGAGGGTCAGGAGCGGTATGGGAACACTGTTATTGTTACACGCTTCTGCCCAGCAAATCTTTCCTGCTCTTTAATGTGACCTGTCGCATATGAAATTAATTTCCAACATGCATTTGCTTACCAAATAGCATTCTTCACACCAGAAATCTATAGCAGTAGAAGAAACCACTGCCAGATGTCTGTATTTATAGAAAACCGGCATGTTCCGTCAGGCGATGACAGAATATTTCAGTGTATTTATGAAGTGCTCGTGTTTTTAGAAATATTGAAATCCAGTCAATATCAGTAGAATCTTGCTTTTCTTATTTTAACCAGCTGAACATGTTTCTTTAGTAGATACAGTACTAAAAAACTAGGAAAAAAGCTTTCCCTACCCCTCTGTCGTCACTGGTTTGTTTGTTTTGGTTTTTTTTTTTTTCCAGCTTCACAGACCTCATTTTAAAGGGACATCTCTGGCTTTAAACAAACACTACTGGAATCTCATGCAACTTTGACTATATACTTCTACATCAGGCATTTTTACTTGGGAGGTAACTGCTCATGAAGCTGAAAGAACAATTTTCACTCTAACAGTATGTCGTGCAACGTTTTTCAGTTTTCAGAGTGAGGTGTTGCTTTTTGCTTAGATGGCCCTCTTTTGGCTTGTTAGCATGCAAAGCGTCTCACATTTGAATGGGAACCCTTTGAATGTTAAATTTGGATCAAGCCAGAGGTGTTAGAGAGTGCAGAAGCCCTGGCATGGCTGGTGGCTACAGTGATGCCCATCAGAAACAGTGTCCTTCAGACAGTTCAGTTGTTTTCCAGACTGTCTGTAAACAGCTCAGTTGAGCCACTCAGTGCCTCAGGGTCAAGGGTTTTGCTTATATTTTTGACATGGGCACTGGAGAGTTTTCAGAACTAAAATTTGCAGAGATCTCCACAGATCCTGGTGGGAAGGTGCTGTTGGAAGCCAGGGCTGCATACCTGGCAGTAAATAAATGGAAGGGATTTAGATAGGTGCCTTTACATATTCGGGTAACAAATGAGGAGCTGTACAGAAATGTAAGCAAGAGGGGCTCCTTGTGGGATTTACCACTGGAACACAATTGCTAATCTATGCAATCAAATTAATTGGGTTTGCTCAGGCTGTTGCTCACACGATTGCTAAGCACAGTAGCTTGAAGGCAATGAGGGTTTGGCCTCCCAATCTCTGCTGCGTATTTGTTTTTTTTGCAGCAAATGCCTTTGATATATGTAAGTTATATTTCCGTGCATTACAAATGATAGATTCCTCCCCCTTATCCTGTGACAGCCTTCCCTGGAGACAGACAGTCTATGTTGTTTTAGCGAGATGGAGAAAGATTAACGGGAAAGGTTTTGCTAGTGTTTGCAAAGACTTTTAGCGAAAGGGAAAGGTTTGGATAGAGGATTTAGGGAGAATGAAAAAGCGTTTCTGAAAACTCCTGCATGCCTGCGGGGCTCCCCTCGCTGCCTCCCCTCTTCTGCTGCCTTCTGCCTGTCAGGAGCATTGGGACAGTCCAGAGGAACCCACGGGCTTGGATCCCTCCCTGTGTTCCTGCTCAGGTAGAGCTGATCCCGTTGCATCTGCAGGTCTGTGGAATATTTTCTGATCCAGCTGTGCTGGTGCATTGAGTCTGCGGGTGGGCAGGGAGCCTCCACAGCCCTGGGGAGTGTGAGAAGGTGGGTACAAGTCGAGAAGGTGCTCCAGGGGACCCCTCTGTCCTCTCCATGGGGCTTACCCCAGCAGACGTGGGAGTGCTGTCCTGCAGCCCGAAGCCAAGGCACCGTGAAAAGTGTTCAGCTCAGATGAAATTATTTATGCACTGGTGTCTGAGCTGCCCTCAGAGCTGATGGAGGTGTTGGTAAGTGGGGCATTGAGCTAGTATTGACCATCTCTCTGCCGACTGTAATGGGAGTTTGGCACCTCAGTTTAGATGAATCTGAGAGCTGAGTCCTGGCTGTATTTAAGTTCCTGTGGTAGCTAGTGGTGATGCTGCCGTAGTCACTGCTCGTACATAGCTGCATGCAGTGCCAGCAATTAAAGCCGACAGGTAAATCACAGGCAAGTCCCCAATGAGCTTTTTTTCCCCCCACTGAGTTTTTAGAGCTGGACAGGCTCTGTTTCACTCCACAGCTACTTAATATCCTCAGCCACTCTTAGCCAGAGTCCCCACTCCTCCCTGCCAGGTGTGCCTGAGGACACATGGCAGCTAAACATCCAAGGACGTTCCTATGATATGTTTTGGTCACTGTCAGCAAAGTAGCTGAGCCTGGAAACTTCACACACAGGCTCCTTGCTCCTATGTGTGTAATACTAGATGTATTTAAGGGAAGAGGTGGTTTTCCTCCTGGTGATCAATTTATACCCCAGAGTGGGAAGGATTAATAGCCCTTGGGGCTTTCTCATCACCGTGCAGGAATTAGCATCTCAGGCAGGAGGGGCTCAGAGGTCTGACCTGCAACCTTGTGTGGTGTTTTCATTGTGAAGCACAGACAGGATGTACAGTAAATTAGGTTCAGGCAGTTCTGCTTGCTGAAAACAACATCATTTCACAGTGACCCTGAAAACAACTTTTTTTTTTTTAGAGTCCTAGCAGAGGGATTGTAGCTGGATCCAGGAGGAGGAGTTGTGGGTGGTGGATCAGGAGCTGGAAGCAAAACTTTCCTCTCTGAGTTAGTGCTGCAAATACTGCCCTTGCTGACAAGGTTGGTGACGCACGTAGAGGACTTGGTGGCCTTCACCATGGCCTGATACAGGGCTGATAGAGCAGCTCCTGCTTCATGTGAACTGGAAAAGATGGACACAATGGCCTGGAGTCCCACTGTCACAAAAGAGAGCATCCAATCATGGCAGCAGTTGGAAAAAGCCACCAACAAAAAGCACTCCGTGGAGAGTCCTGATGGTCCCTTTGACAGTGGGAGGGTGAGAAGTTTGTCCAGCCCCTGCTATGCTGCAGAGCAGGATTTATTTATCCCACTCTTTAACTGCGTGGGATTGAGATGCATCATGCCCTAAAAGCACCTTTTCCTTCTGTAAAGAGAGATGAGGGACCCCTCAGGTTCCTCTGCTCTGTGTGTCTGAAGTCAGAGGTGAAGGAGGCCTGATGGGATCTGGTTTTGAGCATGTTCTGGTGTAAATCAGGAATGGCTTCTTCGAAGTGGAAAAGGAAAGGCTAATTTAAAGCCAATATATGTGAATTTACCCTCAGGCTTCAGCGAGAGTTAGAAGGATTACTATGTGAGCCAGCCCATTTCCGTACACAGGCAAAACTTTTCCTTATGGCATAAAATTCAGCTCATTGCAGAAGGCCCAGGTGCCACCAAACCCCTTTCTGAAGGGCTTGAAAGGGAGGCATAATATCTGTAGACATTGTGTTGCCTGTCTGTCTGCACAGGGAGAAGTGTCACAGTAAATGAATCCATTACCCAGGATTGTTGATATAGCACCTTTCTTCTACCTCTGAAAGAAGCTTCCTTTTAGGTCTTTAAATCTGTGTTATCTTCACCTCCCTCGGTGTAATTGGGGGATTTGGGGATTAGAGGATGGAGCCAACGTCACTGCTGTTTCTCTGCATTTTTGGAATGTGAGGGAAGAGGCTGGGGGTGGAATGGTTCTCGAATGTGCAGTTTATTGGTGTGTCTTTGGTAGAGTTTTATGGCTTTGTTAAAAGACGTTGAGCTATATGATTTATTAGCACTGCCAGAGAGTGCATTAATGATTATTTCACATTCCGTGAGATCCTAGTGAGTCCTGCCCATGAGAAGGTCAGAACGAAGGGGCATTTGACATAGTACTGCTTTACTTACAATAACAACTGATAACGAGCCTAGAAAATAAGTAAGTTCCTTTGACTTCAGGGTGCGTTATCTTGCAGCAGATATCAACACAGCCTTCCAGAGAGAACTGTTGACCCTTTGCTGCGTGTTGTCAGATCCCTAAGAAGTGCCATGGCAAAACCTGCATGCACATCTGCACTTGGAAGTGCTTTTACTTGCCTAGGAGCAGGCACTCCAGCATCAGCAGTTACTCCTGGCAGATGCAGTACTCTCTGCTAACCATGCAGGATCACGGGGTTTGGTTGGGAATGAGTAGACCCAGCTGGCATGAAAAAGGGCTTGTTAACATTTGCATCTCTTTTTCAGGGGTATTCTCTAGTAAAAAGTCAACCTGGCCCATTTGGTGCCTTCCAGAGCTAAAGGGCCAGTCCCCAATCTGGATCTGGTTAATCTCAAATTCATACCTGATCCACTGACTATTTCAGGTGCACATTCAGAGTTCTCTGAAAAACACGGGTGTTTTTTGGCTGCAACTTCTGCATTGCACAGCAGCTGAAGCTTTTAAGAAAATCAGTGATTATTACCACTCTGTTAATTAAAAAAAAAAAAAAAAATGTTAGCAGAGAATTCCATTTTGGGTGATGGCCATCCAGCATTGTAGACCAGTTCCGTTGTGGATTTGGTTAGGCTGTCTCAGAGCGACAGCTGTCTGTGGGTCAGCCTTGCCCTTCCAGCATCTGTACCGGTGGAGATAAGACAGCAATCACCCCCTCTGCTCTCCTTGCTTCCAAAGCCGATTTTACAATGTTTTTTTAATTTTTCACAGGCTACTGCTGGCCAAGCGGAGACATTCCTTGTCTGTTATTCATGGGCAGAAATGCTTGATTAGGGCTCCTCTTCCTGGAAACATCAGTGAAGTTGATGCCCTGGATCCTCTTCCACAGATAAGATTAAGAGCATGGAAATCGGCACGCTTCTGGCAGAGGTTTTTACTGGCTCAGAGTGGTAATTGCAGAGAGGGTGTTCTGGACAATGAGAAACTTTTCAGAAGTTTCCCTGTATCATTTGTCAAGCACTGTTCGCTGGTGGGTTCTGGGGGCAGAGAAGTCACCTAACTGACATGGATTTTTCTTTTTCTGCGTTGTTTCTTTGGCTGGCAGTGGCTGTGAGGGTTGCTGCTGCGAAGGGAATGAGTCACTCGTTTGTTTGAAGCAGTGAAGAAAGGTTCTGCGTGTTCCCATTGATATTAAACACGAAGCTGTGATGTCGGTGGTTTCCTTTTCTCTTGCTTTCAGTGTATTTGGTTTTCATATCAGGGAGGTCAGGAATTCTTGTTTGCTGCCTCTGAGGAGGGAGGTTTCGGGTAGTGTTTAGCCCTTTCTCGCTGCCCATCCCAAGCTGCTGTCATCGAAGCACAGTGGAGCCTGTCAGCTGGGGATATTTTCAGTTGCTGTGTTTGTGGGGAACCTGCCTGAGCTTTCAGCCTCATGGATCTATTTTACTTCACTTGTTTTTATTAAAGTCAGTGACCAGTGCAACCCTGGAAGGCAGCCAGGCTTTATTTCATGGCATTACAATTTGAAGGATGCGAGGATCAGTGTGTGCCATTAGAGTGGCTGGTCTGTCTTGCCTGGCACAGAGCTGGGAGCTTCATCTGCTGGGTCTCTTATGGAGGCACAAACTTGTGTTTGATTAAATCCCTCCTAGCATCTCTCTATATGATTATTTCCTTGCAGGCAAGTGAAGGATAGAGGTGAGGCACTCATATCTGGTAGTCTTCTCTCAAAAAGCAGGAAACCTAAATTCCCAATTTTTTTTGGTAACAAATCCCACTGGCTTTACCCCAGTGAGTTTTTCCTCTTTAGGGTGTCTTGCTCAGCAGAATGCTGAAGTGATTCCCCTGGTGCAGGAGGACTTGTCCAGGAGAAAGCTGCCTTTCCTGCCCCATGGTGATGTAACAGACTCCATCCTCCTCTCCCCACAGGTAAATTTTTCTTCAGAGTTTCAGAGTAGTCACCTGGGGACACGTGTGCATATTTAAAATGAGATACAAACCCCAGCCAGGGTCTTGTAAGGGCTTCTGTTGGCTGCTGGTTCTGCTAAAAGCTGGAACAGCAGATTTCACTCGCCAAGTAAAATTGTCCCCGGAGGGGCACAGCTCCACCTGACATCAGCAGCACCCCATGGTTCCCCCATTGTTTTCACTTTTGCTGTGTCTGTAATTAAAAAAGCAAAACCATCCCATCCTCACCCCCACAGAGACCATATGTGGAAGTGACTCTCTGTGCTTGATGCAAATGCAGAAAATGTGTCTGAAAATAGATTGCAAGTGATGTAAAAGCCGTGCTCGTCAAAGGAGAACGCCAACCCAGTTTGCCCTCGTGGTTCTGGAAGGGATTTTGTCTTGTGCAGAATGTGTTGCCCCCTCGTGCCCCTCCTCTCCCCTGGAGCTGTAAGTCCCCTTTTGTTAGGCCACTGTCTTGGAGCTAAATCCTGGAAACGTAATTTATTCAAAGTGTTCCGCACACATGTAAATGGGCGAAACTTATTGACAGCTGAGTTAAAGTATCTCTTTCTTCTGCATAACAAGGCACTTTTGCTGGATCTTTCAGCCGCTGGCTTTGTTCCTCAGGCGGGTGAAAAGAGCTTGCAGGGGGCAGAAACAGGCACACAGGGAGAATGCCTCGGGTGTGTGTTGTGTGTCTGCACACTCACAGATTTGTGTGGGGGCAGCGTGGCAGCACCTCTCCCCGTGGAAGGTGTAGGGTGGCACACAAAACCTGGCATATTCTTGATCTAAGAAGACACTGTCTGTGTCCCTGGTCCTTTGAAAGGCTCCAAGTGGCCGTATGTCCACCTTTAACTGTGGGAAATGACAGTCCCCAAAAGGATCTTGGTATTTGTCTATTAAATTCCAAGCACACAGCAAATTCAGCTGAACTTTCTGCTGCTTAAGCACTACTCTTTCCTCCTCCATACAAGGCCTTGAATTAGCTAATTAAAATCTAGGGGAGAGAGGGAACAGCCTGCAATGGAGTGAACTCACAAGATTTCTGAGGTCATTGCTGGTACAGAGTTCCCTCACTCTGTCCCATGAAAAGATTTTTAAGTATTCATTGGAAATCTCCCATGGATTTAACTTCTTCCTTTGTTTTCCTTTGCAGTAAAAGCTTGATTGAAAGTGGCTGTGGCAGCAGTAATGCCTGGCTGAGTTTGGAGAAAACAAGCTCTAGGCCCATTTAGACATTTCATCTGAAAGCAGGTTCCATTATCTCCTGTTAGGGGCTGTGGTTAGTAAGGAGCCGGGTGAATGCATATGTGTGTTCATCCATTATGACTTCTTTATCAGTTTTTTTAAATCACTGTTTTTTAGGAAGAGATGAGATTATTTTTTTTAATATAGGTAATTAATCTCTGATAAACCTGAATCCAGTTTTCTTGGGAAAAACTTGGATGGAGGATCCTAACAGTATTAAGCGAGTCGACCCCAGAGTTAGAACACAATTTATTCTACTCTATCAATTCATCTTTTAGAGTATCATCAGTATCCCATGAAAGGAAACTGAAGAAAATTTGGCATTACCACCCCCCTTAAGATTTTTTTTTTGGGAGACACAGTTTTTAAAACTAAAATTACATGCTGGAATTTAAGGTGTCAATTAGTGTGGCCTTATCAAAGCTACATCGTTTTTTATCAAATGTCTTGTTTTCTGAACCTCAATTAACACAGGTGAGGCTTTGAGGAGAGGAATGGTTCTGCCTGAGTCCCACCAGTGCAGCCCCTCTCACTTCAGTGGGACTGGAGGGAGGTTTTGAGTTTGTCTCAGCAAAAGTGGAGTGGATCAATGCACGACATGGAGAACTTGTTTATGTAAGGACACGGCTGGGAATGTTTTGTCTTAAACCCCAGAGCAGGTAGGGCACATGGAGGCAGTACTGGCTTCTGCAGCATATCTTGAGCGGGGAATTGCATGGGGGAGATTGTCTTAGCAACTCATGCCTGAAGCATGCTCTTTGTGTTGGGACAAAGAACTGTTTGTCAGCAGAGGCTGTTTCATATAAAAATGGTATTTTCTGTTGAGTTTCGTTTTGGAGGCCCTTTTCTCCCTGCATCCTTTCCTGCTGCTGCTGTCTGCTGCCATCTCTTCTCTGCCTGCACTGGGCCAGTCAGACTCATTGCACTACTGAAAAGTAATGCAACAAAACATTTTCTTGTGATGTAATGACCTGAATCTTCCTTCTCACCACATCAGAGTGACCACACAACGAGGAGAGGAGGGAGTCAGTTTGATTTTTGCTTTAGTGTTGTTTTGGACTTGGATCTCTCCAAGTTCACGGAGCATCCAAATGCTTTTGTGGTGCTGTTGGGGGTTTCTTGGTTTCATCTTTGCAATCTGAGCCTGAGTGTGGAAGAGCCCAGGCCTTTGAGTTCTTCATGGAAGTGAGAGGTCTGACGCTGTGGTGCCTTGTGCTTTCTATTTTTGTTGGTCTAATGATAGGGAAATGCTACTTGCTCTTCAGATTGATAGGAGGAAACAGCTCCTAAAAATACCATTTTTGTGAGGGTTTTCCCTATGTGCTGGAGAGATGCTGGGAAGGCTCTCTGCTGGAATAAAATCTGTGCTAGAAGTGAACTGAAGTATGTGGAGAAATGCAGTCAGTCTGCACTCCCAGGGTCTGCATCCCAGGGTCTGTCCGGGGCAGTGGAAGGAGTAGGATGAAACCCATGGCAATTTCAGGCCACCATTGTAGGTTCTCCTCTTGGGTCATCCTTGTTTTGACCAGATAAGGTGGAGATGGGACTGTGTTAGCCCTTGTTCACCAGCCACACAAAGTCTCCTCGAGCTGGAGGTTACATTTGAATTGTGTAAGGGTTTCAGTGTGCTGGGCAAAGCAGGGAGGATTAAGAAGGGACAGCAGGCAGGAAGGACCTCCAAACAGACCGGGATAGATTTTAGTCCTACCCCATGATGGGCAAGAAGATGGCTGACTATTGTCTTATGAGTCTGTCTTTTGGACTCTTTCAAGAGTGAGACTCCTGGGCTGGCCAAGCAACATGCTCTGAGGATTGATTTTAAATTAGCCCAAACCAAATTACTTAGTGAAGCCTCATTTTGAGAGGGTGTTGATGCTGTCAGGCTTGGACAGGGCCTCCCTGTGGCTGCTCTGGCTTCTGTCAGCTTTATGACTGTAGCCATGAAATTAACCATTTAACCATGTAATGACTTTTTATTTCATTTAATCTTCCAAAGAACGCTATTTGTGCAAAAGCACTAAGATTGCCGTGCTTTCTAATGTAGCCTTTCTCTGGCTCATTTCCTGCCCAGCTGTTGTCCTCTCCAGCCCCTGTCTCCTGGCTGTGGAGGGTACACCTGCACGTCTGCAGTGACCCCTCAGCCTGCTCTGCTCCTCGGGGAGCTGGGGCCAGCCATGGCTATGACCGTCCTGCTTCTGGCTTCCTTCAGCCGTCATTCCCAGCGCCGCTATCGCGGCCATCAAAGCTTTATCTCTGGACCTGGTGTCTGATGAGGCCGTCATGGGGCAGGAGCACTTACTGGAAAATGATTTATACTAATTAGGCAGCCTGAAGGTTTCTTGTGGAACAGTAGGAGGGAAGACACAGAGGTCAGTTGTCTTTATTCTCCAAAAAGCCATCACCACCTGATAAAGATTCAACTGCCTTAGGTTTTGAAGAGGATGTTTCATGCTGCTTCAGCCAAAGCAGGGAGTGAAGACTTCAGT
This sequence comes from Dicrurus megarhynchus, assembly GCA_013399195.1. Lineage (NCBI taxonomy): Eukaryota > Metazoa > Chordata > Aves > Passeriformes > Dicruridae > Dicrurus > Dicrurus megarhynchus. The sequence goes on along the minus strand of VXAD01011242.1, from coordinate 2,712,760 downwards.
CTAGTGACCTTTGTTCTCTAAAAGAGCGTGTCAGGTTTTGGCTGTGCTGCTGGCCTTGACTTTTAATTGTTGGAGAGGATGTGAGGTCAGCCCCAAGCCTTTGTGCTGCAGCTTACCCGGTGAGAGAGGGGAAGTGCCGTGCTTCTCTGCGCACCGCCGCCACAATTTAATGTGAAAAAAACATAGGCAGCCTCCCCTTCCCCCCAAATAATGAGCTACCTCTTATCAGCAAAAATTAAGGCAAGAGAAGAACAAGATGAATGTTAGGGATGGGAAACCTGATTATATCAATAGCTGTGTTTTCATGCAGATTGTTACACCATGATGCATGAGAGGGGTTTGCCCTGACTTTACCTTGTCTTTAGCATAAATTTCATCCCCATTTGAAGGGCCAAATCCCTGTTCCCTTCCCCAGTGATGGCATGTGCTTGTGAGGTATCTGAATTTGGCCTGACAAGGTGACCTAATCCCCCCTCATGCCTCAGAACCACTTCTCACCCCGTTGTGATATAGCTGAAGGTGATGGACCAGGTGCTGGACAGGGGGGACACAGTGGGAAGAGTTTTTGAAGGGCCAGGACGATTTGAGGAAAAGGACCTTGTATCAATATTGAGCTCTGAGACTCATTTCTCTGCCTTGCTTGTCTGTCCATTGTGTGTCACTCTGCTGGAGGAAAGATGCCTGTGGTGGTTTGCAGTCACCTTGCATGTCTGTAAATGAGGTGCCCTGTGGACCATGTAGGGCCACCCACTGTTGCTCCATGCCTCATCAACGTGCCATCCTCTGGTCATCTGGCATCCTCCCCTTGTTCCTTGGGCTGGTGTTTGCAAGGAGGTCCTTGAAAGCTGCCCAGAGGTCTGCTGTCTTTTGTAGACAGCATGAAGGATTTACATCCCTTTTATGCCTCTTTTCCTTGACAGAAAAGCACTAGAACATCACTAAAAATTTCTGTGTTTCTCTGCAAAAAAGAGCCAGGCCTAGGAGGTGCTTTCTCCTTTATCCCCAGCATGGCAGCCCTCTCACTCGGGATGGTGGGCAGTCATTTCTGGCTGTCCTCACCAAGGATAGTCCCCAAAGTGTTGACTAGTTACTATCTTGGTTTCAGGGTTGCTGAGATGTGTCCTGCAGGGAACAGCACTCAGGAACTATTTTTTTCTGGACAAACGTCTCCTTACAACCTTGCTGCTCACGTGGGTTATGTGATTTCCAAGCTGGCCGGGAGCCTGGAAGTGAACTCATAGGCCTCAAGGAGCAATAAGTGCTGTGGTGTTTTAACCAGCCCAGCCAAACTCAGCGTGCACGTGTGTGTGTGTGTGTTTATATGCATGTGTGAAAGCACTTTCCAGCAGATCATCTATCTGTAATGATAACCTAGCTCCACTCAGTTGTGGTATCAGCTGCAATTCTATGGTCCCATCAAAAAACCCAAGCCAAACAAGGAAATGCCCTCCTGAAAACAGCCTGTTTTAAACTGCACATGCCACCTGTGGGTCTGTGTGAGCAGAACAAGTCTCTCTCAAACATAGCCTCTTGCGGCAAGCAAAGGGTCTGCTGGGAAAGCTGAGGTCCGAGCTGGTACCTCTGCATCAGTGAGGTGTGTCCAGGTAATCAATCCACCTCTGAAATCAGCTCTCATTCCTCTTCCAAGCACTGCCCTCTTTGCAAGGGGATTTGAAGTCAGCTAGTAAGGCTGTGATGGATTTGGAGGTTCTCTAAGCAAAGCCTCTGATATGTGGGTTGGAAACTAGAGACTGTTCTTTTATATTTGCGTTTTGCTCTCCTATAATTGGCTCTGCAGAGGCTGGGCTGGCTCCTTTGAGAAACCAAGGAGCTTGCAAAGGTGTTGAATGGTTCTAGTAGGAGCTGAAAGGAGCTGTGAGTGCTTCACAAGCCCATGAGGAGTGAAAAGTCTGTCTTAAGGTACCAAAGCAGTTTTGTAGTTGGCTCAAGCCCAAGAACAAGACAGGAGAGAAAAGCAAAGTAATGCCTTTTCCAAAGGTCTCACAGAGCTTCAAATCCTAGGATTGATGAAGTCTTTGATTTGGGACCAAATTATTTGACAGTGTGTGCACTTGTTGCTCTATTGCTGCCTGAAGAGCCTGTCAAACCGAGCCTTTGATGAGAATGTGCTGGGCTGTGGGCTGAGACCTGGTGTGGGAATCATCTCACCTGTCCTCAGTGCCTGCATTATGATGAGATGAGCAGAGTCTCTCTGTACTTGTGGTACAGGGAGCTGAAGGGAACCGGCTTGAACATGGACAGCTGCACTGGGGAAATCTGGGCTTTTCCAACTTGTTTTCCAAACACAGGTAACTGGTAGATGGCGACTTTTACCCAAGGCTCTGTTACCCCACAGGAATATAGGCATTCCATAGGTTCAGGGTCCTATGTGCCAGCTCCATATGGATGACCTGGTGTGTCTGGTGCTGCTCTGGATGTCTTATGTTTGGAGTGACTCAAAGCCCTAAAGCCAGGAGAGCTGTCTCCATTCCTGCCTCTAAGCAGCGCCTCTGCCACTGATTTATCCTGGTATAGTGGCAATTCCCTCTAATTATTGTGGGCCTTGGAATATTCCCTTCTTTTATGACCTTGTGAAAAATCAAAGGAATGGGAGTAGATTGAAATCCTCCATTTCATGTTTTTAATTATTTTTTTTAGTTCTGAAGCAAGATGTTTCTCTAGAAAAGTTTTGTAAGCTTGCTAGGTTACATTCAACAACACCAAAGCCTGGAAGACAAGACAGTATTGGGGAAAATAATTTAGTTAAAACTGAACTGGTGAATTTTGGACTGATGGAAAGTGACAGCACTTCAGCTGTGGCTTCAGTGCTCTGCAGCCATAGCCATGACCCAAGGCATTGCCATGGGCATGCACTGTGGTAAGGTAGGGCACTGTCCACTCCTGGGCATCTCTTGCAGAGCTCCCAGAAGCAGAGGCCACTTCTGAAACACCACCTCTCCGAGCCTGTGATCTCTACCCACCTCCTCAATCTGATACAGTTGAAAAATACAGTGAAAAGGCTGGAAAATGTTGTTAAAGAGACCTACCTCCAGAATTTCCCATTTACCAGGACTGGCCTGCTCTGACAAGCCCTTGAGCTGTCGTAGCTTTTCTCTCTCAGCTGCCTGACAGAGGGTGCGCAGCGTTTCCCAAAGAGACTTCTGCCAGTGCCAGGAAAGGAGACAGTGTTGCTTTGCTCAGAGTTGTCCTTGTGCTTTTTCCTCCCTCTTGTTACTGAGATAAGGAGTCCGTGAAAGACTGTGCAAAGCACCATGTCGGTTTAATCAGTGTATGAGGGAGAAACTCGATATGCCCTGTTAGTGTAGTCACAGTCCAAGCATGAAATTAAGTGGAGGTGGGGGTGGATGCAATGGAGAGAAATGCTGTCCATCTCCCAGGCATGAAGCTGAGAGTCCACAGGAAGGGGGGATTGAGGGAATGCCCTTGCAGAAAGCCTCTTGGAGCCTGGCAGACCGGGACTGTGGTGTCTTATAATTATTGCACATAATAACCCAAAGTGGGTCACGCAGCAGTTTTGTGACGGTATTAAATGGCACTTTGGGAGAGTGTGCGTGCTGATTACAGCTGGTGAGGAATGCCATCACTTTAAGAGGGGTGAAAAAGAAGTGAGAACGAAAAGATTTTCTTTGTGCCTTGAGGGATGTGAGGATAGTGTTCTCCCCATCACCCCAGGGATCAATGGAGAGTTACACTCACTCAACCCAGACATCAGAGCCTGAGGCTGCATGTTGACATGGGATTTAATGCAACCTGTCTGCTTAAACTCTGCTTGGCTGTGTCCTGGTGGGTGCTTCCGAGCCTGAATTACTCTGTGCACTACCAAATGTTACCTGTCCTTTGGCCTGGAGCTGGCAGTGCTTAAAACTGGTACTTTCAGCCTCCACAAGCTGGTACTGCTACTGAGAGAAGTGGTCTCACCTGCTTGCTGCCCTACCCTGCTCTACCCCTCCCTTGGAGAATGTGATTCAGGACCTCAATTGTAATCAGAAAAGGCTTTCTTGGGACACTAATTTTGCCATCAAATCTGACCTTTTGCATTTTCTGCATGGATTTATTTCAATGTGATCTTTAAGCTTAAAAATTGCAAATGTTGTAAATTTAATTTCTCCTGACAATACACAAGTCTTACTAGATGTTATAGATATGCCAGTTGTTTCTGACATGATATTTATACGAGGAACCTGCAGACAAGACTGTTGAGATGGCATTCCATGCTGCCCCGATCTCTGCTGTTTCATTATCCTTCCTGTGTTTGCATACTGAAGAAAGCACTTCCCACCTGGTTCAGAATGAACAAATTAAGGAGAATGCTTTAATTTGCATCTTACTTTTGTCTGAAAACAAAGGATGATTTTAGTAGCTTCAGCCTACCCTCTGAGCGCTGCCTTATTCAGGCAACAATGCTGCTGAAATTGGTGGGTGTTGCACCTTGTAGTGGAGAAGTCTGCTTTACAGAGGTAGTTGGCACCCTTGTTCCTGCTTTACAAATCCAAGGCACAGGGGGAAGAGCTTCCACTAAACCAAGCAGCAAGGGAAAGAGAATAGGACCTACCTGATAGTGACAGCATTGTAGGTCAGTATTAGATTACCCCAGCTATGTTAATTACCCCAGCTGTGTATATTTGCAGATATGGAGCCAATTCTCCAAAACAGGGCCATGGCCAGGTAAAATTTCAGAGATGAGTGAAGACAGAGATGCTCTGGTGAAAGAGACTTCTCCTGAGTGCTTGAGAACTTGTCATTCTCACTGCTGCTCCTCCCTTGACATTCTCAGTGCTGTTTTGATGGGGAAATCGTGCCATGTCTCTTATTCTTAGTTATTCTTGTTATTTGTCTGAGTGCACCAGTCCAGCCCTGGCTGGACAGCTTAGTGCTGCTGTGGGAAGGAGCTTTCTGTAAGCTGTATGAAATCATGGGGCAGCTGCACTTGTTCTGATCGCCCTCCCTGGTGATCTCTGCCATTCTCCAGCCCGGTGTCCCGAATTCCCCACGTCCTCCCCTGCCCAGGCCCTTTGCATGCAGTGCAGGGTGAGCTCCAGGGCTGTGCAGAGCGGTGTCCGTGCCAGGCTCTCGGGAGCCCTGCCAGCTGCCCCGCTCCCTCGGGCTGACAAAGGCCGGGGCTGCTGCGGGAGGAAGCGCGTGCGGATCCCAAGGGGAAAAGGAGAGCAAGCACTTTGTATCACTTGACAGGAAGGCCTCTGCTTGACAAAAGAGCACTGCTGACAGGCTCCAAAAAGCAGCCCGGGGCTTATATTTCCTGAGCCAGCAAGACATCCCCAGCTTTAGTGCAGAGGGGTTGAATAGATGGGAGTGAGAGCGGGGTCTGTGGGTGTTTGCAGACCATGGCAGGTGTGTTACTGACCTGTGCACGGCTCTTGCTTCCCAAAAGGTGGACTTGCCACCCATCCCTTCCAGCCTCTGGTTTCTGTGCAGCCGCTGGGGCATCGGGGATGCCGGCAGTTTGGGAAGCGCTTGGCAGATTTTTCACTTCCCCCTCTGCTCCCCCCGCTCCCAGGCCCGCACAGCAGTGAAGTAATCTGTGACATTCAGACAGCGGGAAGGGGAAGCTGCTGCAAAATAAAATAACAGCATCAGGAAGCGGCACCGTGCTCTTTCCCGCTCCCAGCTGGGAAATGACAACACTTCATTCAGCTGCTCAAAGCCCGGCGCCAGTGCAGCCCTTGCCGAGCAGGGCTGGCTAACAACGTGCCCGGCTGCCCAGCTCAGCGCTGCCTGCCCGCTGGGCTCAGGGGCGCTGGGAAGATGCGACAGGCGAGGTGCCAGCAAAGGGTCGCTTTAACAGCAGGCGCTGCGCAGTAACACCTGGCAAAACAGTTGCTTGGGTTTATAGCTTCTGTGAAGACCCCGGAGGGTGTTTATTTACATTTTAATTCCTGCTAGTTACATTCTGCAGGATACCCAGACCTTCCCCCCTTCCTTTTCTGGTGGCTGCTACTTTCGCAGATGTATTGCAACCCAAAGTTTCAGAGCCCAAATCCAGTGAGTAGTGTGCCAAAGCAGGCAAGCTGACCACTTGGACAGGTGGTGTGTGAGTTTGGAGAGACGTTTCTCTCTCTTCTTCCCCTTCTTGTTACAGACCAACCCCTGGGTGCAAGGCACCGCCTCTATACACAGGTGTCTGAGTGCAGGAGGTTGTTCCCTGTGCTCCCTCCCTTTCTAAAATATTAGGTGGGGGGGAAAATAATCAACCTGGCACATCAGATCCGGTGATGGCACCAGCCAAGCACCTTAACATGGACAGCGACATCCACAGACTTTAAATCCTCAAAAGCAGATTATATTCTTTGTTTATGTACGACTGGAATGTAAAAATACGTAAGGCAAAGCCTCCCTTTTAGGGCTGGAATCCTAAACCACAGATCTGCTGTGGATTTAATGCCTGTTTTCCTCATCTGAATCTGAAGGGACACAAAAGAGCCAGCACCTGGTGATGGGCTTGAGGGTCACGGTGATTTTCTGTCCACAGTTTCAGCTCTGCTGGGCCTGATGGTGGCTTTTTAGCCTAGGATGTGACTTGTCTTGTAGGTATCATAGACCAGATTTTTCATTGAGTTCAGCCATGCAGCTCCCAGGGTTAGAATACAAATCCTGTTCTTTTTCATTCAGGTGTCTTCTACAGCAGCTGCTTTTTTCTGGTATGCACCGACAGCTTCAGGAGGGAACAAAGTCGGTGCAGCCCTGCAAGTTGTCCCTCCAGCTTCCAGCCCCTCTCTTTGGGTGCTGGGACATGATGGCATTACCTGAGTCACCATGTCATCTGGTTGCTGGGCATGTGGAAAGGAGCTCACATTCCATAGTGGAAAGTACAGCATGGCTGTGTGAAATACCGAGCTGGGCCTACAAATTGCTGTGAGGCTGCTCCTGCTGTAGTTGTCTCTTCCCATCCAGCAGTTTTGGGGCTGTCACTTCAGCCCTTCAGATGGTTAGAGCCCAAGCTGTTCACCATCTGCACATTGCTGCCTTGTGCTCACACAAGGATGACATAAATGTCTGTCCATGTTCCTGTGGGGTATTTTGAGCTGCTTCTGAGTATTGAAGTAATTTTGTGTTTTGTGCCTGGTTTTTATCACCCAGGGTCCACCACTGTCAATCCTCTTGCAATTGTTTAGGTTAATCCTCTCGCTGACTATTTCTTTTCGTCTACCCAGCACTGGGCTCCCCAGTACAGCTGCAGTACAGCTAAGTCCTGAGAGCATTGGACTCTTCATCTGCATCCCAAATCAGCATAAAATGCCTGCTGTTCTTCTTGGCCAGGTACACTAAGAGTGAAAAGGTATTAAATGACGTCACCATCTACTGATGATGCTCTTTTGGTCCTGGTTTGCCATAGAAAGCAGGAGTTCAGTTGTGAGCTATGAAGAGGAGGCTCCTGGCACATGTGTCTGGACTCTTTGTGCCCCAAACCCATGTTTCCCCGTGCAATGAGTCTGATTTTAAAGTGTCTGCTCACTTATAGTTGTGCAAACCTGTGCAAAGCTTGGGGTGACCTGCCCTTGGGGTGATTCCTGGCCCTAGAATCGATCTCCTGTGGAACTGTGGCCAATTCATTTCATAGTTCTGTTTGTCCTCCTGTTTTGTTTCTGGTCTGTCCATTTGGACATGCTCTCTTGTTGTGTGTTCGCACTGTACCTCATTCAGTCTGGGGCTCTGATCCTGTCAGGGAGCTTGGGGGAGCCGCACAGCAGTCATGTAAAACTTGACTGTGTTCGTGTGACAGGGCTTTAACCTGTTTTACATCACTGCAAGTGACTGCCCTGGGCATCAAAGAATGACAAATATACACTCTTCTATTTTCTGTGTATGTAATTACATTACCTCTGATATAGAGAGTAAAATAAATATAAAGAAGAATAACTATTTTCCTTCAGAAATCACAGTCTGATCCCATTGAAATTAAAGTACTTCCCAGAGTTGTGTGGGCTTTGCTGAACCTGAGATGTAGACAATCCTCTTGAAAATCACCATAGAATCACAGAATGCCTTGGTTTGGAAGGGATATTAGAGATCCTTTCATTCCAACTCCCCTGCCATGGGCAAGGCTGCCACCCACGAGATGAGGTTGCTCAAAGCCCTGTCCAACTGGGCCTTGAATACTTTCAGGGATGGGGCATCCACAGCTTCCCTGGGCAGCCTGTTTCAGTCCTTCACCACCCTCACAGTAAAGAATTTCTTCCTAACATTTAATCTAAGTCTCTCCTTTTATTTTAGTTTAAAGCCATTCCCCCTTGTGCAAGATTCTTTTTTATAAGTGTTTTTTATAAATCCCCTTTAGCTGCTGGAAGACTTCTAGAAGGTCTCCGTGGAACCTTCTCTTTTCCAGGCTGAACATCCCCAGCTCCCTCAGCCTATCTCCATAGCAGAGGTGCTCCAGCCCTTTGATCACCCGTGTGGCCTCCTCTGGATTCGCTCCAACAGGTCCATTGTTTTCTAAAGGAAAATAAGATTTTCCTTGTAAGACATTTTCTGCACTTCAGGTGTTGCTGCTGCTCCATTTCAGTCCGGATTTCAAAATCTCTGAAATCGTACGTGAAACGAAACCCCCACCTTGTGCCAAGCTCTGGATGGAGGAGGCTCTCAGTGCCCTGTGCTGTGGGCTGGGCGGCTGTGGGCTCTTGAGGGAGCAGGCTGGGAGCAGGGACACAACTCAGGGAGCCAAGTGGTTTCAGTTCTGCTGTTCACCTCGGTACAGGCTCCACGTTCAGCCCGGGTCAACGAGCCGTGTCTGCAGATAAAGAGCTATTCTGGTAAAGTGTGCTGAGAGGGGATGTGTAAATGCAATAAACCCTTAAATTTATGCAATATATCCGATTGAGCCTCCCCTCCCCTGCAGCTGGAGCTTCTGATGTGTTTTAGGGAATGATCCTCCTGAAATTAAACAGTAAGACAAAGCCACCAGTAAATAAATGGGCTGGTGTGACACAGAGGAGGCAGGAGTTGGTGTGGGGGCACCTGGCACTGCGCAGGGGACAGGGACACCGCCTGCCCGCCCCTGGCTCCAGCTCTTTAATCTGAAACCGCCCTATGCCAGCCTTGGGACAGGTTTTAAATAGCAAGTCAAGAGGGAAGCCACGTTTGTCTGGGGCTGAGGAGGGAGCCAAGCTGAGATAGTGCTGCTTGCCGCAGTGTCTGGACAGCATGGACAGAAAAGCCCCCCTCTTCCCAGCATCCAGCCCCCAAACGGGTTTTGGCTTCAAAGGTGACTTTTTTCAGATAAATGTCTACTGGTGTGGAGGTTGGGGGAGGAAAAGCTGGCAGCTGAGGCAGAGAAGGGCTAGTCCTTTTTTCTATCTGCTAAGTGAGTGGTCTGGACTTGCTGCAGTGGGTCTGTGAGGGGCTGGGTTGGGTGGTGGGGCGGGCAGGGTGTGACATGGCAGATGGAACACACAAAGTGGGAGGGCTCGTGTGCCCTGTGTGTGTGGGGAGGACCAGTGCTGGTGGGCGAGGGTGGGGGTCTGTGGCAGGGCAGGACAGAAGGGAGAGAGGGGAAGGTCCTGGTGACTGGGAGCCAGCTCTGGAGCTGTGAGCAATGAGGGCACCAAGGGTTTCAGGGGCAAAAAGGGATGAAAGTGTGGTCAAATAGAAGAAAGATTTCTGAACCACTGCAGTTAGAGCCTTTCTACGTGGTGTTTCTGTCCAGGGTCAGCTCTTGTCCCATCACGTGTCTTACATTTTCATTTAAAGGGTGTTTATGGGATTTGTGCCAGCATAAGTTGCACTAGTGAATTAGGCCTCAGAAGCAAAGCAGCTCCAAGGGGGCCAAAAGAGTGGGATCAGCTCCTGCTCCTGAAAAAAAATGTGGAGTGACTCTGTAAAGTGGTCTCTTTCCAAAGTGAGAGGAGACTGTGGTGAACCCAGCATCCCAGCCTCCTGCAGGCCTCAAAATTGCTTTTACTTAACCTACTTTGTGGCCATTTTCACCATGTGAATGTTCTCTTCCTTCTTCCAGGGATTAGCTGGGACATGCAAGCAAGGCTAAGGTGGGAGCTGGAGCCTGGTGTCTGTGTCAGTCTGAAGGGGTACAGTGGTGGAGTCCCTATCCCTGGAGATGTTTGGAAAGACTGGATGTGGCACTCAGTGCCATGGTGATGTTGGGTTGGACTGGATGATCTCAGAGGTCTTTTCCAGCCTCACTGCTCCCGTGGCTCTGTGGTGGGTGTGCTGTGTGGCTGGGGTGCCTGCATGCCCTGCTGCTGGCTGCATCCTCCCCGGTGTGAGCTGTGTCATTTGGGGTTTAGATCCACTTCCGTGGGCCTGTTGGGACCAAGCAGATCAGAGAACACCTTCGGCCAAGACTGCTCTCCTCATTTGTTAGAGCCTTGACAAGTTAAATAGAGGTAGAGATTAAATATGAATGGAACTTATGTTGGAAAGCTCAGCCTTAGAGACATTAAAGAAAAGGAAGTTGAGTCAACAGGAAAGTCACCTGACTAACAGGAGGAAAATCCCCCTGTGAGGGGGGAGCTGTTGGTGTCCCACTTCCCTTGTGGAACAGAGGGGCTGGGGTGGGACACCTGAAAGGTGCCTGGCAGATGTGGCATCACCCTGTTCAGGGGGGAGCTGCAGCCACAGATAAGCATCATCATTTTAAACTCTCTCACAAGTTTGTCTTCCCGAAAAGCAAAACAGTAGAAGCTGTCTACTTTTGCAACTCATGTGCAATGCAGTTAGTGGATCCTTTCCACGCGCTGACAGATTTCATCTGCCTGTGTCTGTCTTCAGTTATTAATTGCTTAGGATGGAAACACGAGTTTCTCATTCTTTGTCTTTATTTATCATCAATACTTGTCTGATGGTATGAATAGCTGTCAAATTAAGCTGAGTATTACCAAATCATGGCAGATTTGTATTTTATTTGCATGAGAAGAGCTTTCTGCTGCCTGTTTAAATTAGAGTGACTGAGCAGTCATTTTAAGGACAAGATCAGGATGAGTCCAACTTTGTGTCAGCATAACAGCAAAACTTGGATTACAGGCTATTTTTTGCCATTGCATAGGAAGGTGGTTTTTTTCTTCTGGTAATTGATGGTCTTTTCTGTTTCTTTTTCTAAAGCATTTACTGAAAATGTGAATGCCATTTTAAGGGTGTTTCTTTAGCAAGGAAGTGTGTGATAAATAGAAGGCAAAGTTCTTCATTCCAAGAAAGCACTGCAAACCCACACCACATCTGCTGACTTCAGCAGAGTCTCACCAGGTTTACACAACACACACATTGCAGCTGGACTCACATTGTGCATACTTAGAGAAAGCTGAGTTACCACTAGGGGTGATGGAAATATTTTTAGGGACATGAAGCTTTCCTGAAATTGTTTTGGTACTTTTATTGAGACCAACATACTTGTATTAGAAGAAAATGTAAATAGGAATATCTCCAAAAAGGCCAAGACACAGGAAGAGCAGGACAGCGAGGTGCTCCTCATCTTGAGTCCAGGCTGCTGGCTCAAGATATGGATCTCCATGATCAAATCTGATGTGGAATGAAATGTACTTTCCCTTTTAAAAGAGGGAGAATGAGAAACACTTGACCCTGCATCTTGGACAGGTGGTAGACTGTAGCCTCCTTCCTGAGAAAAAGCTGAAATAAGAGTAAAATGAGAAAAACGGGAGACAAAGGGGGCTATGTATTTGTCCCTAGCTGGTCTGCGTGTGTTTGTGAATTGCTTGTGGTGCTTGTGGAGACACACAGCCTTCCCTCTGGTGTCCCTGTCCAAATATTTTTCTCTCTCCAGCATGGAAAACATGAAGTTCCCAAATATGATACCTTTCTGTTTGCAACAAACACCTTAACAGTGTCATGTTTATGGGGGGCTCAGTCCTGCATCCAGGGGCAAGGATGGCTTGTGTCAGTCTCAGGGCCCACAGGGCTTGGTGTGTTGCTCTTCCACTGTGCTGATCAGGTTGTTCATATGTTTGCTTGGCAAACAGGATCACTGAAATGAATATTTTTAATTTTTGTAAAAAAGCAGTTAAAAAAAAAAAAGATGGCAAGAGAGTGATAATTCTTCCTCACCCCTGTTTTTTCTGTGGAGATTTTTCACTTGGCAAGGCAGGGGCTGTCTCTGGAGCACAGAGAGCTGCTGATTCTGCTGACATCCTTGAGAAGATGTGTTATAAACAGGAAGGAAAGAGGGCAGAGCTCAGGTCTTGTTGACAGGGAGCATGTGGCTATTTTTGTGGGTGGGAAACCTTACCAGACCCAAGTTTGGAATCCGGGTGTGCTTCGGAGAGGTAGCCAACCTTTCCAGCACTGCTGGCTGTTGAAATCCCTATTCTGACATCCTAACCCTGCTGGAGTGCAACCTTTTCATTTCTTGGATGTGCCAGCAAGCTTTATTTTCCCTTCTTTTTTTTAACTCTCCCAGTCAGTCCATTCAGTCCCTCCTGGGACAGGCTGTCCTGCTGGGGTGTTGCAGTGCAATTATATGGTAGGTGTCAGGAGCAGATAATGGGCAAACACGTATCAGAGAGGATGGCACTTAGCTAATCACTGGCTCTCTTTATCTTACAGGGCTATTTTAGGGAAAAACAACAACAATGCAAAAAAGCTGCCACTGTAGTGTCTGTGGTTGAGGTTGGCTGCTGTTGCTTTGGGGTTGTGTTGGCATTTCCCCTCTGGCTTCACAGGGTGCTTTCCCAATGGCCGTGTTTTCACAGCTGCCCCATGACCGGGCAGGAGCCCAGTGGCCAATGAATTCAGCCACAACTCTGGCCAGACCTCGTTGTCAGCACTTCTGTCTTCTGCTGGATCACTTCTGTGTTGCCTCATTTGTTTCCCCTGGAAAAGCAAGAACTTAGGTGTGGGAAAGAGAGATGAGCTTCTGGGATAATTAGCATCATCCATGAAACTTCCACATTTTATATGCCTGTTACATCAGAAGCCTTTAGGGTTGAAGTTGCATCTTTAGGCATTTTAGTATGTTTAACACTTAATTCTCTGAATCTCCAGCATCTGCCTGGTTTAGGTGTCTTACATCATCTTTCTGGGATTTCTTTCAGCAGCAGAGAAAAAAAAAAGAAAAAAAAAAAGTATGTTGAACAAAACGTAGGATGGCTGACCTTACGTACACAGATTATTTTTCAAACATTCTTAGCCTGAAACTAATTACCTCATACTAATTAGCCCTTTCTAAGTGGTGAATTGCTGGACAGGCAGCTGTGGATGTTGTCAGTCAGGCTCCAAAGTCTAGCTCCTGGTGAAATGAGAGCCTAGTTGAGCCTCTTCAGTGTATATGAACATTGTTACTCTGAGGACTTGCCCTGGGTACCCCATCTGGTTGAAACAGTGCAGGAAAACCAGGGGAAGCTGTGTATGTGTGACAGCTTTGGGAAAGCGGTGTTAAAGAGAAATGGAAACTCTGTCTTCCTGCTTGCTGCTGTCCCATGCAAAAAAGAAATCTTGCCATGTAACCCCTGAATTGCAGGAATTCCTGGAGCCCCAGCAAACCCTGTCTAATCTCTCCCAGTCCCTCACGTATCGCCTCTGAATGTTTTCAGTGAGTTCCCAGACCTCGTGCTTTCTTGCTCCTGATAACCAGCCATTGCTGGGATGCCAGAACCACTGCACTGCATAGTTCAGCTATCAACAAAAATATAGTGAGATAAAGGGGATGGTTAATACCAGAGTGTCTGTGGTAGTGCAGATGTCAGAGATACTCAACTGGCTTTCCTGGAGAAGTTCTTTACATGGGTCAAGTTACTTTGGGAAAATAGTATCTAGCCCTTTTGACAGTGTGAACATCCATAAGAGCATCATGCAAACATTTCTTCCTGTTGAAGAGTCAGGCAGCCATCAAATAGGCACTTAGTGCTTCAGAATCTTGGCAAGGTAATGCCACCTCCCCTGGGACTTCCCAAAGATGGCTCTTGGGTGCTGAGCACATTTGGGAAGATCACAGTTGCAGCTGAAGATGAAAAGCTGGCCTGGCAGTTGAGTTCTTTTGAGAATTAAGCCCATAAAAAAAAATGAAACCAGATAGAAGAGCTGAAGGATTTATTGAAATGACTGAGCAATTGTAGGATCACAGATGCCAGAGAGGAAGAATAGGGCTATTGGGTTTTCCTGCCAGGTCAGGACTGCTGCCTGTAGTGTCTGGTCTAGCAGCCTGTTCAGTTGTTTCGAGTGATCATTTCCATTGCTTCCCTTTTGAGACCCTTGTATTTCCTGATAGGAAAACTTAGTAACAATGAGACCTAACTGCCAGGCTAAATTTTTCTTCCGTCTGATTGCTGGCTAATATTCTTACTCATTTAATGGGAAATACACACTCAAAACAGAGAGGAGGGATCCCGGGGGGTCCCTCAGAAGACGTGCCATTGTCCGCGGTGTTTTCTCCAGTGCGTCACTGGAGAGTCCCCCTTGGTATTTCTGTGTTTGTGTCTGTCTGTGTGACGATTTGGTGGCTGAGACAATTTATACAGCCTGGTGTGAAGAACGATGTTTTGGGTTGAGGTTTGTGGTCTGCGAGGTTAAATAACGCAGGAGTGGTGGTCTTGGTGTTGAAACCGATTTCTGGGAACCAGTCTCTTGCTGACTTTGCTGCTAACTTGGGCAAGTATCCTTGAGCTATGGTGAACTCATGGGTAAAATAAGGTTTTGTTCCTCCTGATGCCCCTCAGAGGGACACTCGGTCTCTTGGCAGCCTAAATAACAACCTGTAAGGCACTACTGCATGTGTCTGAGCTTTTGGCATGTGCAAAGTGCAGGGCAGTGTGTCCACTTAGTTTCTGGTAAAAGTCATTTGAGCTGAAACATCTGCATGTGAGATGTTTGCAGAGCAGTGTTCACCACCGAGCAGTAGTGGCTTATCATAGCTGGGAGTTTATAGCTGCTCTGGGCAAGGCCCAGGGAATGATTGGAGCATCTTGTGCTGAGGAAGTTCGGTGGAAGTGCAAAAGGCAGTGATTACACCACCCCAGGGTTTTATCCATGGGTCTCTGGATCACTGTGGGTCTCGTATGCCTTTGTGCTGAGCAGGGGAGGAAGAAGCAGGAAAGAAAAGACTGCAACCACCTCCTGCATTTGTGGGGATGCTGTGCTTCACCATTTATGGAGGGGGATTGGCCTCAGCTGTGAGGGCAGCTGCCGGTCTGCCCCTCCTGACCGATACTTAATGCTTGTTAAATGAACACAACCTTTAGTTTAGGTTCAGCATTTCACTTGATAGCTCTCTGTGCAGCCACCGGCGCTGGGAAAAGGGAGGGAAGAGGAATCCCAAGAGCAGAAGCAAGACAGAGGAGAATAGTAAGGGGAAGGGAAAAAATATAAGGACATTGTTTCTAGCAGCACTTAGTGGCCTAGATTTTCCTTTCACAGCTATTTCAAAAGTGTGCCCTATTGCAGATCCATTCAGCTTTTACTGGTATATAGTACACTGTGTAGCAGCAGCCACTGTTGTCTGCTCAGCTCTTAACATGATACTCTGCCAGATGGCAAGGAAATAAACCTGCGTTTGTGCTCCGGGATTGATCAAAGTTTTTTTGCTGTTGTCATCCCTGTAACATTGACCCAGGTGTAAGGCCACTACACCCTGCTCTCATCCCTGCAACCTTTCCGTGTATAAATTCAGCACAGTGCCCTTTTTCATAGCAATATAATGCCCACATTCCTTAAATCCCAAGAATAGCCCCATGCAGGGGAGGATGCACAGCAAGGTTTTGCCAGGAGTTTTTTGGATGAGGCTTGTGCAGGGGTGAGCTTAGGGAGTGGGGTTGGCTGGGAGGAGGGTGGATCTCTAGGAGATGTAAATCAGCAGCCTGGTTACAGTAGCTGGGCTGATTTACTCTGGTGGAGATCCCAGCTTGGGATCTCAGCAGGAATCCTCCAAAGGAAAGGCATTTGGGAATGATTAAAATAATACTCAAGGCAATGACTGTTCAGTGGTTTTGGATGAACAAAACCTTGCAGAAGAGAAAAGCTGTTATGGAAGGGGATGTGGAGATGCAGGGAGATGACACAGGGGTCCTGCTCTGTGCAGACAGTTTGCTCAGGGCAATTTAATTAATTTTTAATACATCTTTACCTTCCCATCTGCTTATTCCCATTCTTCCATGGCTTTCACTCTCTATTCTGATACCCTTTTTCGTGCTGAAGGCTTGTGTGTGCCAACAAGCTTCTGCAAAGAGCCCTGGCAGTTTTGGGTGGCTGTACCGTGGGGCTGGACTCAGCTCCTTCCCTTAAGGCAGGAGAGGCTTGGTGTCCTGATGCACCTCCCTGCTTGCTGGAGGGACACCACTTACATTACAGCATAAAAATCCAGGGATATGGTCTGTGCTCAGAGGCAAGATGGTCTTTGCTCCAAGAGAAGGAGGGTGTCCTGTGGCCAGAGGTTGCATGCCCACACTGGACAGAGGGAAGCAGATAAGAAGAGAGAGCATCATGAGCAATTTTCCTCCTCCTGCCCTCTAAGGAGACTTGTAATTGTGAATAGCAGGGAGAGGGAAAAACATGTCCGGAGGTCTGGAGGGCTGCAGAGAGAGCAGCGGGCACTAGGTTGGAAATTAAAGGGGTCTGGAGAATTTAATCAGATGCCAGTGCCCAGTCTGTGCTGGAAGAGGTTCTGGGAACTGTGCTCCAGCCTGTTACTTTAGATGGTTTTTACAAGACTGCACTGTTTTAATCCTGCCTCATGCTGCTGGACCAGAGCCTTGTTGTATGGCAAGGGGAGATGAGCCCCTTCAACATGTTGCTGTTTGTGAATTGCCTCTGGGAATCTTGGGCTGATGCATGTTTTAAAAAAGGCAAAAGCTGCCAGTTTTGTCCTTTTGACATTCACAAAACTGGCAACTTTCTCAACTTTCTCTCTCTTTTTTTTTTTTTTTTTAAAGTTTGTTTTTTTCTCACATTGGTGAGGATGAGGGCAGAAGAAGCCTGGTTTGGGATGATTTATGGCTCCAGGAGTGGCTAATTTTTTGGCAAACTTTGCAGGAAGAGCCCCCTAAGCGTGCCAGCTGTAATCAGCCGAGCTTTCGAGAGACACACAGAGATAACGTGTTATTTATCCTCACACAAACAGGCTGATGGAAAACGTGCATGTCCCAGACAAGGAAATTCTCCCTCCTCCCTCTGCCCCCTCGCCCCAGTTCAGGCTCTCCGGGAGCAGCTGGGCTCTCTTACTCCTGCAGTCCCCAACAGCTTCAAATTCACTTCCCTCAGCGCCTTCAAAGGAGGTTTTGATAAATGCATTGCACTTTGCAGCCAGCCAGGCTCTAATTGCCAGGAGGATTACGATAAGCTTTTTTCTTGTTGTTTCAAAACAATCTGGAGGACAGCGTGCCCTCCCGGTGCAGACACCCCCCAGCCCCGCTGCAGCCGGGCGGAGAGGAGGCAGCAGGGTGCCAAATTCACCCTGATTATTGCATTAAACCGGGGTTTTTTTGGTCACGGTCCAGCCCAAGTGTTGTGGGCTGACACTTGCTGCAGACCTGTGGGTGACCTGTGCTCGAGGGGAGGCTTGTGCCAAGGCAGCTCCTCCATCCGTCGCCAAACGTCCTGGCACCTCTGGGGCCTCGGGAGTCCCAGCACCAGCCCTGCCTCGTGGGCCACTGAAGTGGAAACTCAAGAGGTCTGTCAGCCCCTGGGAGTGATTTTCTTTCTCCAGCGGTGTGGTTATTCTGCTTGTGCAGTGGTTTGGTTTCTTTTTTTTTTTTTTAATTTAAAGGGCGCTCTTGCTTCTTTGCTGCTAAGTTTAATAGCCATGATCTGGTTAGAAAATAATGCAGGGGAAAAAGCAGAGCTGCCTTAATTTGTGATCTAAAAATAGGGAAACCTACACCATTAAATTGAGAGGATTTAGAAGCATAACCATAAAGCCAGGAAGAGTTTGCCAGGAGCTATCGAGTGACACAGATTTCAGCTCCCTCCTTCTTCTAGTTTTCTTCTTTTAAAGGTGAACTGAGCCAGCTTAGATTACTATTTTGCTGCTTTTGACTACAAACGTAGTTCAGGGAGTTCTCACTGTGACAGTTGTCAGTAGAGCTTCCTTTGCCATTTTTATTGATTTTATTTGTAATAGATTTTGAATGCTTTACCACCGGCAGAGAAAATGCTTTGTAATCCCTATTTAACCCTTAAATATCCCAATGTAGGATTGATGTACCTGAGATCTGTTCCAGTACAGGAGCTCAAGGATGTAACCATGGGGAGAGAAAGACTGATGGTTACTGTTCTCATCTGACACTTAACAAACCATCACTTAAATCTTTGTGAATCAGCCACCTTTCTGACTGATCTGAGAGAAATCCCTTTTGTCTTTGCCATCACCAGCATGTGGATGAGTTTCCCAGGTGTGAAACAAGGATAATCATGCTTCATAGAAATACTTCTAGTGGAAAATGGCAGGTTGCCTGTAATCAGCTTTCTCTGGAGGGATGTGGCATGCTTGTGGAGTGGTGAATTGGTTGGAGACCCTGAGACAGAATCTTCCAGCCTCTAAACACTGCATTGTGCCCTGCCAAAACTGTCAGTGATTCCCTTTGGGAAGATCTACCCTGTGGATCCTTTTGGAGGAACTCTGCTAGGGGAGGTCCTAGAGGTTGACCTTTTTTCCCTGATGCTGGTTTGTTTCCTGCCCAGGGACTGACCAGCTCACCTTACTGGTCCCCATCTCTTCATGCTCACTGGTAATTTCCAGCATGGCTCAGTGAGGTGCTTTCAGACAAGATGAATTCTACCCAGTTTCTCTGTGTGGAGCCAATGATGCTTTGTTCAAACTCAGCACCACCTTTTCATGTCTAGACAATCAGTTTTCATATCAAAAGCAGATTCATGGTTAGCTGGCATCTTTGATTAAGAAATGTTGCATTTTACCCAATTTTCTTGGCTGATTAGCCACCTTGGATTGTTCAGGGCTTCAAGGTCTGCTATAAAGCCCTGTATAGCACTGAGGTTGTTTTCTTGGGCTTGTACTCACCTCATATGACACCCTGGTTTCACTAGTGCTGTGTATCAGATAGCTTGCTGTCCAGGACAGCCTCATTTGCCTTCTTTTTCTTTTCAGTGTCTTAGAGTCAGCTGGAATCTGTTTCTCAGATGCTTTGAGTATGAACAGAGCTGTCCAGAAAGCCAAAGGCGGCCTGATAGACAAACAAGGAAATATTCAGGGAACTTTGAAGGTGATGAAAAGCAAAGTTATTCCAGATAAGCTCTGGAACATACTGCCATGAGATAATACCAGGACCACATGCTGGTTGGGATTAAAAAATAGGGAGATATGTTGATAATGGGAATATCTGCTCTCATATTACCCAGTTTTTCTTTTTTAAGGGACGTTAATCCTGATGCTTTAAAGGCATATGTTGAATACTGAGGATACAGTTATTTAAGGAGCACTTTGCTGGTAAATAAGGGTACGTGCCATGGAGTCAGTGTGAATATACCTGCCACAGCAAAGCCATGCTCTGGCCCACACAGAGGACCAGTGCCTGGATGATGGCCTAGCTGGAGACTCCTTCAGATTGGGAAGGCTGTAGGTGTGAGACAATACCCACACATCTGATCCATGCTGAGCTTCTTCAGCAAAGTGCTGAGCATCCTCACACTCGCCAGGAGTGATGAGCTTCGTTTGGTGTGCCAAAAACCTAAGGAAGCACAACCACAGGACAGAACCATAGAATTGTTATGGTTGTAAAAGACCTCCAGGATCACTGAGTCCAGCTGCTAACCCAGCACTGCTGGGTTCACCACGAAACCATGTCCCCACATCCACAGACCTTTTGGACACTTCCAGGGATGGTGATTCCAGCACTTCCCTGGGCAGCCTGTTCCAATGATGTTGTGCAGGCCACTGCACAGACCTGAAGTCCTAAGTGTGATGTAGTCAGACACCTCTTTTATCAGAGAGGAACTGTGATGGCTTGTGAAATGCCGTGATTGATGGTAGTGAGGGTCTATACCATGATGTGTAGGAATGAACACATCATCAGCTTTGAAAACACCTTTCTATCCCCCATGCTTGCCAGCTGGGTGCTGTTGGGATGATTAACTTGAATTTTGCTGGAAGAGAAAAGAGATCCTGCTGTCTGAAATATAAGCTACTGCCCTTCTTACCTTACTGTGATGGGTGAAACCACTACTGCCTGCATGGCTGAAGTACATGGGTATTTCCAGTGTGCTGGAAAGGGAGATGAAACAGAAGAAAAAGCAGTGTGGCTTGTCTGGGTATCTAGTAGAGTGCTTCAATCTGAGCTGGAAACATGAACTTTGGATAGCTTTGTTCTGCATGCTTGAAAACTGGGTCAGAGATGTCAGAAGAAGGTTTTCTATGGATTCAAAAGGATTTGCCTCTGTGTGCTGACCCACAACAATCTCTCTCGAGCTCCTCTCACTACTCTCTCATTTCAGCACAATCCCATTTGTTTTTAACTCCCCCTCCCTGTCCCCATCGCCCCAGCACTCAGCAGTTTATTTAGCAGATGTTGGCCCCAACTTTCGAAGCAAGGGTAAACAGAGCTAAGGTCAATCTGAGAAACACAGCACCCCAGGAGAGCTGCTCCTTCTCACTGCTGCTGGTGAGCCTGTATCCCACTGGAACTGGAGGGAATCTGAAAAGACGTGGATAGGATTTGTCCCTGCAGGGATAGCAGGGTGTATGTATTTAAAACAAAATCACAAAGAACAAAAGTGTGGAACCTCAATGTGAACTGGGTGAAACTATACCCTTCTTATGTTTCCTCCCTTTGAAGACCTTGCATTGTGTATTCCCAGCCATTACCATATGAATCAATGATTAAAAAAACCCAAACCCAGCATCTTGATAAGAATCCAACTTTGCTTTACTAGTCCATCCTCTGAGGTAACCAGAGCGAGTTCCTTTCACTCCAGCCATTGTTGGCAACACAGATTATGTTCTTCAAAGACTGTCTGTCTCGTTCAAACACAAGGTCCATATCTTGACTGAACATTAACGTCACCTGATAGGCCCCATGTCCAGCTCCACCTTGCCCTTCCCAGCGAACCAGGCTTTATAGCAGAGTCACAACATGAGCAGAGGGAATAAAGAGCCTTTGTGCTCCTCCTGGGTCCATCCCCTGGAACTGATCAGGCACCAGGATTGATTACCAGGCAGGTGAAGACCTGATAACCTACCAAATCTGTATGAAGACCCCTTTCTGACGACTTCTTCCCCTGATTTGCATTTCAGGCCTCCGTCTCGTTTTAGAAATGATTTTATCTGGCTTTCACTATAGTCCAGACTGCAGGAAGTTCACATGAGAAGAGGCAGCAGGGAAGCTTGAAGACTACTCCTCTAGTACCACACAAATAGAAATTAAGGCCATAATCTGTTACTTAATGTGCAGCAATGATTGATTCAACTCCTCTGCTCCCCAAGTACTGGGAATTAGCATTCATTTACCGTCACATTACCAAATTAAATAAATTTACAAATACATAAAATTAAATTGAACAATTTACTAAGGTTGCAAAACAGACAATTGGAGATGTCCTTTTCTGCCTTAATTCAGCTCATGTGTGAATATGCCAAATCATAGAATTTCTAATTAGATGTTCTCCTACTATTTTTCTCTCATAAGAATGGAGTTATATGTCCCAGGCATTGGAAAGTCTTAGCCCCAATGGTTCTGTGGAGCAGAATTATGAGCAATTAAACTTTTGTCTTCATCAATTTAAGCAATCTGTTGATTCTCACCACAACCACAGGGATTTGTGGTAGCTATTATGTGTGGAAGTGCCATATGTAACTCCTCAGTTTCTTTTGTTTGGGATAGCAATAGCCCTTGAAGAAATTTTTTATAGAAACGGTGGGTTTTTAATAAAGTGCCGTTTCTTTCTAAAAGTGCCACTTCAGTTTTAAAATGCTGGTTCTTTTTTTATGGATGTATGGAAATCCTGGCAAATAGCGATGAATTTTGTTCAGTGCCTCTTATCTCTCTGCAAAGTTGGCACGTGGTGGCTCCCAGAAATGGGCATGGTTTGTGCAAAGGGCTGTGAAAGTGGGACTGTCCTCTGTGCTGTTTGTGTCCGTGTCTGCTGCAGGATCCCTGCCAAAACACGTGAAAGAACTCTAGGAAATTTTCTCCTGTTTTCCCTGTTTGGGAAGTGACCCAGCAGGCCCCAAAGCTGCATTACAGGAACTGTAAGGAGAGGTGAAGCCTTTCTCGCCTAAATCCAACAATTATAAACAAGCCACTTAGCCAAAACATAAAAGATGGTGTAAATGGAAGTTATGCCTTCCCTTAGGGTTTTCCATCAGAGGGTCTGTTTCCCTGACATCCAGCTCTGAGATGGGTGGATGACATCCAGCCTGCTCTTTTGTGAGCGATTCCTACGGGAGGTCTGAGGAATTTTGAAGCTGTCAGACTGTAATACCCTGGGTTTAGCTTTTTTGAGAAAGCACACTGTTTTCCAGAGAGCGAAGCCAGATTGCTGGTTTAAAGCTGCTACATTTCACCAAAAGAATGCTGATTATTTCACAGTCATGCGAGCGCCTGACCGGTGAAACGTGTGGGCAGTCTGTCCACTTTTTTTTTTTTTTTTTCCTGTTTTCTCACCGATTTGGCTTCTTAATACAATGCCTGAAGATCTTTTGAGAGGGCCAGAAAAATCTGCTGACGGCTCACGCAGCTGATTTGACCCAGAGCGCCTGCTTGGCTGAGCAGAAAGATGACACTGCAGCAAAAATGTTACTTTAAGGGAAAAGAAAACAGGCACAATGCTCCTGCCATTGTTCCCAGGCTCTGTTCTGGTGCCAAGCTCTGCACTTAGGAAAACACAGAGGTACCAGGTTTTAACCTTTCGCCTGCTTCCCGCAGGTGTTATCTTTTGCTCTGAATAGGCAGGATGAGGTCTACAAATCACATTCAAGCCTCTAGCAGCCCTGCTGGCTATGAAAAGACAACTTTCAGTGGGTTTTGTAGGGAGGAGCTTAGCAAGATTTCCAGCAAGAAGAGTCTTTTGCTCAATTTTATTCTTTCTAGGTTTCAGTGTAATATCGGGTGATACCACTGGTGTCTTCTCCTCCAGCACTGAAAGTTAATGGAAGTAGTTCAGTGCTGGGATATCCAGCCTGTGATGAATAGCAAGCAGGTATGTCTCTTCCTGTGATTTAACTATACTTTACCATTGACAAAGAAGTTTAAAAAAAAAAAAAATCTGAAATGGCTTTGGTGAGGCTCCCGTTTAAATAGTTATTGTTTTGAGTGAAAATGGTTTGTGGAAGGAGAGCAAAGTGCTCTGACTTCAAAGCTTGTCATTGTAAAGAAATCTGATGGTGAGTGGTCACGCATACCTGAACATCACTCCTACTGCAGCAAAGCCAGAAGTGCTGGCAAGGAGCCTGGTCGTGTTCCCATTGCAGGCAGGGTGAGAGATCCTCAGCTGGTGTAAATCACAATAGCTGGATTTGAGTTGGAGATTTCTTTTTCAAAAACTTACTGACTGCACTGGGGGCTGGATCAAGCCCCTTACAAGTCCATGGGAGCTTCTTAAAACCTTCTGATCCTATTATTTGTTCAAATCCTAGAGAAACCCTTTGAGCCCAAGAAAATTTGGTACAAGTAGGAGCAGGACTTGTGTTTTTATTAGTTTTCCAGGCTGCCTTGCCATCCTGTTGCTCTTAACAGGACACTGGTAACTGCCCAGGTGATGTTTGTGCCCCTCATATCTGTTTCGAGAAACTGAAACTGCTCCTTCAACCCTGCTGAATAGTCATTTTTTGGATCTACCATCCACATTCCTGAAACTCAGCTTGTGCCATCCTGGGCCCTTGGGACAGAGTGATCAGAGTTCAGAAATGTGTTTCCCTGCAGTATCTGAGCAGCCTTGGTGTTCAGCTTGATAGATGCAGACCACAAACTGCTTTTTTCCTCCCTGGTGAGATACACACGCTATGTAAGAGGCATGCACACTTCCACCCTGCAGGTCAGGTAGCTCCGTCTTGCAAGGATGATGCATTTTGCAGGGATAATGCAGCAGTGATGACAAGTGGGTGCCTTTAAGTATTTAGAGAGTGCCTGGAAGGCAGACAGATTATCTCAGAAGCACCTCAAGCTAATCCTGCTCAAGAAAACCAGTTTTTCTTAGCCTCTAATCTACCTGCTGAAACTAGGGTGGATTTGGTGTGCCTTGTTTTGGAAGAAGTGGGAAGTAAGATGACATGCAAACTGTCAGTTCAAGTCTGGAGACTGGATTTCTGGGTGTGGAAAAATTGGAAGACATTTAACATTCATTGACCAGCAGTCATTTAAGTGTGGGTATCCTCCTGTGCACTTGGAAGAGATAGGTATTGATGAAAATCCACTGCTGCAAAGCAGTGCTCAGTGCTTTTGTCAGTGAGGGCACTGTGTATTATTCTGCACTGGTCATACTTTATGAGGGGTTTGAAATGATTCAGATTTTGCTTCTTGGCCTCTGTTTTCAGCATGGTGTCAACAAAAGTATCAGAGGTGATGTGCACCCAGCTGGGAAGATGCTACAGGAGGAGCTGTTATTGCGGCTGCCCAAAGGATGGCAGATGCATCTTCCATTGCTTTTCTGAGACCAAAAAAACCCTACTGTTCTACACTGGAACAAACCCAAAATGTTTCACTTTATTTTCCCCCACAAGATGGAATGTCAACAAAATGTCCCTCTCGGCCCGAAAATCTTGACCTTTTCCATTCCTCCTGGCCACTGCATGAATTCACTGAAGCACGCAGTTACTTATCCCTGCTTCTTCAGGAGCAACTACCCGAGGCCATCCTGGCAGTAGGAAGTTCAGCTGTGCCTGTGCAGCGTGTCTTGGATCCCAGTGACCTCTCCTCTGCTAACAGAGCTGCCTTCCCATGTGAAGCTGTAGCTCAATTTTTGCCAGGATCCTCCTTTTTTGTAGATGAACCCATTAACTGTCACTTAAACACCCCCTGGCCCCCATCTGCAAATCATGGTTTAAATAAACATCAAGCTATTTCCCATCCACTAAAATAAATCTTCTAGGCACTCTAGCTGGCACATTCAGGGTTGTTTTTGTCCCTGCTGGTTTTGTTGTCAGGTCATGCTAACCTGACCATAAATGTATATTTTAGTGGAAGGAAACATGGGACTGATTCTTCAGCTGACGTTCAAGGTTGAGTTACAATTGATTAGCTGCACGAATTTACTTTAAACAAGCATCTGTGACCTTTTGAAGTGTCCCAATACCTAAGGAAACAGTTTCAAGAAACAAGACAGGGTCGCACCAACCTGTTGGGATGGGGAGAGTGGAAAAGAAGAGAGAAAAAAGGCATAACGTGTGCTGTTGCAGGGCTCTTTGGTAATGATGTTGCCCAGGATTTTTCTGGTGCTTTCCCTTAGTGAAAAACTAGCCACTTCATTTAAAAAAAAAAAAAAAAGGAGAAAAAGATAAATACCACCATGTCCATTATATAGATGGGGAAATGAGGCAGAGAAAGATGAAAGGACTTTGGCCTATTCATCCCACCAGGAAAACAACAACATCCAGGTCAGCCAAGTCCCTGTCTTTACACTTTGGTCCTTAAGCTATGGCTTTCTAACTACCTTGCACCTGTGTAAATAGGGAGGCAGGTGCAAAGTCCCCTGTGCTGTGGTAGCCGTGCCCTGGGAGGGCAGGAACCTGAAGAGATGTCCTCAGAGGGTGGCTGAACAATGTCGTTGTCCTCCCTTACCTCTGCTGCCTGCCCCAGACAGCATGGCTTGTGTCCTGCCTGGGCAGGAGGCACTGCTCTGGCAGTGTGAAAGCATGTAGTCAGCACCAGAGATTTCATGCTCTGTCTCTTGAAATCCAATATGAAGCAGTTGCCTTCTCTCCATCCCACAGGCTCATTACACAGCTCCGTGTGTGGCCTCTCCCCATAATTAACCTGAGGGGGTTACTTTCCTTTTCTAATTTGTAGGAAGTGGCTCATGACATCTGTTGCAGCCCCGAGGCTCCTTCTTGCAAACCTTTAGCTGGTTCTCATTGAAAGAAAAGCCAACACAAAGAGGTGTAACAATTAACCGAGTTGAGTCCTGGCTTTGAAAATAGCATCTTTCAATTGCTCAATAAAAATCTACTGAGAGCAGAGGATGGTGAATATTTCTTTTTAAAGGGAACCATGGGCTTAAACCTCATGACTAAGTATCTTTATTTCTCTTCTTGTGAACACTTCAGGGAGAAACTAATGAACAACAAACCAACCAACCTAAGAAGAGTTTTAACGTGTTTTGCTTTTTTATTCTGTTTGTCTCATGGTACAAAGTTATAATACCTCTCTTCCTCACAGTTCGCCCTCTCTCCTTTGCAGATTTGCAGTCACCCCTTGCATCTTACTGAACTGGGCCTTGATACTGCAGGGAGCTCCCCTATAAAAGCCACTATAGAGTTTGATCCTAAAACTTAAGCCTTCTAGAAGTGAGAAACATCTTTCCTAGACTCTAAAGGAAAAAGGGATCATTTGTATTCTTTTCTCACAAGAAAGCTTTCCATTTTTTCCATTGTATTTTGGAGTTAGGTGATGTTTTGGCATGGAAAAAAACCAAAAGAGGCAGAAAGGTGTGTCAGCCTATTCTATGGGAGGGAAATCACTGGGGTGGGTGGGGAGCTGGTTCTCACCAGACAAGCTAGTTTGAGGTGATGGTCTCTCAATCTCACTTCTTGGAGCTCCTCATTACTCTTACAAAGCCAGTATTCCTCAGGGCCTGAAGAGAAGAAAGCTGTACAGGTGCATATGTGTGCATGAGAGCTGTGAGAAAATACATAAGTCTTATTCTCACTGATTTATTACCGGGCTTGAAATGTGATTTTTGTGATCTAGGCTGTGGCTGTTCTGAGAAACATAAATTTCCATCCTAGACCTAAAACATTTTTTACAGTAGATCAATTTTGATATACTTTCATCCCAAATTTGTACTTCCCTTCAAATTGGCATCTTCTGACTGAATGCAGGCAGCTTGAAAAATGGTCGCGCTGTAATCTCACCCGACCTCTTGCGTAATGTGCTGCACAAAATCTCTTGTGGTCCTTTCTGCAGCATTTCTGTTGGGCACAGAGCATTAGTTGTGTGTAGATAAAAACCCTTTCAGAAAGCTGTCTACCCTGTGTTTGCAGCAGGCAGTTGTAGCGTGAGTCAGGCAGCTCTGAGCTCCACCAAGGCTGGTGATACCTTAACAGCAGTTGTGCGTGTGTGTGCTGCCGTAACAGCAACCGAATGAAAAAGGCTTTGAAGTTGCTGGCTGGCTGGGGAGGAAAAGTCCCTTCGTCTTTCAGCACCAGTCGTGCTTGCCAGGCCATCCAGCACTACTGAAAACCCCCTCCCTGCCCCTGATTGTGAGTGTAATGAAGACAACTGATAATCAAAGTGCTGCTTGCCTCCTGCTCTCCGTGCACAATGGAAGCAGCCTGGTGGGTCCTGCTGAGATTCCTACCTGTGGCTTTTTGGGTTGGTGATTCTTAGTGGAGAGTTTTACAGGAAAGGAATCCCTTCCTGCATGGGCTGAGCTGCTGTCACATGAGGGCTTGCAGATGAGTGGTGCCTGAAGTTTTGAGTTTTGTGGAGCACTTCATACCAGCTTGGTTAGATTGTGGCCCTTCCTCCAGAGCAGTTTCAGATCCAAGACCAGGGACTCTGCAGAGCTCAGTGCAATGTCTCCTGCAAAATCAAGAATCATCCAGTGTGATGAACCCAGGTCCCTGTTGTCTCCTGACTGTTGGCTGATAAGGGTGGACTGTGCCCTGCCACATCCAGGCCATCAGGTTGTCCTCTTGGGAATGGACCTGAGCCCCCACCCTGCTACCTGTGCCCTGGGATAATAGCAGCAATATCCCTATGTAGCCCTTGGCTCCCCGTGAGTAAGGCTGGAGCTGTACCTGGGGTACAACATGTGTCAGGAAAGAAACATTTCTCCTCACAACACTGCACAACTACAAGGGCCTTTTTAGTTTTAACACTGTATTTGAAAAGTCTGCTTGGCAAAGAGCTGAACGGCCCCATGAGCTGTGTGAAGGGGAAACATATTTGGCAGGAAATAGATGGCTCTGTTAATGGATAACAAGGATTATGTGAGTGCTGTGTAGGGGGCTACAGCAGGGACCGGGGTGTGTGGATGCAGAATTGAGGGTTCTGTTCCAAGAGAAGGGGGGCTTTTGTGTGGGATGGTGATATGGGGGTGTATCCAAATGTGTAAGGTCCTGGTTAAAAGCTGATGGGCATGAGGGTTGCTGAGCTGACTCTTACAGGGAACAATAGCACACAGAACACATCACTTGGAGCTACAGGAGTCTGGGCTTTGCAGATCCGTGGGTGAAAGGGCTCAGGGAGGAAGGGAAATCCCTGCTATATCCCTCAGCATGTCATACTTTGCCTTGTGAACATCAGAAAATTATTTTGTGAGTTCCTCCTGAAGTGCTGCTGGCTTATGTTTTGGGAGGAGAGGAGAGGGTGGAGGGTGAGGGGACACTAAAAAGTACAGTTGACATGTTATCTTCAAGTGATCTGTGACAGCTTTGGCCACTGAAGCCCTGACCTGCCCAAGTGCTGATTTGTTGATCTCAGATTCACACTGCAGTGGCTATGTCAGTATAGTTGGACTCTTGCTAGAGGAGCTCTATTTGGGATTGCTAAGAATTGTTCAGAATTGCTCTTCTGGTATTCCCTTGTTATGTCCCTAGTACAAAACACTTCTTCCATGGCTCATCTCATTCAATTTTGGGTTACTTTACAGACCCTAGAATAATTTCATGATGCTGTGGTTGAGACAGAGATTTAGATTTAGACCTAACTCATATGGAAGAAGTAACACTAAGAAGTTGGGGTCCAAGCCTTCACACTCAAATGTTTAATAATAGATGCCTAAATCTGCACAGGCATTTAAATGTCTTGCCTTGTCCTGATCTGTGAAGACTGTTAAGCAGTTAATTCTATTAATTTAATGTGGATTTAATAGGCAGGCATCCTCTGCTACTTGCTGAGGACCATCCCCTCCACAGAGGGAACAGAGGCTCCAAATTATTACAGAAAACCTCTGATTTCATCCTAGCCAAGTCTTGCAGCAGACCATAAAGCTGTAATGTTACCCTTCCCAGAACCATGACTCAGTCTCCAATACTCAAGAGGATATTAAGGTATTTAAAAATTCGCATTTAGGCACTGGTTACTTGTTTTCTGGCTAAGCGTTCAGATTCTCAAGCTTTCCACAAGCTTGTCACCACACTAGCTAAAAAGTTCCTTAAGGTTCATCCTTTTGTGTTACCCCATGACTCCAGAAACTGGGACTACACAAAAACATACTAAATACCATTAACTCAGGGTGAAAAGAGCACAGTTGGCATCTTGGACAGTTTTACAGAAGTCCTAACGTTACAAGCCTGGCTCTGCTCTTGTAAACTAAGGGCTACAAGTGGCACCTTCTTGTTCAGTTGACTTTTTTCAAGACTTTCTTTAAGTCAGCAGAGCTGAGGGAGGGTGAGGTCACTCCTCCTCCACCTTGTGCCCCCATCAACAATAAAAGCATGTAAGCATCGACTGCAGATTTTTCTTTAATTGGGTGAGATGGTTTGGAGAGAACCAGCTGTTGTTCCTCCTCCCCAGAGAAGGTTTTGGGCTGACATAACCCAGAAGCAGGAAAGGTGGGCAGACATGGGAGGGAGGTGGGAAGGGAGAAGCAGGCATTGGGCTCACACCTCCCCAAAGTGAATTACGCGTCTGTCACTGGCAGGTCTCGGAGCAGACGGCTCAGGCAGCAGCTGACATGGGTTAAGCACTGCAAGAGCAGGACAAGTGTCTCAGCTGTTTGCATGAGCCCAGTCCAGTGTCGCCGTGGAGGCACCCACATCACACCCGTCAAGGCTCCCCGGTGGTAGTGAATGGACCCTTATCACCCCGAAATTAAAGCGTGGCTGTGCAGTAACCACAGAGCTTGGCCCTGGCTAAGCCCTTGGTGGTTGGTAATGAAATTCAGGGAATTCCAGGCACAAGTGCTTCTTCATCTCCCTCTGCTTTTATCTGGGTGATGGAAGCAATCCATGTGGAGGAATGGAAGATCTTGGAGGCCACGCAGATAACTGTGCAGGGCAGCCTCCCAGGTGCCTGCAGAAGGGAGGTCACTTTGCAGGGGTTTCGCTTTCCCTGGAAGGGAATTGAGGCATAGGGACTTACCAGAGGGAAGGGGTGCATTACTGATGTGTTCAGCCATCACTGCATGCCATTGAAATGATAAGGTGCATCTGGCACAAGGTCTCAGTGCATTTCTTCCTCACTGGCTGACGTGGGGAGGTGGTGTGCTGCCCTGTGTTACAGCTCATTGGCTCTGGGTGTGAAACACTTCAATTAATTTCTTTTCTCATTGACATTGCCATATAGGGGAAGGGGTTACTTTAGCTTTTTAAAGTCTGACGTGCATGAAATCTTACGTATTCTGTGTTTAAGAAGAGTAGCTAGTGGCTGTTCCAGCGCACAGCTGCAGAAGCACCGTGGAATGACATAACACCCATGAACTGCTGCAAGACATGGAAGTTCAGGATGCTCCTCTATCACCCTTGGGTCTAGCTGAGAATTTTTGGAGGTAACACTTCCAGGGTGCAAGATGCCAGCTCGTCATAGCTAAAATTTTGAGGGAATGATTAATTTTGGTCATTCATCAGGTTCATTTAAAAAAAACCAGCACTCTGCTATTACCATATTTCACAACTGTGTCTGGGGGACACTGTCTTGCATCAGAAAAAGGCTAATTGTTGTACAAATAAAGAATGGTAGGAATAAAATTGTCTCCTGGGGAGGTTGTGATTGTCATTTACTTTCTTCAAATGAAAAGTAAGATTGTCTGATCTGGCATAGTTTGGGTTTGATCTACAATCGAGGTTACTTTTTACCAGAAAGCTTGAAGAGATTAAAAATTAATAGCAGCTGCCAGGATTGAAATGAAACACTCCCAAACTGCTGGTAGAACATCTGACCAGATAGAAAAATGTTCACAGATTACCATTTTGAGAAAATGCTGAGGTTCTTACTCTTCATTATTTTTTGTTATCCCTCTATAGAACAGAATTTTTCTTTTAAAATTTCATAAAAATATCTGGGGACTGTAAAACTGTTTCTCCCTCACTTACTTCATGGCTGCTGCAATTAAACTATGGCAAGGGGCTTTTGGGGCGTGGGAGTTTTTCCCTGTGTTTTTTCTTACCCCACTCTGAGCAGAATTAGATGATCCAACACTAAAAACAGCTGAGTCCAGTATTGCATTAGAGCACTGCTCTTGCTGCTACTGCCTGAACTGCACTTTTTTTTTTTGAATTATGGGGCCAGTTTTTGCAGTGCAGACAAGGCCATGATTATTCTCTGAACGTGGGGTTGGTGATGTCATGCTGTTGCAGAAGGTAGGCTCTGCAGATGCGAAAATAGCCATGTATTTCAGGATACAGAGAGAGAGCCCTCGTGGCTGTGGAGTAACATCACACATTTCACTAATACAGTGCTATCCCAATTCTGCTTTCATGAATTATGTGGCAATACACACACATGAATTTTTGGTGTGTGGGGTGATGTCATGTTCTGATCTGCAAAGAGGTGTGATAAAATGCAGCATTTGTACAGGTAGGCATGCGTGCTGTTCGTGTGTGCGTGCATATAGATATGCAGAGGAACCAAGTGTAAGCTGCTAAGCTTTTCAATAAGCTTTTTTTAATTTATAAGAATAGGTTTAAAATAATTTTTAGTGTCTTTAGTCATTTGTTGCATTGTTTAAACATCCCCTTTTGCCTCTGTCATTTCCACTTTGCCTTCATTTCCAGTAACAGTCACCGTGTTTTAGCACAGCTCGAATGGCTTGTTGGGCATTTCCAGGGTCAGAGGAGTTTAGTGGGGAGATTATCAGGAGCACTCAGGCTGTGCAGGGAGCAGCAGTGCTATTGCTGCATGTGTGTATCAGCAAAGATGCATCAGCACCAGCACCAGCCAGAGCACAGTGTCCCTTCCTAAAGGCACTAGGAGGGTGGGAGAGAGAACGTACGCTCTCTGCCAGGCTTGATTTTGTACCTTGAACACCAGCCAGAGGTTCTCCAAGGCACACATTTTGGCTGCTGATCTGTGCAGAAGCCCTTACCACCACGCCTCCGCGGGCGCCGTGTCTTGCAGGCGCGTGGCTTTGTGCACAGCCCGGCGCTGCAGTTCAAAGAGTGGCATCGCAAATGTTCACCATCCACCAGGTTTTGGAGCTGGGTGTGTTCCTAACATCCTGGGCCTGCAGGATGACACAGGCTTACTCACCACGAACGGCGTGTTCACACTGGAACAGAGGGACGGAGTCACTTCTGTATGAAATCCCGAATCCCGTGGGTTGTGTGGGCTGCTTTGCCTTGAGGCTGCTGCACGGAGTTTCTTCCAGGTCAGGCTGCTGCCCTTTAGTCCAACCTGGCTCTTGCTCAAGGGTGAAAATAGAGGGTTTCTTGTTCCAAAACAGCGGCAGAGCTGGTGGCCTCAGTCCAATGCACCTCCCAAACCAGAGTTGGCACCTATTTTCCATACCTGTTTAGCCATGATTTATCCCACAGCTGCCTTCTGCACTGCTGTGTGGGTCTGGAGTTCTGCTGTCGTGTGTGTCATGGGACCTGAGCCAGACAGAGCTGATCTCTCTGTATCCTTCTGTTCCTTCTGTGTCATACCTGAGGACAGGCTTCCTGTCATGGCAGGGAAATGCACAATCTCTGTATAAATGTACTTTTCTCTCTGCTGTCAGTGATGTGAGTTCTGTGAGTACTGAAAGCACCCTAAAATACATATAAATAAGAGAATGGACTTAGCTCTTGGCAGTTTGTAGAGCTGCTGGAAATCTCCTTTACACAGCATGCCACGTCTTCCTTCTGTGCTCATCTCTCAAGTCAGAGTATTTTCCTTTTGCTCTTTCCACTTCCCTCCAGGAAAAAATAGTGCCTGGAGGTTGTACAGGCATGCAGTCACCCCCTTCCTCCTCATAGTACATGATTATCTGCCTTACTTATTTCATTGAAACCACAGAAGATTAGGTTTGTGAACAACTGCTGGCTAGAAAAAGAAAGGTTTGTAGTCCAGTCCTAAAGGAAAAAAGAGATGAGAAAAGAAAATAAAAGAAAAGAAAAAGAGAAAAGAGAAGAAAAGAGAAGAGAAGAGAAGAGAAGAGAAGAGAAGAGAAGAGAAGAGAAAGAAAATAGAAAATAGAAAAGAGAAAAAAAAGAAGAGAAAAAAAAAAAAGAGAGAGCAGCTTCACATTATTTTAAAAGTCACTCCAAAGAAATCCCTTTCACTTGTACAATGATTTCTTCTCCTGGGACATCTCTCTGCAATAGCTGTCCTCTTCCTTTAAGTGGTTACATATTGAGAATGTGATATCCTGCCAGAAGAGTCTTGATTGCTCTACTTCAGGCTAAATGAACTGTAAAAAAGAAAGAAGCTTTATAAGATTGGTGCTTTCTGCTAATTGTTCTGCAGAGAGGCTCATGCTAGTGCATGTCTGTGTGCCAGGTAAAAAGCTCTCATGGCACAGTTGTATTTCTTTCACACTTCTGCACTGGGGGGATGCTTGCAGTAATATTGTCAGGCTTGCTTCTCTTTACCATACCTGAGAGGACTTAAAGGGTGTGCAGATGTGGCATATGGGGACATGGTTTTAATGGTGGACTTGACAGTGCTGGTTTAATGGTTGAACTTGATCTTAAAGGTCTTTTCCAACCTAAATGGTTCTGTGACTCTGTGATTCTTTGCAGATGTGTCATTATAAACACAACCACAGGCTGAGCTCCTCATGCTGAGCTGGTTCCAGTCCTTGCTGTAACCCTTAGAGTTGCAGCTGACATTTGGTATATGCCCACATGACTTCATGTCATGTCACCGTGTCCCTAACTTCTTAAAGTGGTGCATTTTCCCTGTTTTACCATGACCTGCCATGCTGCTGCTCCATAAATCAGTGGTTTCTTTTTCCGTCTTCCACAATAGAAAATTTTACTGGGAAAACTTTGGCCACCTATTGACATACTACACTGAGGCCTGCTGAGCTCCTCGTGCAAGGTCGTGGTTTCACAGGAGGGAACTTGCCCTGGAACGGGGAGGCATCACCTGGTTTTGTCACAGTAGAGCACCGGGAGTCAAAACTGAGTTCCTGATGCTGCTGCCACAGACTCATAGGGCAGCCTTGGGCAAGTCTCTCTTTCTCTCCAAGGGCTGCATTACATGTGCAGTGTAGCTAATGTAAAATGGGGCAGAGATGCCAGCAGGGATCCTGGAAGCAGTCGATGTGTGACGTAGATGGAGCTGGTATTTTCCTGTCTCTGACGTGTGTAAGACTACCAGACAAAGCTTTTTGAAGCCTTTAATTCATAACGTATCCTGTGTCATCCTTATGTGGACAGGCAGCTATGCAAAGTATTATTAGTCCTGGTTCTTGTATTCCTGAAGGGAATAGTGAGCAAGAGCATCTTCTAGAAAACTTCCCATGCACAACTGAAGTGAAAGGAATTAAATTGTTCACTCTTCTTCCCTAAATTCTGGTTTTTGGATAGTTTAAACCATTACTTTTTTGTTGTTTTGCCTTAACTTCTGTATTTGAAACACCAGATCACTAAACCTCCTCTGTGCTGGATGTGCTCCAGTCTAAACAATCTCCATTCTGCTTGCTTAAATTCCTTTCTATAGTTTCAGCTGAATGTGGAATTCTTTTCTGCTCCTCTGTCTAAATTGCCATGTGCCATTCCTCAGGGCTGTGGGACAGCTCATGTGTTCCTGCCTGGAAGTGGCAGCATCTCAGTAGTGTGTGAAGCAGGGTCTGTGTAATCCTTTGGGATCTTTCAGGATAAAAACCTGCTCTATAAATACTGTATCATTTTCATTGTCAGTCTGGATTCAGGAGCGAAATGATCCCACTTAGTTAAAGCAGGATGAAGTGTCTATTTTCATATTTGTTTAATTGAACCACTCAGCGTGTCTGATAGTAATGGCTTTATTTGAAGCATGTGGTTCTTATGAGCTGTTAAGATACCAATAGGATTTGGATTAGTCTTTTTGCCAAGGAAGCCAGGTCAATTCTTCAGGAGAATAAAAAAAAAAACCCAAACCCTAAAGCAAACTTTATTTTAACAGTGTCTTGAATTTCACTTTAGGTTCCATAAATATTTGTCAGTGTTCCTTTTGTAATACCCATGAGAGCCCTTGGCAAGACACAGGGTCTATCTCCAGAACACGGAATATAAATAAATTCCCCAAACCATGCTGGAGAATTAGAGATAACTTTAGCCCATGGAAGAGACCTGAAGCCAAGCGAAGGGGTGATCATGGTTCTTGAATATGATTTGTAGAGAGGAGAGGGAATGGGAGGAAAAAGGGAGAAGCACAGAGGAAAACCTAAACATCAGTAGTAGGTATGTGGGAGCCCACACCATCCTGTGCAGGAAGGTAGAGGTCATTTACCAAGGCAATGACAGAAATGTGACTCTGCTTGGATTGCAGCTGCTGTCTGCTCCCAATGCTTCCAGAAAAGTTAACAATATTTTGTCATGCCCTAAAGGATGAGGGAGGAAATTCTACATTTTTGATGAGGACTGGTAATGCCATCTATTTCAGAAGATCAGGCCAAGAAAGCACTGGGGAGCCACCCTATGAGCCTCCTTCCCCCAGTTTCCTCTGAATACCTTTGATATTCCCGAGAACTTGGTTCACTTCTGCAGTTTTCAGCACTATATCTAAGAAAAAGAAAAAAGAAGCCTGTGATGATTTCAAAGACTTGCCTATAGTTAAGTACTTAACCAGAGGTTTAGGGTGCAAGGCTTTTGATTTAAGAGCAAGACCTGTTCTGTGCAGCTGAGGGGGGAAATAGCTGAAATTTTATCGTATCCCTGACCACAGATTGAGATTACCAAAGCTGTACAAAAGCAGGGAGTCAGAATGAAGGAGGTGTATTGAAGGAAGCGGGACCTTGGCTTCTAGCAATGTGCTCTAGTTGCTGGATCAACTCCAATAAAAATTTAAATTCAGACAAGCTGAATGCCTTATTTGTCTGGTTAAGGGGGAAGAAGGTGGGGATGGGTGAAGTTTTTCCTTTACTTCTGAAAGTTAAAATAATGGTAGTAGGATGTGAAAAGTATATATTCCTTAAGAATCAACTATTGTAATATCAGATAGTTGACAACTGGGTTTTTTTCTTCTTTATGTGCTTAAGATGGAAAATAGCAAAGCATGGATAAATAGAGGTGGGGTTTGCTGGAGGAGAACCTATTTTATAGTGAGATGGGAGCCTATCTTTCCACAGATTTAGAATACCCTACAAAATGCTGGACAACTTTGATCTTCCTTAAAATTAATGGGAATTGAGTGTTGCTCACACTTCACAAGATCAGAGTGTCTCTTTGCATGGAGATTTTCCAGCAGTGATCAATGATCTCCATACCAGTCCTCAGTTGTCTGCAAGTACTAAAAGAAAAGTATAAAAGAACCATTAACCCCATGTTTTCTGCTTTCACAGACAGCTGTCTGGGGCCATGTAGCAGTTGATATTCTATAGCTTTCTATTCCTGCCACACTGTTCCTATGTAGGGTTTTGGAAATGTGGCTGAAGTTTGCCAGCAGTTCCTTAATCTGGTTACTATGGAAGTTAGGAAAAAAATCAGGTAACAACCTCCATCTGCAAAACTACTTCTGGTTTTGTGACTGGGATTCATACACAGTCAGCATAGTCAGATCATTTTTTACTTAAAAATACCCTCTCTCCCTCACCAAAACAGGAAGCATCTTTCCAGGAATGCTTGGGAAAGTGTTTGACTTTTATGTGACTGAGATAACTGGAAAAAGTATTAAAGCTAGAAAAGGTTTAGCCAGACAGAAATACTCATCATACTCGATAGATGTATTACCTGTGCTTAATCTGTCGTATTCCTAAATTACTCACATTTTTCTTCCCAGGCTAGTTATTAAAAAAAAAAATACAGAGTTTCAGTTATCCTTTGGAGCTTCATAAAACTTTCTTAAAAAAGCTTTGCAGCCCATTTCTTAATCCTATTCCATCATACAGCTCATGCCAACAGTATGGTTTGGCAAGGGTCTGTTTACCTTTCTGCACCATGTCCAAAAAAAGTACAGGAGGGGCAGAGCCACAGCCAGTGTGTGCACTGGCAGGGTGCACACAGGCATTTCTCTGCATGCAGCAAGAGCTGCATTACTGAGGGGGCTGTGCAGCATTTACAGGAGCTGAGCACCAGCTCCTGGCTAACGAAGAAGGAGGGGAGGGA
This sequence comes from Dicrurus megarhynchus, assembly GCA_013399195.1. NCBI lineage: Eukaryota > Metazoa > Chordata > Aves > Passeriformes > Dicruridae > Dicrurus > Dicrurus megarhynchus. The sequence continues at coordinate 2,675,550 of VXAD01011242.1, read as the reverse complement.
TGCTCGCTTTGTTCCTGTACCCAGGGCTTTGGTTTACACAGCTTCATTGTATTGCACAGGGCCTTCCTGCCCTGCAGCTTGACTTGCTCTGTGACAAATTATTCCTTAATTGCTGGATGGCAGAAGAAAAGCTTTACAGCCCTGAGGTTATTCCTAACAAATCAGGTTACAGAAGCCTTGAAAATTATATTGAGCAGAAAAGCACCATGAGGCTTCCTTGGGTGCCTGGGCTGTGTTAAGCTTTACTAAGGCAATGTGCTAATGAAGCTTGTTAAAATGCAATTATACGTTAATGCTGTGGATGCAGAAATGAGGATAATCAGCAGAGAGGTGCTAGTGAAGCTGTTGTGATTAGCATGATTTGTGTGTGCTGCTGCTGTGCTCAGGGCCTTCACCCCACTGGGCAAGGTGTTGTGTGAACACAAGAAGGCTGTGCCTGAAGAGCTGTCTGGGGCTATGAGGTGAAGGATGATGGCAGGAAGATGGGTGGAGCAAAGGAGCAGTGAGATAGTAAAATCTTATAATCACAGAATGATTTGGGTTAGAAGGAACCTCAAAGATCGTTTAGTTCCAACCTCCCTTCCATGGGCAGGGACGCCTTCCACTAGATCAGGTTGCTCCAAGCTCCGTCCTGACCTTGAACTTCCAGGGATGCAACAGCCCCAGCTTTACTGGGCAACCTGTTCCAGTGTATTCTGAGTAAAGCATTTCTTTCTCTCCTCTGATCTAAATCTCTCCTTGTTTTAGTTTTAAACATGGTGGTGGCCATGAGGACCAGCAGGATGCCAGTGATGGTGGGTACCTGGTGCAGGAAAGCTTTAGGGGGCATGTGCAGGGAGAGAGACAATGCCTCAGCCAATGCCAGTGGGGAGCAGCTCCCACACGAGGCAGGAAACACCTATGCTTTTCTTTGAAAAGTGTAAAAAGGCAGGAGAGAGCCTGGACTTCTGGCACAGCTGGAAGAAGGTGGACCTCTGGAAAAGAAGAGGTGATGGAACAGTGATTGGGAAGAGGCCAGGAGGAGTCTCGACAAGTGAAGAAAAGTAGCAGCTGTTTGATGTGGCAGGGAAAGGGAGAGATAGATGTGAGGAGAAGTAGAAGTGGCCAGAGCAGTGCCTAGAAAAAAATTAATATGGATGAGGCAAGAGTGTGCTTCACCAAGGCTGGAGCAGAGGATGAAATATGATGGGAGTCTGGATGCAAACTAAAAAGTGAGTGGATGGGCAGCCAGGGCTGGGCTTATCAAGGAGCTACAGAAAGACTTCAGCTCAGGGTTTGAGCCAGGATGGGGAGAGCTAGAGGGAGAGCAGAGTAAAAAATAACACCAGGGCTGTGGGCCTGAGCGACAGGCAGGACAGTAGCAGTGTCCACAGCAATTAAGGAAGGAGGTGGGGAGGGGGAGGAAGATTAAGAGCTCTGAGCTTGAGCTGACAGCTCGACATCCAGGAGATGTCAGGGAGACAGGCAAGGTTTTCGTCCGGACAGAGAGAGACAGGCCTGGATGATCGGATCAGACAACTGAGGGGACTGATTTATGTGAGAAGATTAAAAGAGCTGCTTGTAAATATATGTATAGCTTGGCTAAGTGACACCTGAGGGGACAATAACTGTCTGCAAGTCTATGAAGGGATTGGGTATTGGAGCCAGGAGGAGGGGGAGGGAACAGTTTAGGAGTGTAGATGAGGATTTTGATTAGAGGCAGTGGAATAAGGTGGAGCAAAGCTGGCTGTATTGCCTCATTAGGGAAAATCTCTCCCCTGGAAAACTGTGAAGATTCTTTGGTGAGTTTTAAGACCTGCATATCCATCTAGGTTCCCATCTGCCTGTGATCAGGGTGCCTGGCAATCTAATGTGTGTCCTCACAGCACCCCAAGAGAGGAGTTGTGCAATTATGGCACTTTGGTACCTTGTGTGACCCTTGCTCTGTGACTATCAAGGACCTAAGAAAGCACCTTATCAATTAGGCTCTCTTTCCTTTTATTTGTCTCTGTTTTAAAGGGTCATTCCTGCAGATAGTACAGAGAGATGGATGGGAGCGAGACCTAATGGGGCCCCTCCAGCCCACAGTTCGTGAGGTTTTCTCCACATGTTCCTTACAACTTTTTAACTTACAAAGTTTTACTCCTCTGCGAAGCCAAGGGAAGAAGCAGCAGGTATTAATTTGTTTCTGCTGGTCTCACCTATGGGCTGTGCAGTCCAGTGCCTTGTCCCTGCCTTTTTGGGTATTTCAGAGGGAGATGCTGGGAATCTGCAGGAGGCAGCTCCAGAGCGAGCTGTCTATTGCAAGACTTGGTTTCCTAACACTGGTTACAGACTTTTTCAGGTCCCAAGTTTCTATTTATTTTGAGCAACATTGCTCAGAACACGAGAGGGTTTTCATAGGAAACTTGAACAGAGCACCAAGAAAAGTAAAAGAAATGAGCACAAAGTGGATCCACCCCAGCGTTTGTGATTTGATTTTCTGGTGAAGGTTCTGCTGTGATACCAGATGGGGGTTATATCCTCAGATAAATCTTTCAGAGAAGGAGCTCTTCTTCCAAAGTTAAATACCAGCTGTCTCCTTCTGTCTGAGCACCCTTTCCATACCTATGCATGTCTGGCTGGTCTTCACATTGGTGTCCTAAGGAGATGAGATTCATGTGGTGACACATTTGAGGGTCAATCCATCTCTATCCCTTCCAGTAGCTTTTAAGCCTATAAGCCAATTTTACACACATTGTTTGAGAAGGAGTGATGTGAGAGATACTAAGTTCAAACTGTGAAAATGGGAAGTCATGTAGAAGGGATTGTAATAGGGCTGTGTCCCACTGCCACCACGCTTGGGGAAAAGGCCCTTGCAAGTCTTCAGCCTTTTATAAATATATGGATGAATTTTCTAAATAGAGAGACATTAATGCAGCAGTGTCAAACAAGCAAATAAATAAATGAAGATGTCATCAGATTCTTGCCCCCTAACAGATCTGGGAAATAGCTCCACAGAATGTAGGGCCATTGGAAACTAAGCTTTATTAATAAATTGCCTGTCATTGCAAACTGCCCCATCCCCAGTGTGGGGCTGTGCAGGTATCAGTGGGAGATGTGAATTGCTGTTGGCTGTTGCACCTCCATCTGTGCGTGAGGTGCTCAAGGTGTCATCCCTTACCAGTGCCAAACCAAGTCTCATTGTGCATTGGCAATAAAAAATAATATAGAACCAAATTATACAGAACCAAAATTCTTTTCCAGCTCTTCATGCAGATTTTAGCTGCATTTTTATGGTGTAGCACTTCAGCAGAGACCAGAGGTCTCTGACCTGTGCAGGTTTCCTTTTCCCTGCAAGGAGTTTGTGTTTGACCTTGGCGGTCACAGTTGCAAGCAGAGCTCCCTGCTCTGACTTTCACTTCTGTTTCAGCAGGACCAAAATCTGTGGGGTCTTTCTGAATATTTCCCTCCTCACCCAATATTGCTGAAAATGAGCCTGAAGTGTTGACAGACAGCAGCAGTCTCAGTGTGTACGAATCCAACATAAACAGACTTGCTGGTTGTGTACTTGGACATGTTAAACGAGGTCCCTGCTTTGATCTTCCTTGCACTATCCTAAAGCCCTGCAAGCAAAGGCTAAGTAAACAGACCTTTGATTTCAGGGCTGTTTGGAGCAGAGGTCTTGTAAAACTTTTATCAATGGCAGAGCTGAGCTACTGAAGTCCCTCTTGGACTGTAGGTGCTGCAAGAGTAGCAGTGTGGTTTTATTGACCCTAACATCTCCCTGCTTCCCATAATGACAAACATCTGGGAGTATGAGCCAGCTTCCTGTTGGTTGTAATGTACCAGTTTCTCTAGGAGAGACACCTGCTTATAATCTCCTGTATGGTGAATGGAGCATAAGCAATTTCAGATCCTACAGCTATTGGATCCCACAGCCAGTGCAGCCTTTTGTTAATTCATGTCATAAAGATGCTTAAATAAATCACGTGGGACACATCCGTGGGAAACACTCACGTTACTAATCCCGCGTGTTCAACACGCCTGGGTCAAACCTCACAAAAACCAGCACTCTGGCAGAAACAGCTTGAATGTTACAACAAATTGGATTTTATTTATTTGCTTCCTGTTTTCAGAGCATTTAACAGTTCCCGACGATCACAAAGGTCACAAGTTTCCTTTCATGTTTAAATAAACAGGAGATTCTCCCTCAGGATTATGCCCTCAGAAAAGAGACAGTAAGAAACAAGCACCTAATATCACTAGATTTAAAAAATAAAATTGTGAATTCTGGCAAACTCTTATCAGTGGATGAAACACAGGAGTTGGATTGGCCTCTACTTTCTTCTAATTCAGTATTTTTCTCTGTCTTCTGGTGAATTATATGAAGGAGGCTTTCTTTCCCTTATACTCACCATAGGAAAGTGACATAGGAGAGTGAGATCCTGCCAAGGTCTTTTAGTTTTTAGAAGCATTATCAAATTTTCATTGTTTTCAACACTAAAAACCACTGTACTTACAATAATGGAGTCCAGGCTGTTCCCAGTTGGCCAAAGCTCTGGACCCTACTGGTGGAGCCATTTCAGGCAAAGCTTGACTGAGCTCAGGACCAAAAGTTGACACATTTTTCTCAGCCCTACCAATGTTTATTGCTTCACATCAAGATAAATGCTAAATGACAAATTCATTGACCAGCTGTTCCATGCCAACAGTGCTCCTGCTGTACCTTCTGGGAGTAAAGCTGAGATTGTTGGCTGAGTAAATTGTGAGTCGGAGTGCATCTAGTCCCTCTTGTCTTCTGCCCTCACACTTTTACAGCTTGGCCTTAAATGACGACCTTTCTTACATTGCCTGTTCTGCCTTAGTCATGAACTGATCCTTTACTGTCTGTAAAACAATGCAGCACTGTTCTCCCTTCGGAAGTGAATTTTGTCTTTTGTCAAATAGTCCCATCCACTATTAGATAAGAAGTGTTTTTAACAGCCCTCTATTTGTTGCTATTTGATGGCAGTTCTTTGATCCCCGGAGGGGTTTGCGGTGCTGTTTGTGATATACTGAAAATCGATTTTACACATTTCCATCTTTTATCAATGAGTCTTCCAGTGGGGTTTCACCGTAATCAGATTGGAGAATAGCATGGCACAGACATTGGGAAGGGGTTGGAATTCACATGCAATAAAGATTAGGGGATTAGCGGCTGATTAGGAATGTGCTGAATTCTCCAGCCTCAGGTACAGCAAGGGATCCTGTCTGCTGTTCTCTGACCTTGGGTTTTGACCTCTTGACTCCGTGCTCGGAAATGCCAGTGAGCAGCACGGAGTGATTCCTGACGTGGCTTCCCCCAAGAACAAGTTCAAGTCACTTCAACAGTAAAAGCTATTTCCGTGAACGGGGAAGCTCAGAAATGTTTATGCGAGTGGACAAGCTGCTCTGATGTGCATCGGCCGGGGCAGGCTGGGCAGACGGGCTGTGGCAGCGCTTCAGTGTGCAGCCAGGAATTCCTGCCGACAGCTGATGTGCTGTGCGTGTGCCGGTACCCGCACGTGCGCGATGGGATGTGGGGCAGCTCCGCAGCCACGCGGCGAGACAGTATTTCTCCGTGCACAGCTTTTCCTAGATAGCGGCTGTGCTCTCCAGGTTTCTCCCCCTTCCACTTGCAGGAGGGTAGCTGGGACTGCACATTACCAGACACTGAGGTAATAGGATTGCACGTTAATTGATATTCCAGTGAATCTATCTACCTGCTGGATATGAGGTTACATTCCAGTGCGCAGCCCGCCAGCGGAATGGCGTCACTTGAAATCACGGAGCAATGGATGTCAGCAAAACTCCCGTGTGTCTCTGTAGCTGCTGAAGTTTGGGCAGCTCAAATAAAGCAGCAGGCTGTGCTGAGAACAGGGGGTTGGTAGTTTGCTTGTGTGTCCCATAATAATTAGCACCATCTTGCTGTTGATGCAGATGTAGAGGCATAAAAGGCAGGCAATGTGGGATCTTCAGCAAAGGAGAAGTATTTCCAAATCTTTTGGATAGTTTGAGGAATCTAAATGGATTTATATTTTAAATATTTGGTTTCAGTGGTTCACTATTGGCAGAATATACCCACTGCTGGGTGCTGGTGTGCTAATACCATTCATCCTGACACGCGCCACACTGGTGTGCAATAGAGGTAAAAGAGGTTCCTCCCGGTGATGTGAAGCAGCTTTTGAACAGCAAGGGGTGCAGCAAACCTTTGGACATACCAGATTAAATGCAAACCTGATTTTATCTGATTTTAGAAGCCGAACAATCCCAGGACTTTACAGCACAGCCTCTGGCAATCCTAAGTGGTGCAGTTGGACGTAGTAAGTCTGACAGAACCACAAGTCTTTACTCTCTCCTGATAGAAAAACTAATAAAGCCAGGTAAGAGTGCACTAACCCTGTTGTTGTGAGCAAACCAGAGGAGGAGCAGAGGAAGTGGCTCCTTTTGAAGCTCTCCCAGGTGCAGGCAGGCTGCGGAAAGCTGCACTTGCCTCTGTCCAGGCGAGTGTATCGTGTTTTTACATCACATAGTGTGTGTTTCAGTGTCTGAAGGGCAGGAACCAGATGGGAATGCTGTAAGAATTCAGTGATAGTTTCCCTGTGCAGGAGACTTCATTTCTCTTGAGTTTAAATGTAAGTTTTCAATAAATCAACCTTGTGAAAACTTTATTTTGAAGTGCATTCAAGTATTTTCCCCTCTTGCAAGAGATGTACAGGTGTGTCTGAATTAGACTGTAGAATGGCACAACAGGAACAAATCTTGAAAGTGAAATATTTGGTGCTGAGGAGGTGATGTTCACACTAAAGGCATTTTGGGAGTTTATTCTGGATCAGCTCCAGTCTGGTCACGTAGATTGAGTGCTCATTAATGGAAATGCCAGAGCACAGCTTCTGCTTTTGTTTTACCAGGGACCTAGATAGAAATTGCTGAGTGTGTCTGCATTAGCAGCTGGTGGGGTTTGGTAGGATTGATCTGTAAAGCAAAACATTTGGTGCTGAGGACGTGGCACCCCCATTTTAGAGGAGTGTTTCACTTCAGAACAGCTTTAGTCTGGTCCTGAGAACTGAATGCCCCTTGCAGCTCAGTTTCATACAAAAGCAGCTCAGTCCATGTGCACCAAAACGTCCTCAATGATGCAAAGCGAAGTATAACTGGTGGTGAAGATAAAAAAATTCATTTTAAAGCATGTCTCTGATCCAGGTTAAGACACTGATGTAGGCATATGTAAGGTAGACCTTTATGATGAGAATTTAATTCAGAGAGAAAGAGCCAGCTCCCATCCCACCTAGCATGAACTGGAGGTTTTAGTAGGACAACAGTGAATGGTTTCGGGCAGAGTTTTAAAATGCTGCAGTCTTAGAAGGTATGTTGCATTTTTCTTTTGGAGGAAGATGGGTTTTTTACTTCTAAGTTTTCTTCCAGAGCAAGACAAGTTAAATATATAAATATACACACACACACACATATATATATAAAAATATATTTTAGTTTATTACTGTCCAAAATCAAAACTGTTTTCATATTTTAGGAATACAACAATCAATTAAAAAAATGTTATCATTGCTTAATCAATATGCTTTTGAAGTCACAACTTTTTTGTTTGCATGTGTTTTATTTTGATTGGCCAAAATTATTACACAAAATATTTCTTAAGCTGAAAGGGGGAGAAAACCAGTCAAAACTCTTTGAAAGAAAAAAGTGGGTAAAGTCTTGGTTCTTGACAAAAATTTAGTTTTCTTATGGAAAAACAGTTCTGCCAAAGGCTCCATATCAAGCCTGCTATGCAGCCATTCAGCTGGAAATGCTTTCTGTTCTAGAGAAGCCTCTGAAAATATCTCCAGTTCTTAAATACCACAATGTTTATCTCTTTGTGGTCACCATCGAACAGTTGTTACCACGCTTTTGTGGTGACCAAACATAGAAGCCCCCAGAGACGAGGGCAGAGGAAAGGGAGGGCTGAGAGCAGCCTTGCCATGCAGGGCACTGCCACTGATTGCCCAACAGCAGAAGGCTTAGGGATATTTTGGCAGTGTCTCATGACTGAGAGTGAGTGGTCAAGATGTTTTTTTTCTGAGTCCTTAGCGCACTCATCACACTTTTTCCATCCTGGGTAGTGGGAAAGGCCAGTAGGAGCCAGCATTGGATGGAAGAGTTTAAAGTCTTCTCCACTTTCATCTCTTAGAGCGAGTTCTGGTAAAAAAGATTTTTAAGAATATTTTGAGGAAACCAAATCCTTGGATACAAATTAAAAGGCTCCTGTGTCAGTCTGTGGCTGAAAACTTGCTGCTGTGGACTAGCAGGAAGGCAAACTTAAAGGTCTGTGTTCCCATCGTTCCCGTGTATGGCACGGAGTCAGCCATCGTGGTTTCTGTTTTCCTGCAGATGTAAACAATGACACTTACAATTTCCTGCTTGCACAGTGCTCACACAAGCGCCTGTCTATAAGGGAAACGTCTAATTACTTATTAAACCCTGCACAGTGCTCAGACTGGGTTAAATATTGACTGCCAAAGTTCAAGGGGAACCTGTGTCACCAGACGTGAACTTGGGCATCCTATTCTCTAGGAGCTGTTCAGATAAAATGGATAGGTGACAAAATGCTGCATGCAGGGAGAAGGGACAAAGAAGGGGACAAAAATCAGAGCAGGTTGGCTCAGAAGTAAACACCCATCTTTGGAGCCTTGTGATTTGGAATGTGATTGCTATTGGTGGCTTGAAGGGGAGTTTTGTTACCAAAAAAAGTGAATTAATCTGAGGCTTGCAGAGTGTTCGGTTTGTTTTACTGAAAGTCTTGGAGATGTGGGCAATTGGCTGGAAAATCCATTGGGCTTGTGAAGCAGGATTTTCATGGTTGGGAAACAGCTGGAAGGGCACAGTACAATGATATTTATGTTAAAATTTGGGTAGACCCAGCCCAGAAGGTAATTCAGGGCTGCCTGACTGCATTGTTTCTCAGACATTATGGGAAGCAAACAAATGCCTTGTGTTGGCAAGAATGATGCCTCTGTGACTGGGGGTGGAGATGGTGGAGGTTTGGGTTAGGTTTGGAGAGAGCAGGTCAGGGCTGTGGAATTTCAGTTGGGTTCTGGATCCTCCCTTAAGCCAGAGGATTTCTAGCTTTCTTCCAGAATTAGTCCATTTATCCTTCCTGGAAATAGAAGACTAAAAAAAAAAAAAACAAAAAAAAAAACAAAACAAAACAAAAACAAAACAAAACAAAAAACCCCAAACAAAAAACCAACCAAACAAAAAGTCTTCTAATTTTAGAACCTTGAAATAATGTTTTAAGGCCATTTCTTTTGAAAAAATGCCCAACAAATTAGGTATGCCATTATTTAGATGGGCTTGCCTTCTTGAATGGGAATGAAAGAGGTAGATTGCGTGGGTGTGTGTGCCAACACACCTTTGTTGTACTTATCTCTTCTCTAAAAAAGGTTTTGTGGTTATCCATTGAGCTGCATACCTGAACTGCGCTGTCAGTATAATTTTAGCATTTGAGTAGAAATATTAGTCCTCTCCTTTGGCCCACACTAAGCCCCCTGGCAGCACTTGAGAAACAATAAATAATATCTTTTCTTCCACACTAGAAACTTTCCAGCATATGAAGTCTGTTTCTTCAAAAGTAATTTGAAGTAATCCTAACTCTCCTTTGCGTTTGCTACCTCGAAACCTAAGGGATAAAGTTACTATTTTTTGCTGCTGAAAAAATGTTTGGCAACAATTGAAATTGAATGTCACCCATGCACATTTAATTTAATAAGATGGTAATTTCATGTTAAATAAATACCAGCTGATTATTGAAAACATATGCTCAAAGGATTTAGAAACCACGTAAGAGATACATATCTCATCTACTGTTGTTTAACTGCAATAAATCTAAGCAATAATCAAGTGCCAATTGTTTAACATACAGTAACTATTTTATTAAATCTCGGTGAAATGTGTATGCAGGGCACTTAATTAAATGGAACATGTTCTCAAATATTCTATTTTTCTTAGGTTTGGAACATCTAGAGTAGGGAATTTACTGGCAGCCTTCACCCAAGGGACTAGTTATTAGTCATGTAAAAATATGGCAGGCACTTCTTGTGCTATCAATAAATATCCATTTCATCAGGAAAGCAACTCCTACCACAGAAGTTGGGAAGAAAGAGAAAATATGGCACTTCACTTGCTGTAAAATGGATCTGTGAAGCTGTTTTCTCCATCAGGTTGTTGGGCTGAGCCATGCAGCCCAAGCCTGGAGCTTGCTCCTGCAAACAGTCCACAATTTCCAATTCCAAGCCTGACCAGCCATCGGGGCTGGTCAGCAAATACTTGTGGTGTTTTTGTGTTCCTCACTCAGAGTCTTTGTTCTACAGAGATGCTGTTGTTTTTTTCTTTAATCTTTTGATTGTTTTTGATAAGCATTGTTTTTGTCTGTGGGCGCCTATGTTTTCAAGCCAAGAAGGACCCATTAGCTCATCTAATCTGATCTTCTCATGTCACGTACCAAAGCATTTGGACCAGTTACCCCCACGCTGACCCCTACTTTACTTGGCTAGCACATACCTTTTGGAAATGCAGACTGTTTTGTTTTGAAAATATGAAAAGATGTTGGATTCACAAGTCCTTTGAACTACTTATTCCATTAGTTAATGGGATACATGGGCAACACATTCATCCTTTTATCTCTCTCAAAAAGCATTTTTATCAGTTCTGCTCTCCATGTAATGGCTTCCAACTGTGCAGAGAGCCAAGAGTTCCTCTCTTTCAGGAACACCTACACGTGTTGATTGAAACTGTTCCCATCATTGCTTTGTAAAGCCTTCCCTGTGGGATTTGCTCCTTGGTAGAGTTTGTCCTAGCAGAGCAAGGGCTCTGTCCATTGATCCATCATTACGGCCTGAATGCCAATAGAAATAATGGTAGTAATGATATGCAGAGAGTGTGAGGGCATAATCCTCATGTTGGTCTTGCAGAGAGGTTAAACTATGGTAGAAAAGGTTAAACTCCTACTGTAAGCAGGAGTTGTCCAGCCCAGCTTTGTAGAAGCAGATACCCCAAGGTAGGCAACTCCGGATACTGTTTCAAACGTGGCTTTTAGGTGGTCCTTTCCATCTGCCTGTGGAAGTTTTGAAGCATGGGAAGGGGAAAGGAAATCTTCTGTGAACCACCCTGGCAGTAAAGACTTTGGAAGCTCAGATTTTACAGTGATGAGGATGGTGACAGCCAAATGTTGCCTCAAGTTTTGGTGTAAGAGATTGTGTTCACACCAAATGAGCAGTTTGGTTGGTGACCTTTGTCCAATTCCTTCATCTCACTGTTGAAGTGAAGGATTTCTGTGCTTAGCTCTATTCCCCTCATAGGACACACACTATCTCTGGTACCCCAGTCCCTCATGCTAATTCCATGTCTTGATGGGTTGTTTGGGTGCTTCATCGTAAATGACTTTGCTAATTTGTTAACACAGCACTTCAAAAGAAATCTTATCTACATGGAAAGTGAATGTGTTTGGTATTAAATAATAAAATATACATAACCCATGGGGCTCTTAAAACTTATTTAACTTCTTTATAAACTTTACAATACAGTATGTGGATATTATAAATTACTTTCCATTCCAAGAAGCTGTCCGGGCTTGTTGACCTTCCTTGGAATTTCCTTTTTGTAATTATGTTTAATGTGTTAATAAAGTTCACTTTGAACTGTATGATGGCAAATGGTCTCATAGGACGTGGGTCAGTGCTGGTGCGTTCACCATATGTGAAGCTTGATGTTAGTGTGCAGTTTAGTTGAAGGAATAGCAAGGCTAAGTCCAAACAATTGTAGAAGCAGTATCTCCTCCCCAGGTTAGCAGTAAAAAGGGGTTCATGGAAAGTTAGGAATGTGGAGTGGGAAATCATTTAGCTTTCACTGCTAGGTGTTACTAAATTATAGTGCTAGGTTTGAGTCACTATCAAAACACCATATATCTAGAGGGTTTTCACACAGAGCTGTAAATCATGTTTACTACATGTATGAGTTGAACGAGTGCATGAACTTTGCAGTGCAGCCCAGGAAAATATAATTACATGTGTGTGTGTTTTTGACTGTGAGAAATATGGACAGGAAGCTGCAGGCTATCCCACTGTTGTGTCTTAAATACACTTCTAGAAACTGTTTTTTCTGCTTCCCGGAAATAGCTATTTGCTAAAGCAAAGAGGCTTTCTTGGGTTTTACGTAACTCCTTTTGCCAAGAAATGGCAACCACTATCCCTTCCCGAGGCACTGGGGAGGAGAGCAGGAATGCTAGTAAAGCAGTGTCAGCAGCAGAACAGCAAGTGGGGCTTTTCTGTGGTGTAGGATAGTGGATATAAATTGAAAATTGCCCAGCTGTTCAGTAAGACAGGTGTAGGGTCTGTCTTTTATATAATGGAACAGAATGGAGATTCCAGTTGCTTGTATTCGTAAATGAGGCAAATAAATCTGCACACTTGTCTGCATGTATATGAGCAGAAATATTTAAAACAAATGAGGTGATCATGGAATTTCCTTGTTAATGTTCGACTGGGTTTATATGATCTTGAACAGAAAACCTGGCATCTGGCTGGGCTTGTTGGTTTCTTTCTGGGTGTGTTTATATGTGTTTGCAAATGGGGAAACTGCAAGCAAGAAAATAACTTGGTGGAAAATGTAGGTTCTGGATTGTTTAAATTATATTTTAAGCCTGATTGCACCCTGGCCCTTGGAACTCCAGGCATGATCCCTGCTAGTAACTAAAATGATTTGAATGTTATGGGGCAAAGTTATATTTAGTTTGTATTTGGAGAAAGAATAACAACGAAGCATGGGGGGAGGCAGCTGCATTCTCATCACTTCTTCCCGAGCCACATCCGCGGATGTCGAATCCCACCCTTCTCCCTCAGCCACAGTATTAAGAAATGATTCTCTCAGATTATTGGGTTGAGGACAAGGGGGCCTGAAGAAAACCTGCCCCCACTAGGCTTGTGTCGAGGTGGGTCTTAACTTCCTGAGAGAGCTCCTTCTGTTCAGACAGGCTGTGGAACCAGCTGTGCCCTCTCCACCATGGTGGGGCTTAAAAGCAGTGCCCCGTGGCCACAGAGACCCGTCTTTGCCTGGTGGAAAAATGCAAGAGTTCCCCCTCCCTTCCTGACTACAAAAATGCATAAAAGTTTGTGTCAGTAATTTGGATGGAATATCTACCTAGGGCCTTGTTTTCATCCCCTTCTCTCATACCTGATGAAAAAATGCTGCGGGAAGTAATTGCTGTGTCCAGGAGCATCACAGATTGGAGATTCTCAGCACTTGAAAAAGGCTGATGTTTCCAAGAATCACTGTCTAATGGCTAAGGAATCGGGGGGAGCGCACTGTAGGGACTTCCCCAGGGTTTACACTCAGGGCCAGAGGGCACGTGCTCTCTGCTACTCCGCCTTGAGAGAATCCAGTCTGGAGTTCTGGCCCACGAGTGCAGGCACATGGCAGCTCACGGGATTCCCCCCTAGCCAGAGAGATGGTATATATTGGCATTCATTTTGCATTGGTAAATATATGAAGTCGCTATTTTAACAGTCTGGTTTAACAAAATGTTTTCAGGTTTCAGAATAATCCCTTATAGTGTTGCTCTCCCGTTCTTGGGGTGTTGCCCTGCCCAAAAACAAGGCAAGAGCAGCATTATAGCGAGCAGCCATAGGGTATTGCACTCAGTTAGATCATTCCTGCTCACACACAACACAAAGCTGGAGTGCAGGACGGCACAGATCTTGACACTGGCTGCTCGAGGAGTAATTTCATCTGCCTTTTAATGCTGCCTTAGAGCACGGGACAGACGCCGGCAGCAGCGAGGGATGGGAAGTCAGTGACTACAGCCATGGTTCAGCCTGTTTTTACCTCCCTGGCAGCTGTAGGTGAAGCAGCAGGTGCTTTCCTGGGATTTTGCCTCGCTAAGCAGCTGTAGAAATGTATCCAGCCTGCGGGGCCTGTGTCCTGGGCTCTGCTCCCACACTGCTGCACTCAGCTGTGAGCACACACGTGCCCCAGCCCTGCAGGGTCAGACACCAGGGACACTCCCAAATCAGCGCCTCGGGAGGGCTAACTGGGCACTCTGCTCTCCTGGCCACCCCCTGGCATATTATGGGCCAGTTCTGGAAAGTGGGGAGCTCCCATCAGTGCTGCACATGGGAAATTGGCAAGCTCAGCATGTTTTTACTACATCTTTTTGCTCTGTTCATGTAGCAGGAGATGGAACTGCTATAGAGAAACCCTGGGCATTAATCTCCAGCAGAACCTGAGTGGTGCTGAGCAGCTTAATATCTGGATTCAGAGGGGGAAGATGTTTTTGCCTGGCTAGTTTGTGAAGCTGCTCTGTGTCAGTAGCACCACTGCCCAGGGGATATTGGAGAAGGGCCTTTTTGCAAAACACACTTACCCCTCTCTGCTGCCTCCCCTGATGCCTCTGATGGTGCAGAGTGGCGAGATGTGCCAAAGTGTGTCTTGACTGGAAAAGCATTCATCCATCACTCTTGCAGTCCCAAGGCAGGGCTCTACAGATATGTAGTGAAATAAGACCCAGTGAATGCCTGTACATGAGAGAGACTGACATCCATGATGATATCAACATTATATTCTTGCTGTAGCCCAGCTTCAGGAGGTCCAGCTACCATTGGCTTGCCAGGGCTTCTGAAGCCTCTGGCATATGTGAAGGTGCTGAATTATGTTGTGGTTATTTGTAAATACAGTAGTAAATTACAATATTGTAATAATTGTCATGGTGCTTGATATTTACATCAAAACACTGACTCCAGAGAGTACTGCTTGAGCAGAAAGTAATTAATGCAAAGATGATAGGTAATAAAATGGGAATATTACAGCACTAAATGAATAGAAACAAGGCCTCATCACTACTGAGAAGTGCATGCTGTGTCTGGCAAAATTCACAGCAGGAAAAAAGAGTGAGGGGAGACTTTTATTCCTATTCCTGAGAAAGCTGCTGGAGGAGCTAATGAAGAGCTGCACTAATGTTTTTAGGCAGAATGGCTCTAAGAAATACACCCTTTTCTAAATGTCATAAAGGTCTGCGGATAGATCCTGTGACAGGGACTGATCCAACAATTCCTCAGAACGAAAGGTCAGTCAAAGGAAAATGGCATTTAGGAGGACCAAGCTTACCACTGACCCAAACATGTGACAGATCCAGAGGCAACTCTGGTGCCATCAGGAGCACCGCTTGTGCAGCCTGCCCCAGAGAAGCACATGACGTGACTGGGAAACTATCTGATTCCTCCAGGTCTCAAAATTCATCAGGAGTCAACATGAATGTCGGAAGGAAAGGGATTTTGAAGGAGCCTACAGCAGGCTTCCAACTTGGGAGGAGGGTGCTCTCTCTCCACTGTCCCTGCTTGCCCTGCACCAAACATTTTTTCCCCAGCACTAATTATAGATCTGTTTTTGTCATTTGAATATGCATGAAGTAGTATCCTGGCTCACAAGCAGGTTGCAGTGAAGCTACTCTTGAAGTTTGACTTGGTTTGATAGGTCTCTGGGTCAGAAAGGACCTCTCCAAGGGCCAATCCAGAATTTCAACAAGTCTGTGGGCTTGTCGGGGCATTTCAGCTCCTTTGCACTGAGTGAGGGCACCATGTAGGGAAATGTAGCAGAATTTGGGGCTGGTTTCTCACCCGGCATTTGTGAATTCTGCCTTATCAAAGTCAACACACACGGCCCCTCTTCATGGGTGGATTTGCACTTTAAAAGATTCAGCAAAGCAATTTGTGTCAGACCAGCATTCAGAAAGTTCTGGGGTTATCTCTCCGTCCGCAGAGATGGTTGGAAATCTCACAAGGTGAAGAACTAAGGGTGGTTTGGAATTTTTAGAAACACCTGGACAGGCAGGATTTCTCATGGTATTTTGCCAGTTCCCTTGGAGTATGGGAGGATACCATCACCTCTGAGATGCTGTCCCACAGGTGACTGCAAAAGATGTGAAGGGGTGGGTGTTATGTTTGCCTTCTTTGTTATCTTTGTTACCTCTGTCTTTTTCAGAATAAGTGCTCTCGAGGTCCCCACTTTGGGTCATTAGAAGTTCATCAGAATCTGAGTGTGCCTAAGACCCATTGATGTAACCAGGCTCTTAGTTAAACTCTTTAATAAGTTTCAAGATAGCTCACCACTCTGTTCTCAGCTTGAGCAGCATTTCTGTTCACCAGCAAAGCTGCAAAATTCATGGGTGCAATTCAACATGAGTAACAGCAGCAGCTCTGGAGTCATTCATGAGTTGGACTGTATGTACTGCCTTAGTCATGCTGGGGAAAAGTCAGGCAGACTTTGGAATAATAGGAATTAGTCATGAGGAATTGCAAATATGAGCTCTGTAGTTTATCCCCTGTGGGTCCAATCCTGCAAAACACTAGGAACAGGAGTAAAATATGAGGGAACAGTTCCAAATCCCACAAATATCTTGTGGATTTTGGGTGCAACTCAGCATCAGCAATTCTTAGCAAAACATTTTGTCCTTATGCAAGAGCAGGGCACTTATTATCACACCCATTAATAGACTATTCTGGGAAGAGCACTGCTATTGCAATCTGTGTGGAGAACTTGTGCAATTAATAAAAAGACAGAAAGGGCGGATGCAGGAGGACTCTCTGTTTCAACTTTTCAGAGCCTTGGGAAGGAATTCCAGTTCGAATTCAGCTATGGGACCATTCCCACTGTTGGAGTCTTTATCACTTCTTTTCTTCTGATAGTTGACCTGTCCAAGTGCATCCTGTTATCATGTAGCAAATAGTGTGTTCACTCTGGCATTCCAGGGACACTCTGTTTTGTATGAAATTATCACCTTTTACAAAGAGCAAATATTTGTCAGGTGGGTCAAACCAGCAGCGTTGCTAAGGAAATTTATAAAAACATTCTCTTTTGGACTATAAACAATGTTAACATGTCAGGCTAAGCTGTATCTTTCATTGAAGCACTACCCAGTGAATGTTCTGTGTTCAACAACTGCAGGCTTATGTGTCTCAGATAAAGCCCATCTGGTCACTATTAAAGGGAATTACTGTACATACGACATAAAAGGATTAAAACATTTGGGGGGGAGGGCAGTGTTTTGTTGTAAGTGCCACTCCTGTTACTAATTTTGCCTTCAGAATAGGTGTTAAGTTTAAAACAACTACAGTTTCTTTACCAAATACAGCAGAACAGTTTTTGTATTGGGCTCCTTCTTGTGACAGGAAAATGCTGGAAATTTTGGAAAAGCAATAGAGCCTCAGAACTAGGCTTCCCTGGTGGGTTAGCTTGAGCTACTGCTGATGGCAAGGCTACAGCTTCAGGTCTTGCACAAACAAAGATCTCTGTTGCCGTATCCCTCTGTAATTCCCTGCATTTTCAGCCTTGGTTGTAACTGATTTTTGGTAAGCACCTTTGATTCTGTATAGCAGTCAGTGTAATGGCCAGACTGATGACTCGGCTTTGAATCAGTGCTGTGTCACCGGCAAAAGTCATAACAGCTGTTGCTCTCTCTGTTCTTTCCTAGGCCCCCCAAGGATCGCTGATAAAGTGATTCACCGCCAGTCTGTGAGGCTGGGCAGGACCATCAAGCTCCTGTGCCCGGTGGAAGGCGACCCCCCGCCCCTCACCATGTGGATGAAGGATGGGCGGACTATCCACAGCGGCTGGACGAGGTTCCGAATCCTCCAGCAAGGGCTGAAAATCAAGGAGGTGGAGAGCGAAGATGCGGGGACCTACATCTGCAAGGCCACCAACGGCTTCGGCAGCACCAACGTGAACTACACCCTCATCGTCATTGGTGAGCAGAGCTGCAGGAGAGCCAGGCCTCAGCTGCTCTGGGGCGACGGAGAGGGAGCCGATCTCCGTGTAGCTGTCAGAGATTGCAGATTTGCTTTGCTAATCATTCACTGACCTCCACTCTTAGCTGGCCCCTTCCAGTGTTTGAGGATTGCCAGAGCTGGCTGTGCTGCTGCACATCTTCTGCTGCAGCCGGCTGTAGGCAGATAAGATTGCGGAGTGCCAAAGGTTACACAGAAACAGAAGTGATGCAATAGCCACTGGGGTCCAGATCACAATGAATTCCACACAGGAAAGGCTGTGCGATAAGGAGAGGTCACACTGATCTTTATGTTTGCTGTTGGAACAGGATAGCTCTCAAAACAAATGCTGAAGCACCCATATGAAGACGCACAGCGGGGAGATCCATGTGCTGAGCTGCTGCAAAGCATGGTGTCTTCAGGAATAATAATATTTGGGTTGAAACAAAGCTCCGAGCTGGCATGTAACCCAGGGATGCTCAGCTCCTGAGAAATCCTCTTGATGGAGGCAGGATTAAAAAAGCTTCAGATCCTGTCTCAGTGACCGTGGGTTCACTGGCAATGCTTTTGACCATTTTCAAAGGGCTTGCTTGCCCTAGCAATGAGATTTTGGGGTCACTAGCAATGAGATTTTGGGCTGAGCATTCCCAAGGACTCCTGAAGACACTTCTGTGGGTAATCAGAGATTCCTTTGTGGCAGCTGCCACAGAATTGTGCTCATTGGTGCTTAGTTGTGAGAAGGGAAAGAGCTGGGTGAAAATCAGTGTGCTAGAGGATGCTGAGGGAGCCAAGGGGAGAGTTACAGAGCAGGGGGTCAGATCAGATACCTTGCTCACCCTTTGCCTGATCAGCATCCCAAGCATCTGGTCTGCAAAGTTCTGTTTCTCTGAGATGGTGGAAGTGAGGACAGAGTTTAGGGCAGTTTTCAGCTGCCTGCTGGTTGGCTCTTGGCCTGATTTTTGTTCTATTTCTCCTTTTTCCCCTTTGCAGTAGGAGGGCTGCTGTGGACTTGAGGCATGTAGCAAACACTTGGTGCTGCTTGGTGGAGGATTATCACCTGATAAGAGGGTGATTCTTGGAGAATGCACTTTGCTGCACAGCCAGTATAGAAAAGGGACCAGAATGGAAATGCCTTATCTGGAAAGAGATGCTTCTGTGAGGGAAGCCCTCAGGTGATTCCTGTAGCATCAATGGGATAGAGCTGCAAAAGTCATCTTACAGTTTACATAGTTTGAGGATTTGGTTTTCTTTGTTCACCTCTTTCTTAACCACATTCATCCATTTCTCTGTGCTACACTGAACAGACAGGGTGAAGTGGAAATAGTTTTAGAGAGTCATGTCTATGCAGACTCCTTTTGGATGCACCATCCAGACTCTTTGCTGTGGAGAAAGGAATGCTATAGGAGCCTGCTTCAGTCCAGGTTGTGCTTTTGTAGCACGTGGAGGTTGCCAAAGTCTTCGATCTTCTGTGTCATCCTGTATCTTCTATAAAGCTCAAACCAGATCCCATTATTCCAGGGCAGAGAGGCATCAAGGTATCTAAAAGTCAAAGAAGGCTCTGCCTATTCTCGGTAGCACAACAGAAGCAAATGAAGGCAAAAAAGCCAGGAGGCACAGGGTAAAAGTTGAACTAGAATTCAGGAAAGATTGAGACAAAAACTCCAGTTCAGTTGCTCAGGGAAATTGGATTATCAAATATGATTGTGTTAAGAACAATGGTGTTCATTATATTTGGCACTGAAAAACCCTGGGCACAAATGCTAGTTATTTAGACCCTCATCAGGCATCTATGGAAGGAAATGGCAAGCTTACACTGGGGGTGTGAGATTGAACCCTGTGCAAACAAATATTGATCACCAAGTCCCAAGAAAAGGGTAACTTTAACCTAAACCTGTGTCAGACATATGGGCTGAGGTACCATTCATTTCCATGCATCCTTGTTATAAATAGTGGCTAAACCCAGGACTTCTTAGACTATTTTGCACCTTCTTTCCTCGTCTCACAGTGTGCCCTTGTGTGTTCTTGTTGCTCAGACCATTTCTGATGGATTACTTACATCCCCTGTCTCCAGTAGTACAGTTGTGTTCATGTAGTGTCTCAAACCAACTGCTTTTCACTAGTTTCCCCTGAAAACAAATGTTCCCCTTGTGTCTTTCTTGTCAAGCTCTGCAAGTAAACACAAGGTATCACTGACTTACTCTTTCAAAGGACCCAGACATTTAATGCATTGACCAGATGCTCATGTTCGTCTTGGTGAAAATACTTTTGGTTGAGAGAAAGTCAATCCCTTGTTGGTTTTTGAGAAGGAGGCAGTGTTTTAAAACCAACTGCATGTCAGTTTTGATGACAAAGATCAAATCGATGGAGCTGTTTTGTTTGTGCTCTGGAAAGCACAAACTTCATTAGGCAGAGTGGCTTTTTGAACCATATGGCCTCTCTATTTTCCCACTTCTTCAAAGGAGAAAAACCCCTCTTATTCCAGCTTTACTGCTAACACCAAACATGTAAAACCACACAGGTGTCAGACATGGGCAAGGTGGTTAAGATATTAGATCTAGAATAGCATTAAATGCTTCATGAAACCCTAGGACTTCAAAGAATATAAGACATATTGGCATGAGAGCATTCTGGAAATTTAATCAACAATATCTGGAAAATATTCAGTAGCTTAGTGAAAGGTTTTGGAGTTATGCTGTATAATTCTAACTGAGCTCTGCCATACCACTGGCAAGTGAGGAACTGTCACCCCTGTGTTATTTACATGGAGGCTGCAACAGAATAGGGTGATGGTTTACCAAAATCCTACAGAGAGTTGTGAATAAATTCAGCAGTCTCCAACCTCTCTGCATGTTTTCAGTGCTGTGTAACTCTCACTAATCTTAACTTTTATTAGCCACTGTATTCGATAATAGTACAGAGAACCAGCAAAAATCTGGGACATTGTACAAAGGAATGAAAAGGTTGGTGGATCCACCAACACTGGTGGGGGCCAACAGACGTGGCAGAGATGAGCTCCCTGGTTGGACCCTGTGAAATGTAATAACTGAGGTATAAGTCTATGGTATAATGGGCCTTTGTGGCTTCCAGGACAGATCTTGCAACCAGCCAGCTCAGTGCACGAGCAGAGCAGACTTAGGTGTGCCTCTGCATGTCTGGTATACAGGACTACGTCTTGCCTGGCTGGAGAACGTCTCAGTCTGAAAGTGCAGATGAGGTGGATTACAGTGATTTTACAGATGGTAACTGCGATAAAGAGAGACCAGGTGATCAGGCCAAGACCACATAAAACAGGAGCTGTGGCTCAGAGTTGGGTCTAAACCTCTTAAATCTCTCCCTAAAAGACTATTCCTCCTTCATAACACTTACTAAACTGTTCTCCTCCTAATCTCACGTCTTCCTAGCTGCTCTTTTGGAAGTGAGTCTTCTCTTATTCTAGGTTTTTGATCTTCATTCTCAAACAAAGGCTTTGCCAACCCAGATGGTAGCAATTGGTTTCTGCCCTGCTTATTTCCCCATCTTCTCAGACTGCAGGGCCTGGATCCCAAAGATCCAAGGAATCCTACTCTAATACAGCCCTGCATGAAATGTAAGCCAGTAAAAGCAGATTACCAATATAAGTCAAAACTACAATTTCCTCTCTTAGCTATCCTTAATAGTTTTTGTGGCTCACCAGAAGATTTGGGATGCCAATTACACTGCAGACGGATTTACAAATGCTGGAAGAGGAACTTTAATCAGTATTTAATTACATTGCAGTTATTAAGTACAATGGTTCCTTATTTTGGAAAATTATGTGTAGCTCATCAAAACAAATGTGCTATACCTCCCCCAAAATTATATGTACAACAATGCTCTTGAAATCTTATCTTTTTTTCCTCAACTGAATTAGTTCTAAAGGTGTGAAAAGTAACTTTGTTTAATTTATAGATGCTTGGTTGAACCTGCGGTTTCTTTACTGCATAATTAAAAAATTCCTTGCCAGTGTGCTCTATAAGGAAACTTAAGGCTAAAGAGGAAGAAAGAAAGTGCTGAATAGTTACTCCTTATTTGAAAACTGTCCACCTCGTGGGCTGAAGGGAGGCATGTTCTGCAGAAAAAAAAATAGCAGGTGGTGGTGTAACTGAAGCCTCTGTCGAGCTGTGGCCAGCTTGGAGAAACTGAGTTTGCACACATGTAGCCACACTCCAGCCATCAGGCCCTCCCTGGGAAATCTTAGCACAAATGGGTGAGCTTTTCCTGACTTATAAATAACTTAGAAAACAAAGTATTCTAACATGGAAGTGCTGGAGTACCTCCATTACCGTTCTCTCTGCGATAATAAACAGTATCCCAAGTTCCAGAAGTCTGGACATTCTCTGAAAGGAAAATTGTTTGTGAACAGCTGTAGGAAGGACTATAGGTAAATATTTATGCTGTAGTATAATGACCTCTTTCACTAATGCACAACACAGAGGACTTTTCACTTGAAGAAGTTTTGTGGGCCAAATCCTGCAAGGTGTGCCAGCATTACAACATGTGGGGCTATTGCTACAGGTGCTGCCAGTAAATACTTCTTGCATCAGTTGCTCAACCAGGTGATGAAAGATCAAACTGTCTCTATTTTCACATCTGCATCCATGTTTCTTATTGCTTTCTGTAGCAAAGAAAAAAGAAAGCAGCAACAAGAGCAGGGTTTGGGACTGTGACCTTCTTGCTTTGCTTGGTGTTTGTAAATTGCCCAGGACACGTCTTGCTTGGGTGCATCTCAGCATGAAAAATAATCAACATGTGTGTCCAAGAAACGGCTTCTCCTGAATTTCTTTTTCTTGCCCTATATCTCTGACTGCTGCAGTTGTTATTCTCTTCTTTGGGTTTCTTGGAGGAATATTTTGGTGAAGAATCCATCATCTATCCAGTTCATATCCCCCTCTGGTGCCTGGCCCTCTGAGGGACCCAGCAACTTGGCCCCATTTGGGCTGTAGAGTAGGAAAGTCTTGATGTGGAGAGCAGGAGGAAGAGTGTAGCTTTTTGTCCTAAACTGCTGATGGGCTGTTCAGAATCTAAGCTACGTCTCACTTTCAGACAAATCAAATTTGCTGTTAAATGTCTGCTGTCTGTCTGTTGCAATTGATTGCTTCAAAAATCTGCCCTGACATCAGATGATTTATCTTTAAAGTAGCTTTTTCCTGCTGAGCCAGCTGCTATTTTATGCTTTTTTACAGCTTGTCCAAAGACAGCTCTCTTTGATAACAGGCATGTGTGAAAAATTTGCATTAAAATAACCATTTTTTTTAAACAGTCAGCATAAATATCCTGAAAAGAATCATGGCCGTGTCTGAATGGATATTTATTCATATGTTCTTTTTTTCTGCTTCTAGTAGTAGAAAATACTGTGTGAAAAAAAAACGAGTACAGTAAAACATGGTTTGCATTACACTTCTCCAATGAAGTCATCAATCCGTGTCTCAGAACTCATTTACAGTGCAAAAGCTGAGAAAACATTTCTAGCCCAGAGTCAGGTGCCACCAGCCATCTTGGAAAAGCATGACAAATTCATTTATGTTTGGGTTTTGGCCTCTTAATAAACTCTGGGGACCAGAGAGTGATGTGCTCAGCGAGAAGATGTGAATCAACACTGAGTCAGCAATGTGTGCACCAAGGGTCTGGTAATGCTAAGCAAAAACTGAAATGAGTCAACACTTTAAAAAAAAAGGGAAAAAATGTGCACTTTTTGCATTTGAGAACAAGGGGGTATGGCTTGTGCTGGTCACGGTATGGAGTTAGCAAAACGTCTTCAGTGCATTTACTCCAGCAAGAAGCGCAAAGAGCAGTCCATCCAGTGTGGGACCATTAACACAATCACAGGGCATATAATCATGGCTAATGACGATTAGTCAGTCGTTATATGGAAATGAAGAGTTCCTTGTGACAATAAACAGTAACAAAGTTCGTGTTTAATTTGTTAAGACCCCAATCCGGCAGCTGGATCTACGTTGGTGGCCTCCTGTGCACACGCAGGGTGATTAACACCAGATGAGGATCTGGCCATAGCCACTGATGCTTAGTAAAGGTTGTGTTGCTAATTAAAGCTCAGATTGGTTTGGGCCTTTGGGAGCTGAGCAGAAAAGGGGAGCCTACCCAAGGCCCAGCCATTGGAATCATTGCTTCTTGTCAACATGTGGTGAGGTGTCACTGTGTCACCCTCCGTGGAGGTGTAGTGGCGGTTTGGTTCTTAACAAGAGTTGCCTTAGTGGTGTTGCCAGGTGAGGGAGTCCTGCATGCCAGCCTGTGGGAAGAGACTGGAAATGGGCATGAACAGATCCCAGTGAGTAGAGGAGCCAGTGAAATGTATTTTCATGTTTTGGTGCAAACTCATAGCTAAAAGCTGTTCACTTGGAAGTGAAGCTCCTTTTCCACTGGAAATGATTCATCGTTGACTAATGATGCCCTCACCCAAGCAAGGGCTCTTCCTCCTCAGTGTTTATTAGCATTGGCACAAAGACACACACCCTGACCAAGCTTGGTGCTGCTCAGGGATAGCACAAGCATGTGAAAAGAAATCTAAAAGCAATCAGTGTTCCTACCCCCTGAATTTCAGGAGTTCTTCACTTCTTCCTCATTTGAGAGATCCAACTCAGAGTCCAGCCAACTCCCTGTCCAATATATACAGCATGTTGAGTCCTGTAAAATGTCCACTGTCCTGGGAGAGGAAAGGAAGAGAAAGAAATATGCCAAAGTGGAAAGGTGTGACTACTGCTGGATTGCTGCAGGAAAACAATTTCACTAGTTTTCATCATTTTGATGAGTGCTGCACTAGACTTGATGTCACAACAGCCCATAACAATTTGTTCTTGAAAAGGTTGCTCCATAAAGAGGTGATGATGTGCCAGTATTAGCTGTAACTATCTTAAAAATGACTGATCAAAAATGTAGCACCGAGTGGTTTGACTGATGGTGAATGGGTGTAAAAGGCTGGAAAATACCACAACTGGGCAGCAGTCTTGTTTCTTCCAAGTCCAGATCTATAATGTAGCTCAGTGCTAATGCTGTATAATGTCCACAGTTTTTACAAGATCTTTGTTCGGTTTTATTAGTTTCATTTGATTTTATAACAAACTTTACAGTATGCTTATCAATACATCATGTTCTGGCTAACAAAAGCCTCACTGTTTCGAGTAGATCTCTCTTTTCCCTTCGTGAAGCTGTAACATAGAAGCCAAGTTAAGAAGGTGACAACACCTGTTCACAATTTAAAGGAAATGAAAAGATTTTTTTCCATGGATGTAAGCATGAAATTCATACATATATGTATGGATATATAATTTCCCCCCATACTCCATCCTGTGGCAGACTGTGGCAAACCAGAGCTGCAGCCAGTGTAAATCCGAGGCATGCAGGACATATGGATGCGTTTAGCCCACAATCCTTTGCAGATGCTTTGGAGTGTGTAGGGGCTGCTACACCCGTGCAAATAGCAGGCTGCAGCTCTGCTTGCTGCATGAATATTGTTTGGGAATGAAAGCAACACGCAATACCAGGCAGGCTGACGTTAAAACCGTGTTTGATCTGAGCAATTTATGGCTTCCTTCTGTTAAACGATATTAATAGAAAGAGCGTCTGATCCCAGCGAGTTTGTGGTGTTCATGTTGGGTTTTTCTCATCAGTTTGTCTGAGGCTAAAAACATCTCTTGCCTCTGACTTTATTAATCAGAGCTGTCTTTGTTGCAATCCTCCAAACAGGCAGTGGGCAGGATTTCTCTGTTGACAGTGCAATGCTGATGTGCTCAGCCAGAGATTTGTCCACATCTGCATATCCTCAATGCTGAGAAATAGCTGCGTTCGTGAGTAAAGCCAAGGCAGTCCTGCTCCAAGCAGGTGATGTGTGTGTGTGTGTGTGTGTGGAAGGTAGGTTCTCAAAAGGTGGTCTACATTCCCAGTCAAGGTCTGCTGTGACTGCAGAATAGTAGTTAAGAGTCTTTTAATTACTAGCACCCCCAGTAATGAGAAGCCATCAAGCTAATTGCAGGCCTGGTATCAGCATCTTTTAGCTATCTACCACCTTGCCAAGCATCCAAGATGACTTATCTTCTCCAAGGAGCAGGGTCTTTCTGTCAGCTTTCCTACAACTGCTACTGTCCTCCCCATTCCTGACAGTTTTTCCTTGGAAATTGTGCTCCTCCCTTTGCTTCTTGCTGAAGGCTGGGAGTGAAGGATTTAGCTTGGCCTCCCCGGACTCAGAGGACCCCTGAAGCTATGTTGAGTTTCATGGGCAGAGTGTCTCCAGGAGGTCTGTGCCAGAGCACTGTGCCCCATTCCCTTGTGCCACCACACAGCTCTGCTGTCCTCAGTTTGTCCAGCAAATACCACAGAGAGTGGGGGTTTAGCCAAATTCTCCCTTTGGTATCAGTTAACTCAGAAGTACCCAAAAGGCACACTTGTAAATTAAAGCACAGTGAAGAATATTTATTATAGAGTGAGCAGCGCCGAGTTGGACCAGTTTATAACGTGTAGCTTGAATGTTGTTTTTGGAGACTGCTTTTTTATGTGTAAGTGCACGTACACAGCACCGATTGCTCACATGCTGCCTCTTGATCCGTGCATGTAGGTATGTTGCCTGTTAAAATGTATGGTTGCTGAGGAGGTATATTTTTACATTCCTGTAGGGTCTGGTTCTCTACCTTTCCTGTGCTGTCTTTGGCATCCACATTAAGAAAAAGATGAAAAAAGGAAAATAAAAATCAACAATACTGCTGAAAATTAGTGTACAGACCTATTTTAAAATCCAATTTATTTTTGTTTGATGAGAGGAAGGACATATTCTGTGTTGCACTTGATGAACAATATCATTGTGCTAGAATGCTTTGATTCTTCTTGCTTTATAATAATGTGAGTTTCGTAGTCAGAAGACCTGATTGTTTACATTATACACTTCTTGGCAATAAAATTGGAAAAGAAGAGAAAAAAAAAGTACTAATCCCAGGAGTTCTGAAACCTACACTCCTTCTTAAACGTACCCTGTTAAAGACATTAAGTCTCTTGCAAACATCCATCTATCAGCAGTTGAGAGTTTGTAAAAGGCGTACTTTGTTCTGAACTCCCTGCCCTACTGATTATGCACAGTTCTTTTATTTTGAGAATAGGATGACGACCCCTTAGCCTGGTAATGATGACAGATTTATGTATTTTAACACCCAGACGCTGCTGTATTTGTTAAGGGCTGCCAGACTCCAGCAGTGCTGCAGCCGTAGTTTATTTTCATTGTCAGGTTGTGCTGCTTTTTAAGGTGTTCTGCAGCCACTGGAAGCAGCGCCACTGCTGCTTTCAGAGGTTGAGATGTCAGGATGTTAAGAGCATGAGCCACCATCCTTGGATGTTTCCACTCATAAAATGTCAGTTTTACTCTGGTTGCACTGGCGGAATGGAACCTGCTCCGTGCACCGAAGCCAAGGAAAAGAGGGGAGAAATAAGCAGTAAAAGGAATCAGATAACGCAGAATTTATCCCTTCACTTTCTACTCCCGTGATGTATTTTGCAGCTCTTGAGTTAGTGTTTTAAAGAAAACCTTCTTCTAACATGCAGCGAAAAGCAAAGAACATAAACACACTTTGCAGGCGTAGCTGTTAAAGTGCTGTGTGGGTCAGCACATCTGTCCTCTGCACAATGCATCTGTCTGTGATTTTTCTGGGTTGTTTTAAATTACTGCAAGTGGCAGAACAATAGGGAGACAAACAGTGAGAACAATGCTGTTGTTTAATATCAAGCTAAATTATTAACAGGCCTGTACAGAAAATATTTCATGTAAATTAAAGGGGAACAAATTATTTTATTTTCCGTTGCAGTGATCCAGTGCAACAAAGGCAGTTGTTGTCTTTCTTCTTTTCTTCTTTTCTTTGATCTTGCTTCAGATATGTTTGTTGCTCTGTGTGTTTATAAATTTCTTACAGACACACTGAAGGTTGTTAGGTTATAGAGCAAAAAATGCAGAATATGGATGGTTTTCTGATCTCTTCATGCCAACCAAGCCACTAAGTCTGAGTTTATCACACAATTGAAATTATACATAGGACTTTCATTGCTTTTTTTTTCCTTCCAGTTTATTGTTTCCCTGAAAAATATTGTCAAGTCATTTGAACTATTGAGTTGAGTCAGTTTTCTGCTTGATCGTCAACAAAAGGCTTTGAAATATTTGGCATTGAAGCCTTCATTGCAAAACTATTTTGATTTGGAAAAAGCATCACCACCAAATTCTTCATTGAGTTTTCTTTAGTCCAATATTGAATGTTTCTCTTCTTAAAGAGAAGCCATGTGATCTGGCACGTTGGTTTTGTACTGGGTTCTCAAACTAGAAAAAATTACGGTGACCTTTGCACTGAAGTAGACAAGAATCTTCATCTCACCTTTGCTGAATGTGCAGCTGGCAGGAGAGAGGAGAACTGGTGACAGTCCTCCTCCTTGGTCACTGGCAGGGAGTTGGGGGAGTTGGATCCACTTCAGATGCAGGCTGGGATTCCCTGCTGAACAATCCCAGGAATCTCGTGGAGGAGAAGGACGACGCCTCCCCAATCCCCAGCACGGCCCAGTGTTTGTGCTCTGTTTGCAGTGTCTCCTGACAACTGCAAGCCCACTGCAGCTCCTCCTGGTAGCCCTGGTGTGTGCTTTGGCAGGAGAAACTCCAACCCAGGAGAAAGTTGTGGGAACAAATCAAGAGGGTTGTGTCAGCCAGGGTCTCTTGTGAGCTGCTTTGTTTTGAGTGTGGTTTTGTTAATCTCTTTCTTTCAAGGAGGCTTGGAAGATGCAGCAGCCTTCACTTCTGGGAAGTGAAAAGTATTGCTGGTGGATTTTGAGATGCTGGTCTGTGTCTTTGGCTTGAAATGCAAGCAAGGTGCTAAGCATGCTCCTGCCATGGGAACTGTGTCCTGCTCACACTGGCTTCATCTGTCGGGACTCCATCACTGCCTTTCCTCTGGGGTGGTTTTCAGAGCCTCTACAGAGGTGCCTGAGAAACTCTAATCAAGGCCATTGTAAAAACATGCCTGTGTGACCTTTAAAAAGATGAGGTGTTTTCTGGGTGCTCTGTCCTTGGATAATTATGGAGAATTTTGTGGTGGCCCCTTGAGACCTTTCCATGATAAACAGACAAAACAGCCACAGCTTTCAGGGGTAGATGGGTGGAATTGCATGAGAGAGGAATTTGGCTACTGAACATCCTCGGTATGCTCAGAGCTCTTGTGTATCTCAGATCCCTTCGCAAGGAATGATTTGGATACATTTTACCCTTGTTCTAGGCAGAAACTGGGTCATGGACATACTCTACTGCAAATTAAAGTGTTAAATCTTAAATACAGAAGTTATGCCTCATATGTGGTTATTGCTATTCATTTGACCTGTCTTAACTTAGGAATTTTTGGCCCTGCTTGTGTTCAAAGCTCCACACTTAACAGGAAGATGGGCTGCACAATGGGCTGCTCACAAGTGACATTTTGCCACCCTTCAGCATCTTCAGCAAGGGAGGGAGTACTGCAGATCCCGTGACAGCACCTCTGTTCCTCCAAAGCCATGTCATATCCTTCCTGAAGGGGAAACTCTTTAAAAAGTTTCACTAGATCCTTCCCACCTCGTATTTGGACAAAGCACTCTTCTGTGTTTTGGGCCAAATCTATTCATTTTTTGTCGTATTCTGTGGACCACAGAAATAGTTACAGACATGAGGAATAAAAGTCCACAAGTTGCCTGCATGTCATTCCTGTTATTTCTGCTGTAATCTTTTTTTAGAGTATTTTACTGCTTTTCTTATTGACAGCTATCTCCCTGGAGCTCTGTACCAGCTTTTTTCACACTTGGTACAGGGAGCCTGTTTCCTGTGCAGAAATAACCAGTTTGTTTATTCCCTTATGGAGTTCTGACTTGCTTTTTTATATTTCAGATGTGCTGGTGCCACCCCAGCACTCTGCAGGATGTGCAATGATAATGATTTAACTTTTGGGGATGGTGTTGCTTTTGGGCCTTGCTTATTTACGGCCCCATGGACCGGGAGGGTATTTTCAAGACTGTTTACTTCACCCTGCCTGTTTTTGGGGATTTGATATTGTAGTGCAGTGGGATTTTTTCTCCAGCCTCAAATGCTAAACCACAGCTAAGGGGAGATGATAGGACCAGCTCTTTGCTGATGCTTTGGTCTCTGCTCCGAGTAGTAGATGGATTTTTAGCCACTGCTTTTCGCAAGCCTCTCTTCAAACATAGCATGACTCAGGCCATGAGTGAAACACTTTTCTAGTTCTTACTGAGGGGAGAAGTGGACCCCACTTAGAGGCTTGTAGTGTTAAAGGAGGATGGTAAACTGAACTTTCAGCATTTTATCTCTGGGACCATCAAAGATAGAAGATAAAGGGGAGTTTTTCAAAAGCAGTCAGCCAAGGCTGCGTCAACCCCTTTTGAAGAATTCCCATGAACTTCCATGGGATGAGTATTGCCATTGCTGAAAGCTTTTGAAACCTTACCTAACCATCCAGTGACACTTC
This sequence comes from Dicrurus megarhynchus, assembly GCA_013399195.1. Lineage (NCBI taxonomy): Eukaryota > Metazoa > Chordata > Aves > Passeriformes > Dicruridae > Dicrurus > Dicrurus megarhynchus. The sequence continues at coordinate 2,645,270 of VXAD01011242.1, read as the reverse complement.
TTGAAAAATGTGTGTGCTAAGTACGCATTCCTGGGAAAATGTAAGTAGGGTGCACATGTGTTGAATACTGAGGTGCTTTCCCAGAACCAGGTGTTTTGAAAGGAAATTGAGAAAATGGGTTTCTAAAGCAATTTTAATGAGCTATGGTGTCTGCCCTAGTTAGGAGGGACACAGTACTTACAAGCTGTTTTTTTAGCAGAGTTTTCTCTCCTGTAAGGGAGGCCTGACTGATAAGTTGGCTGTGGCAGTAAGCAATCCCCTAACAATGGTCCAACACATTCAGCTGATGAAGTCACGCTGAGAACAAAACTATTGCAAGTTTTGCTGGTGTCTGACTCAGAGCTCATATGATGCTTTGGGATTCAGAATAGGAAAGCCATTTCTGCACCACCTCTGGATATGAGCTGTAACAGTTAAATACAGGCTAGTAAGAATACGGAAGCTGAGAACTGAGACAGTCCCAAGGTTGCAGTAATCAATTTTTTTTTTCCTGCTTTATGAAAACTGGAGGCTCAAATATCAGGAACGCTCTTGTTGGATGTAGTCCTTGCATGCAGTTGCCATTGGCTGTGGTGGGAAATCAGTGGAGTTACTCAGAAGGAATGTATGTGAATGATGAGCAGGGTTCCCCACCCATGTTGCAGGACTGCATCCTGATACCTGCCCTCCTTAGCTTTAGGACTCATCTGGAAATTCATTGGACTCACTTGAAGGGAATGGCAGGTCTTGCAGTTCTACAGGGGGAAATGAAGGACAGAAGGAGCAAAAGGAGAAAAACATTAGGGGAGGGATTTTTTTAAAAAAATCTTTCCTCCTTTTTGCATTGCAGACACGTTAAGTACTTAACATTTTAAGAGCATCCCCTGACTTAGAAAAGCTGGCAGAGATGGGATTCAGTGTGAGCCTGCCAGATTGATTTACAAATCGGCCTTACGAACTCCTGCTGCTTAAACGTACCAGAATGCGACAATTAAAGCCAACATCTGGAATTCATTGGTGGAGCTGATCCTAGATAAACATTAAATGAATGTCCATTTCCTTAGCATTGGATTTCCTCTGGCTACCACAGCTTAAGCAGTGTCATCCTATCAGATAGAGCTGATGCTGATAGCAGAGCAAATGTCAAAGTCATGAGCCAGATCAATTTGTTCTGTCTTTTAGCACTGAAACTAGGACTAAAGCTGGGCTGAAGACACCCACTGTTTTTTTCCACTAGACTGTGGGAATGGATTCCTCATCTTGCTAACCTGGGCTAAGCTGGTTGTGTGACTCCCTGTGTCTCCTGTGCAGAATACTTCAGATTGCTTGAGTTAATCTCGCTTGAGGAACTTTGTCTCAATACTTTCTTCTCACTCTGTTTCCCCCAAACCTGTCAAGGTTACAGAAGTCTCCCTCCACTCTACAATTCCAAGGAGGGATTTTGTTTGTTCATTTGTCAGAAACAAGAGAAAATCAGCTAATGGATTTGAGACTAACTCCCAAGTTAGTTGCAAATTATGTAAGTGGAAGCCAGTCACAACAAATACACGTCTTACTTTGCAGCAGATCTCTAGTATTCAGCATCTTCCCGCTTTCACCAGTCTGACAGTCAATGGGTCCTCCTTCCCACCTCTTGCCCAGTCATTCAGCTTTATAAAAGCATCAGCTCAGCTTTTTTTGGTTTCCTCAGGGGAAAAACTGCATGAATCTTTACATTTTTTCCCCTCCTGTGTTTTCACACTCTGCCTCCCCTCACTTTGTGGAGAAGCTGTATCCATGTGGAGATCATCCTGGCTTGGAAGTGAGGTTTCAGGAGGCATTTGGGTTCCCCATCTCTGGTGTCCGGTTCAGCAAGGAGCAGCACAGCCATGAGGGCTGTGCTTGACATACCTCAGAGCGCTCAGTGTCACTGTAATACCTCAAGGGCCGGTGCATTTCAGGAAGGGATCACAAGCAGGTTCCCTGAATCACCCTACTGAATCAGCAGCACCTTCTGCACGGAGCAGGCGCCTTCTCTCCTCTGAGCGGCCCCAGCCCGGCTGAGCTGGAGGGAGCCGTGACCCCGCTCAGGACGCAGAGCGGGCTCAGCACGGCGGTGCAGAGCCCTGGCACTTTGCATTCTCATCGTATAGAGTTGCCTGCTCGGGGTGGGCTCGAAGAGGCAGAGGTATTTTCCTTGCTGGTTGGCCCTTTTTCCCTTGTGGCTCTGCGAGCGTTAATCTGCGAGTGGAAACCGAACCATGAGAGAGCTCCTCAGAGAGGAAAGATTCAGGTGAGTTTACAGTTGTGTTATTTTGCTTTGCTGGTGACTTCTGTCTGGTGGGTTTTCCAAAGCAGCTGATAAATATTTTTCTCTCTGTTATGGTGCCCGACAGTAGCCTGGAGTCCCAGTTTCTTCCTACAGAAGATAGACCTTTGAGGTCTATAAAATTTATACAGTACACTTTCTGATTTTTATTAGCCTAGTAAAAGAGATCATATTTTGTGTGCTTCTGTATCTCTGGAACGTATGGCTGGGGAATTATTCTGCAGGGCACCAAGCTGCATGTTGTGGTGGAAAATACTGATTTATCTGAGCTGTGAAAGTGGTAGACCAAGCAGATAATGAGAGTCCTTGAAATGCTTCAGACAGACACAGCCATTTTAGAATATCCCACAAGGGGGCTGTGGGTTACATTGTCATTTAGCTTTTGGTTGTTGCTAATTAGTTCCACCTAAATACTTATTTCCCCAGCCCATTCCTTGTCTCTCAGTTATAACAAAGAGTGAATTTGCTTTGCTCTCCCTGTGTTTGAAAACAGTTTCATGGCAAGTGGTCTGTTTGTGGACGTGCAGTGAATCCAAATACCTTTAAAAATACAATTATTTTTAAAATACATATGCTTCCAGGCCCAACTGTGTGTAGGGAGAGTAGGGCACAGCAGAAAGCAAGTCCCAGACTTTAGAGTCTGAAGAGATAAAGTTGATCAAGGACTGGTGGAGTGAGAGCTACTAAAAGGTAGAGGAAGTTTCTAAACCTTGTGCAGAACACTGGTAGAATAAGTGGCCTCTTTATGCCTCCTCTTAGTTTTTTCTCTGCATTGTTTTTTTTATCTGGGCAGCTAAAAAAGGAAACAAAGTGTTGGCCAGTGAAACACATGTTGTTTAATAGCCTGTTTCTGTTCAAATAGAAATTTGTACCAAGACTGGGCAAATCGTGGTGGTTGGGGCAGGGCTGGAGAAGAACGTGGACTGGAAGCTACATGTAACTTCTTCCTGCAAGATCAGCCATGACTTTTACCCTGATAGCAAGGAAAATGGCATTCTTCCAGTGAAGGAGAAAAGAAAATGGTAGAAATGCCTATGAAGAAGGAATAAGAGTTTTTTTCCAATGCTTGGCCTAGGCTGGAATATTTTTAGGTGTACACATTCTGCCCAATTCCTTTGTTTGCTGGTAGAAGGCTTCCAAAATGCCCTTATGCCAATACACTGACAGACGTGGGAGTGGAAGGGATCAGTACAGTGTCACTGGGCTGGGATGGTGGAGGGCCTCCTGCCTTTTCTTCTGGGAAGATGATGGCAGCTGCACAGCCTGGACACAACCTGGAACTTGCCTCTGTTGGTTTGTGCCTCTTGCAGTGACGAGGAGGCTGAGCGTAGAGGTGAGGAGGCTTTGGGTCTATGTTACCTCTGCACAGTCCCAGAGGTGCTGTTAGAGGGAGATGCCGCATCCTCCTGGCCTCCTCCTTCCACGCAAAACCCCACTAAATAGCTGTGTCTTCACCACAAACGTAGGTGAGTCCCCTTACCACCACATGGAAGAAATAACCAAATTCTTTGGCCTTTTGTTCAGTAAAGGCCAGTGGAAGGTAACTCTTGAGGTGACTCTGTTTCCTTCTGCATCATTTTTCTGACCTAAAAATAACACTGTGGCCCTTGTGGTTGCCATTAGGGTTATTTAGTGCTGCAGCCTTTTTTTTTTCCCCTTCCCTTTCCAGAACACTAGTGCTGCTGAGCAGAAGAACTGCCCCATTGTGCGAGCCCAAAGGAAACACTGCATAGAAAATGTGAGGAATTTTTAGGCCATAATATGTTTGGACTAGGAAGCAGGGGACTCGCAGGAATGCGGAGCACAGTTCCAAAAATATTCCCTGCAACAGCGCTCTTGGTCAGTAACAGTTATTTTTGTTGGCCCGCCAGCTCCCTGGAGCAGGGCTGATGTCATTCCCCGGCACAGTGGAGGTGGGAATACAGAGAGTGCCCTGTGGTTTTGCAGGGCTGAGAGTGGACAGCTGAACCAAATGCCTGCTCCTGTCTCAAATGCTCTTTCTGCTGTGAAAAGAAAAATTTAAAGGCAGCGTATTGTAAGGGATGGTGGGGATAAAATACTTAAGAGTGCCATAGAAACGTTTTCTGTAGTCATAGTCTCTTCCTTCCCTGTGAGTTCCCTTCCTCTTAGACTTTTCTCCTCTCAGTGATTTATGTGCTTGGAGTGCATTTTGGGTTGTGTTTACGATGTTATACTGCTTTTGTTTTTAAAACTGATCAAATCATAACATGTAGTGCTCTGGTGTCCTGAGCATCTCTGACTGAGACACAGGCATGTGAACGTCTTCACAGTGATTAAATAAGCTGATAATATACCCTAGAACACCTCTGGAGAAGAAAACCAGCTTTTTTTTCTGTAAAAAAACAGGACAGAGAAGTAAAATATTTGGACCTTTTTCCATGCTAGTGACTCTGAAGGTCCATTGTGATCTTGGTGATGCTGATTTGACTTTGATTTACATCAAATGACGGAGAGGCCAAGAAATAGAGAAATGGCAATTTTTAGAAAAAGTTTATCTAGGCTGATAAGCTGGTAAAAGCTGTGTGCATCCATGAGTGGTATGAACCCAGCAGGACGTAACTTCACCTCAGTCCTCCATAACCTGAATTATGGTCAGCACATTACCCCAGAGACAGGGGTGCTGCAGCGTAGTGGACACGAGGCAAGGAGTTAAGAAACAAGGATTTTAGTTCTGGTTCTGGTATTTAAGCAGGCCATTTAACCATGTGTGCCAGTGGTTATTGCTTTCTACCTGGGTCTTACATATGACACGTGTGTACCCCTAGAGGGACTGCGTTCATCCTCGAGGGGCTCTATTTTTTGTTTTGGCATCTGGATTTAATTGCAGCCACACTTTGCTTCATCATCAGCCCTAGTGAAAGTTGTGTCTCATGACATGAAGGGCAACTTATTTGAGCTATGGGAGTGGTCCAAAAGTCCCCTGTTCAGATCTTTATTGCATCCTGTTTTATGAGGAAAGGAAGAACGTGTAAAAAACCCACTGTGCTGCCTTTCCTCAGCCAGGTATCTTGGGGCTGCAGAGGGAAGAAAACTGTACAAAAACAACCCAAAAGCATGTGAATGCAAAGGTTTCCTAACCTTGAAACTTAACTTTTGGGTTGATAGAATCCATGCAATGCTGACAGTTATACAGTGGCAGGAAATTGTTAAAGGTGTCAGGTTTTCCATTTTAATTCTGGGAACACACTGGCTGTAGATTTCCTTGAAAATATTGCTGAAATGGTCCCACTTTCTAAATTGGAAAGATTTACAATTTACCTTTTCTGTTAACCTCTTGTTCCTCAAAAGGTTAAGTAAGGGAAATTCATCTTTTTAACACTGGTGGCTGTTTGACAGGCTTGCCTTAGCAGTTGGTAACAGTGGATTTCTCAGCAAATCCACCAGTGTAATCATAAAAGAAACATTTAACTTGCAAGTTGTCTACAGCAGTCTTAGAAGGTTGCTTCTGTCATATAATTCACACACCCTATTTAATTTTCACGTTGCATAATGTACCAGAATGGAATGGCATAGAATAGAACAGATTATTTCAGTTGCATGGGACCTGCAAAGATCATCTGAGCAATTCAGGAATGACCAAGTTGATGTGTGCTGGTAAGGGCATTGTCCAAATGTCTCAAGAACTGACAGGCCCAGGGCATTAACCACTGCTCTGAAAAGTCTGTTCCAGTGTTTGACCAACCTCTGGGTAAAGAAATGCTTCCTAATGTTCAATCTAGACATACCCTGGTGCAGCTTTGATCCATTCCCACACGTCCTGGATACCAGGTAGAAGAGCTCAACTCTTCCCTCTCCACTTCCCCTCCTCAGGAAGCTGTAGAGAGTGATGAGTTGCTCTTCAGCCTTCTTTTCTCCAAACTGGAATCATAGAAGTGTCTAGGTTGGAAAAGACTTGTAATATTATTGAGTCCAAGTAATAACCCTGTTCCAGTGCTTGACCACCCCTGTGGTGAAGAAATTTTTCCTGATACCCAATCTTAACCTCCCCTAAAACAACTTGAGGCCAGCAGAACAGTCAATTTATGCAGGTGAAAATAAATAAAAATAAAAATTAAAAAAAAAAATATATATATGTATAAAGGAGAGTGGAGTCTGGTAAATGTTGTGTTAGTGTGGGGTATCAGGCTCACCTTTAACCAGGACATCTTTCCTCAAGCTTTGCTGGGGAAAAGATGGAGCATTGCTATTGTGAGATAGAGGCAATGGAGGCTGCTAGTTCAGGTGCAGGGAGTGCAGGAGAAGGAAAGGATAGTCCAATGTGCTTGAAATGTGAGTGGAATCTTGGGCAGTGGTGGGATACGCTGGCAGCTAATACGGATTAAAACTAGAGCATCTGTGGGGAGGACTGAAAAGCTGATGTCTCTCTAGAAAGGAAAAGTTGATGAAGCCCTTGCAGAGTCTGGAAAGGTTTTTCCAGGAATAATCCATGTTTCTAGATTTCTGTCTATAAGAGCTAAATAACCAGCTGTGTCTTCCCTGCATGGATTTAGTTGGGACAGGTTAAAAAAATTAGTTGTGTCTGGTGTTTCATCAGAACTTCTTGGTTTATCCCTGAAGCAGCCGTGGAAGGCTGTGGGGAGACGACGGGCTGGGGAAAATGTCAGGGTTAATAGACCAGTCAGTCCCTTGATTAGCTCTACCCTGGCAGCTGCCTAGTAGTCAGCTTCCAGTATAAATAATCTTTCAGCTACAGGGTTGATATTTCCAAAGCTTAAAATATGAAGGCCATCCTGTGCTCTTTCTCAATATCATGACCTTAATAGGTTTCCAGTAAGACTATAAAAGCTGTCCCCGCACCCACTCTGCTTTGTGACTTGAAAACATCTGTGCAACAGTGCATGGCTCACTGTCCTGGACAGGACTGAATGAAGACCAGTGCCTAATTGGAGAAGGAAGGTCTTTGATGTGCCCCAGATGAAAGACATCAGATGGTCTCTCTAATTAGTCACTGAAGTAGATTTGGAGTTCTGAAGCAAGTTGAATCAGAAGCATTAATGGTCATGGCTAATTATATTTAGAATAGAATAGACTATTTTGATTGGAAGGGACCTACACCAACAATCTAGTCCAAGTGCCTGACCAATTCAGGGCTGACCAAAAGTTAAAACGTTGTTGGGATCATCTCTTAGAACATGGGGCAGGTTGTGGCATTGACCACGTCTCTGGGAAGCCTGTTCCAGTATATGACCACTTTCTCAGTAAAGAAATGCTTCTTGATGCCCAGTTTGAGCCTTCTCTGGTGCATCTTTGAACCATTTTTGTTTCTGTTTTTCAGTCAGACAAAGTGCTGTGACTGGTTGTACTGGCCTCTTGGGACACGTACTGAAGGAGACAAGCAGGACAAGGGAAGCAGCAGCACACTGTCCTGCACTGGGAAAAGCAGGTGGAGAAAAGGGTTTGAAGAGGGTGATGGTTAAAAGGTCCCAAGTGCTTCTTTCTAAGGAACTCAGTGGGGCAGGTTATGGACACCTTATGCTGACACCTAAAGCATCAGGCATTTATTGATAAAAACTGCTGTGGTACCCATAGAAGTTACCAAAATACCATGAAAATTGAAACAAGGCTGTTCAGAGGAAGTTTTATACTGGCTGGAGCGCCAGGGGAAGCTAAGGCACCTTTTGACTTAAGGAGTCCTGGCCCTTATGAAGATGGTGAAATGGGGAATGTGCTAGCAATTTCCTGGAGAGCGAAGTCCTGTGTGTCTCCTAGAGCCTTGCCGTGCTATTGATACAAAAAAAGATTATTGAAACAGGGTGTTCCCATAGTCACTTCCTCACACTGGCATTGCAACACCTTCCCCCAGTGAAATTCCTGCCTTTATTTCAGTCATTAGCAGAGTCCCAGTTTTTAGCCAGCTGTTTCCCCAAGGATTACTCTGCAGGGCAGGTCACTGCTGCCAGGACCCTCTAAAGAAGATTTCTCTGTCTGGATTGTACTGTGAGGCAAAGCAGGCAGTGAACACTGGATTCATTTTCTGTGTTATTGTTAGAGTGAGCTCTTTATAACCATTCAATTTTCTTTTAAATAAATCCCATTTGGAAAAACAAATCCTGCCCATAAAAGCAGCTCTCTGTGCTGGGTTAGTTTTCAGCATACCATACAGACCTGTATATTTGGGTTTATGTCTGCAGGCTAAATTCTCATTCCTGCGTGCAAGCAGCGTGCTCATGTTAAAGCAATGGCAAAGCTGTTTCTTGGGACTCTAGGGCTTTCATTGGCATTAGGAAAGATGGAAGAGAATAAGTTAGGGAAGTGAATAAGCCAGACAGTTTGTGCCAGGGAGTTTTGTGTGAAAGATTAGAAAGGGACCCAATTCCTGCCCATGTAGTCTAAGGTGATAAGGATCCCTATGCCAGCTTTTCCCCTCTCTTCTGTGCAGTGAATGATTCCTGCTAGTCTGGCTCCAGGTCTGAGTCTATTTGTTCTCATCCCTTTTTTTCCTTCGTTCTGATCCAAGTCCATTGTACATTGTGGAGATGAAGCATCACCTCTGACCACTTGCAGAGAGGGGAGGGACATCTAACCAGAGTGTCTCCCCTCCAGAGCAGAAGTGTGATTTTTCTCTGGCCGTCACTTTTCTATGCCCACAGAGGATGCTGAGTGGGCTGAACAGGGATAGATGCAGTTGCTCTTTAAGGTCCCCTCCAATCCAGGCCATCCTATGATTCTGTGATTCATGCTTTCCAAAAATGTGCAGCTTGCAGTTTAAGCTTCACCGCTTAACACAGGCTCTCTCTTTAAATTCCTTTTTCTCCTTTTTTTTTTCCTGCAAGAGGGAGATGAGAAGAAGCAATTGTCTCACAATTGTTGCCAATTCCTCTCTGGCTGACGTTTAAAAATAAGGAAAAGTCAGCAAAATGTAGAATCTGTGAAGGGGGGAGAGAAAAGATACCATGGGAATGTTTGAAACAAAAGTGCTATTATTCACTGTGGGCTTCGTTTTAGCATTTCCAGTGTGTAAGGCACTGCAGACCTCCACTGCTGGGACACAGAATGGGAAATTTCAGCTGGAAAGAGCCATCTGAAGATATAGTTCTGAAGGAGTGTGAGGCACCCTCTTCCTTTCCATCCACATTACATCTGGAATTATTTCACACAGTTATTTATGCTACAACAATGGAGCTATTAATGCTGTAACAATAATAATTTGCAGTTCTTTAATGAGGTTTCTAAAAATGTCATTAATGCGGGGTCGCACTTAAACTACAGAAGACGATTTAAAAGTACTTTTCTTTCAATTCCTATGTCTAATTGTCGAGACAGAGCAGTTTATTTCTGCTTCTTTCTATCTTGGATGTTAGATAAGTCAAAGACTTTTTTGTGGATTTTGTCTTTGCCGAGAGGTTGGGGCTTTTTATTTCAGTGAGCTTTGAATGGTGTAAGGAAGCCTGGTTTAACGCTTTAGCCAGAGCACAGGGTGAAATATTTTAAAGCAATTTTTGCTTGTTCTAGGGTCTATGTGCCATTTTTGAGGAGGTGGGGCAGGATTTGGGACACTGAAAGAATCTGTATTACTCTGTGTAATGCAGAGCAAATTGTAGTGGGACTTCCTAGTCCTCAACACACAAAGTTGGCCAAAGGCTCCTGTTCCTGCATTGCTCTTGACCTCCTGTCATCCTTCCTTGTGTAAAACAATGCAACAGTCATGGGAGAAAACTTCTTCAGTTCCTGTGGATCTTCACAGCTTACAAAAGGTTCAGCATTTGTGTGCCTTCTGCTAAAACAATTTCCTTGCACAAATAATGTAATAGAAATTGAAAAAGTAGTCCCTTTATTTCAAGTGGCAGATCTCAGGCTCAGGTAAAAGCAGCTGAGCTGAGGTTTTCATTACAATTCTTCTGTTTTAGGAAATGAATGTAATGTGGGTTCTGATGGTCTGAAAGGTTAGGGCTGAATCAGAAGATACCTGAATCAGAAGATGCAGAGGGAGAGAGGAGAGATATTCAGACTCATGCCTGCAGTACTGCTGGGAGCCCACTGTTTGGGCTTGCCTTTGGGCCAGACCCTGAGCAGCATTTCCTCAGCAATTCATGTCACACCAGCAACACTGTGCTTTTCCTCAAGTAGATGTTTTACAAGCTGAGTTCATGCCCTTGGGGAGAAATAAGAAGTGCGTGTGATTAGGAAGGTGATTTGATAGGACTGAAAAGGAAAATAGCTGAATTTTTAAATGGAGGTAAATATTTAGTGCTTGTGTCAGTTGTGCATAGCATTTGATTTCCTTAGTGCATTAGTTCTCCTCCCTCTCTCTCCACTTACGTCTCTCTGTCACTTGCAGTTTGGTATGACATGGAAGAACCTGACAGAGATTTATGAAGAGGAGGCTTTTGCAGACCTTTAATTTGAAGTGTGCTGGTGTGATGGCCAGAAATGTGTTGATAAAAAGCTGGCTTGTGCAGTCCCTTGAGCTTTGGTCTAGCCTGAGTTGTCCATTTGCTTGGGAATATGCCAAGGCTGAATTTGATTCTCCAGTTCTGAAATCTGCTTTCTATCTGTGGGAAAAACCTTGCATGTATTTTTTTCAGGATCCAAGATTACCGCATGGGAGAACAGGGCTTATGGAATTACCTTCTTTGTGCCCTTTCACACCTCTCCCATGGTGACCAGCAGCAGAGGAAACAGCAGCAGATCATTGTGTCCACTGGGTGAAGAAGGGGCAGGTGATACCGTAGACCCTCACTGAGGGATTGAGGAAAGAGGATCTGCCAGGACTCTTCTGCCCATTCCCAGCTATGTACTCTACCTGTCCCACCCCAGAATTGCTCTTTTCTTTTTTTTTTTCTTATTACTATCTTGCCCCTCTCAACCAATTTTTTTCTTTTTCTCCCAAGCAGCTTTAAATACATTGAGATTATTCCTTACTTGTGTCAGAGTGCTCAGAGGTGCCAACAGAAAACAAAGCCGTGTTGTGCTGGTCTTCTTTCTAACATGTAGCAAGAAATAGACCTCACCCCTATGATCTTACAGGGTAAGTCAGCTACACAGACAAAAGATGAGTGACAGGCCTTGTCCCATTTTACTGAGTGAGGGAACTTGCCTGAAGTCCCAAAGGAAGTTTGTACAGAAACTAGAAACTGAGCCCCTGTGTTACAAGTCCAGGTGCCATAATCAAAAGTCTTTCCTTCATTTCCAAAAGTTAATAGGAGAGATTATTTTTCTCAAGAGAGGGTTTTGGTTTTTTTATTTCCTGACATAGAACCTAAATATTTTCTTTTTTAATTTCATTCTGCTAGTTTGAGGTAGACACACTGTCAAAAATTCAACATCCCTTTTTGATTTGGCTTTCCACTACTGGCTACACACATACCTGATGGAGAACAGTGGCTGTCAGGTTTGCTCCTGCACACAGCTAGAAGATCTAGTGGTGTCTCAGGAAGCTTCTCTGTGACGTGTGGAAGATCGTGTGTTGAAATTTGCCAATCAGAAAGGCTTATGAAGTATGTTAAATCAAGCTACAATGTCTCAGTGTGAAGAGGAGAATACATGGGACGAGGGTACGTCCACAGACATACCTGGACCAAATGTGGAGGATAGCATCTATTTAGCATTTAGAAAGTTCTGCTGTCTAACCTAAACCCTGACTATGATGGAAATTCTCCATTTTAATTTGTATTTTGGTTTGGTGGGATTTTTTTGGTCCAAATTTATTTTACACACAATAACATTTTACATCATTTTGCATACATCCATATTTTTGTTGTTAAATTAAGCACCCAGAAGGATCTGTTAGGACTGTGCCAGTCCAATGAAGGTGACATAAATCTTGTTGACCCTCTGCAGCAGCGGTTTGGTCTTAGGATTTAGCAGCCTTTATAGCTTTATTACAATGAATGAAGTATAATTTCTGTTCCCTAGGAATTATGGTTTTTTGAGGAGTCTTTGAGGTTAGAATCTGTGCTGGACACTGTGCTATGAAATTATCTGTACTATTGCTGATAACCATATTATCACCTTACTATCACTGAGTTAATGTCCTTGGATAGAGTCTTACATGCTGGCCTCAGGAATGGGATACCAGGACACAGACATGCCCAGAACAGTCTCCTGTCTGTAACTGCCAGGACAGTGGACACCCAGGGAAGCACAGCGTGGTATTCCCCTGGCATAAGTGCCCAGACTCCAATAGTGTGATTCTTGGGAATTCCCTGAAACAGAAGTACTGTCTGTCCAGAATGCACAGCACTGGACCCCAACCTGTGCTGGTTCATTATCAACAGCACAGAGGAAAGATTGTCATAATTAAAAATGGAGTGAATACTGTTTAGCGTATGGGAGATGTGGCTGGGTTTGTGCTCTGTAATTCACTGGCTCTGAGAGCAGCAGTGCACTTCACTCTGCTGTCAGAGTGGCAGTGAATATTCCTTTCCATAGCTGCCAGCAGCATTAGGGCTGCAGCTGAGGGTCACCATCTCTCTCAGTTCTGGGTGGCTTGTAGCAAAAGTTGCTCCTTCACCTCCCACTACAAGCCCTTGAAGACTAGAGCACTGGTCATTCTGAGAACAAGCCCTAAATTTTATTTTCTAAATTTTTCTAGAGTTTGAACCAGGATTTTCTGTGAGCATATGGTTTCTGTGCTAAAAAAAATGTCACTTTTCCATAAGAAAAACAGCAAGGGAAATACTACCACAGACAATGTCATTTTGACCAGTGTGTTTACTGCCTGTGAGACCTATCTGACCAAACCCAGCTCAAAGGAGATGCAGAAAAGCTGATATCCATGAGGGACCAGGATAGGGCAAGGGTCTCCTGGGAAGGCTGTGCCCCATACTCACCATGGAGGTTTTTAGCTTTGCAGCAAGAAGGAAGTCAAAGCATGCAAGACGTTTTTCTGTGCTTGTTCCTACACTCCCATGGCTTGCCGCACATATAATGCTCATTTTTCTCCTGCGCAGTATCTTGTGTGATGCTTCACCCAGTAGGACTCACACAGAATGTGTGTAAATAGGGTTTTTTATCCACTTCGGGTAAATGACTGCACAGCCTTCAAGAAAGTGAAGAATGAAGGTTGTTCCCTCTGATTAGAACATATTCTATAGTAATGCTTCTGTGATTCAAACCAAGGGGAGTTTTTTAGGTATGCAGTGTACAGTAATTACACAAATTGGAATTTTGGCTAGAACAAACTCCTTAGCTTTTTTTGAAAAACTGCAATGAGATTTTTAACGATGATGGATGATCAGCACACTGGTGTTGTGTTTTGCCCAAGAGGGATGAATCATAGATGTAAGAGCTAGAAAAGACTTACATAAAGAGGTCATCTAATCATCCCCAAGAAGACAGGATCATATTAATTTGTGGTGGTAAAAGACACTTGAAGAACACTTCAGTAGTAGCATCTTAGCTGTTCTGTTCACGTACTTCTCTCCTTGTGCTTTCAGGTTTTCTTTCGGTTCCATGTCATTTCTGCAAAAGAGGAAATCTCAGCCTAAGGCTTTCTCATGACAGATGCTAAGCAGTGCTCAAATCACATAAGCCAGATTCTGCCCACAGGTTTTTGGTAACTGCCAACCAACCAAGAATTTCATAGTTTGAGCATTTTTCAAAGATAACAACCCCTGGATCAGTCATTTTCACTGTGCCAGGAAAATAATATGTTGGTTTTTACTAGTCACAAAGCTGGCATTTTCTCTGCAGGCTTTTTATGATGGTTTAATTTAAGTCTAGGAGGTAGCTCTGTCATCTCTCTCCTTTAAAAAATGTGTACATACGGAAATAGCTAGAAGTAAAGCAAAGGAGTAAAAAATGACATCTTTTTGTAGGTAGGGCTAAGCAGCCTGATTTAAAGGAAACTTTTTTGACAAGATCTTCTAAATATAGCCTTTCAGCTAGCTCCTCTAGAAAGTGATGGCGGCTCAGGCTTTTAAAGTTTTGCCTGAAAATAAAAGTCTACAGAAAGCACCCCCAGGATTTTATGAAATATTCAGAAAGCCATCAACCCAACATCATCATTTATTTTCAGAGTTTCTCTAACTGTTTCCTTTTATACCATTTGGATTAAGGACACTTAAATTGCACCAGGCTAGGGGCCGTGTTGACAATTTGCCAGACTCTTGAGAGCCACAAGTAATTTTATAATTTTGGAGAAAATTGCAGCTGGTGCTTATTTGGAACATGGCAGGTCGTTTCCCTCAACCATGCAGGAGTGTTTCTATGCCCACAGAGGGACACATATTTTGACAGAGCTGTGGTTGTGCCAGCCTGTCCTGGGTGTCCTAAGAAAACACTCTTCCTGTGTCCTGTTTTGTAAGTGGGGATTTCTGAGTAATTTCTGAGCAGGAGACGTTGCATCATGGGATGGTGTTAGGAAAGTTGTCTCAACAGCTGCAGCTGGTGAACTTGGTCCTCAGCAGAGCTGGCAGCACCGTGTGCTGGGTGCTCATCCAGACCTGTGCTGGATTGTCTCTAGCTGAGGGTCCTGAAAAATACCTGCAGCAGCCTCAGAATACATGGAGTGGAAAGCAGCAGAGAATTCAACAACCAAATGATACAAACTATTTTGGAAAAAGTAAAGGTAGTTGTTTAATTTGCAATTGGAGAGATAAGCTTGTCCTTGACTATCCAGAAGGCCTGAGCCAAGGCACAGTTAAAAATGTCAACATGTCACTCACTTGGGTTTCTGTGAAATACCTGAAATCACTTAATGTGTTTTCTAAAGCAAAAATCATTGATCAGAAGGACAAATTATGTCATGTGTTGTGCTGATAATTATGTTTGCTAACACAAGGTTTTTCTGCTATGCAGATAGGAGTGAAGTATTTTATTCCAGGCAGCCAGAGGAGGGAACTGTGCATGTCCTTACTAAAAGCAAAACTGTGGGCTGTGCTTATCACTCATGTGGCCAGGCAGGTGCCAGGAAGGATGACTGATACCATTGCATCTTATGGTTAATTATCTAACAACAAGATAATAATAACAACTCAAAACCTGCAAACCAGACATTAGACTTGTTTGCATAACCATGTCACCTTGTGCTTTGTGCTCCTGGTCGGTGTCTCCTCTGGGCAATAGCTACAGAGTAAACAATAAATAACAAAAACAGCAGTCATTGAAATGGCTGTGGTCCTACATTGTTAAAATTGACAGGCTACCCCCAAAAAATTCAGGAAATCATAAGGAAAATTGTTACTTCCATGGAATAATTCATATTATCCTATTTTCTAGCCCTATCTAGTAGACCCTACCAACAAAATGAAGGTCTCTTCTATTTCTGAGACATTACAATGATTTCAACATCTGTCTTCTGCATATCTCTCACACAACAAGATCTTCTCATTGCCAGAGTTGGAGCCAGCAAGTTTTTTTTCTTTAGGGCTTTTCTCAGGGATCTCTCAAGATACTTTCCATGTGTGTTTGCAGTCAGGGATATTGCAAATACTGGGGCTTACCTCAGGCAATTGACCCTGTTCTTCACCAAGGTTTGGAGTGAGTGGCTGGGCCTTCCTGGTTGTGCTTGTTGTGGTTGCCTGGAAATCTGGAGCTGTGTTAACTAAGATTTTGCATTTCCAGTGAAGAATAGAGGCAGTGTGTCATGCCATGTGGTAGGTGGTGGTCAGTGCAGGTGTTCCTGTGATCTCTTTTGACCTTCAGCTACAACATCTAAATGTACAGCTTAAGGAAAGACAGGTCTCATCCCACAGACTTCTCTGTGGTTGTCTCAAGAGAGGAGCCTTTCAGCTTATGTGGGCAAGAATTTGTCTGACTGTAGAACAGCAAAGTGAGGCCACTGCTGTCCGCTGCAAAATGCAGTAGCTGCCTTGACAATGTATAAAGAAACCTGATCAGGAGCAATGTTTGTGGTTTAAAAAGGCTGAAGACAAGTTAGAGATTTCACTGAAAGCTGCAGGAGTGGGAGGCTGACTGCCCACATGGTTTCTTTGCTGAAACAGCCTTCTAATAACAGTGATATCAGCCAAGACTACGGCCAGAGAGCCAAGTGAGTGTTGTTGTTACCTGGGCATCATTTTTCTTAGTGTGAATCTGTGCTGGGAGTTTCTTGCAGAGAAAATGAAACCTTTGACCAGCTGCTCAGCTGGAATAAATCAATTTTACTAGCAATAGTAGGATTTGGTCCATATGATAATTTTCTGTGCCTGTTTGAGCAAGGAAGGGTCTGGCAATAAAGCTACTCAAGCATAATATAATGTTTCTAGTGTAGATGAGGCAACAGTAAAGAGGCTGTGCTGAAGACAGGCTGGATTATGTTTGCTAAGTGGATGGAGCCCGTTGGGGAGATCACACCTCCTTTTAGAAGCCTGTCCCTGTGTACATCACTGTCCTGTCTCACAAATGCTTTTCAGATGTCTTTCAAACATGGACAACATGTTTTTAAAAGGAAGAAAGGTCAAGCTTTTCTAATAGTGTGTCCGCCCTTGCTATGTGGATCTCGGCGTGAAATTTGATTTTGCTGGGTCAATGTCCCACACCTGGACTTTGACTCTCTCTATTTACTGTCTCTCCACTCATTTTGTCCTGCACTGTCCCCTTGAGTTTGCTAATTACTGATCAACAAACAGATGGACAAAAGAATCACAAGGCCTTGTTATCAGTTTGTACTCACTTTAATTAAATGCTCTCATCAGACACTCCTGGAGTCTTAATGAGGCAGAGGAAATCAGTGAGTGTCAGAGTGAAGGGCTAATGCACTGTGCAGTAATTACAGACAGTGGGAATATCTCTGAGATCCTCTGGGCTGCGTAGGAAACCCAGAAATGTTGTAGCTCCAGAAATGGAGCTGGATCTGACATCCTCTGCTGGGGAAAAAGAAGATGCCTTCAGATTAACGATAAATGAAGAAGATTTGTGAAACATTGTCAAACTATGTACTGTTGTTTAGTGCAGAAACAAGCCCTGTCTTGTTTGCTAACTGGGCTTTTTTTTTCCTTTCTCCTTTTTGAGAAGAATCCCACTGTATGCCAGGACTAAGTCTGATTTCACCAACCTTGTGGGAGTACACAATGCATAGTTGAGCCTCTTCGATACAGCACATATGAAAATACAGGACTAATGCACTGGCTCCCTTCCATGCCACCAGGATTTTTGCAGAGTGGCACAGGCAGAGGTCTTGTTGATGGCATGAATAAGCTCCTTGCCATTCAGCACAACTTCTCAGAAGGCAGATTAACCAACCAGCGTCTGAACATGTTTTCAGCACAGGGAGAATGCACCAGGGGGACTGTAAACATTCACATTTGTTCCTCTTCAAAGAGATGGTTCTGCTCTCATTACTTCCCCTCTCTCATCCACCCGGCCCCAGCCCTACCCTATTTAGACTCATGATTTACTGGGCTTCCTTGAACTCTGACCTGTGTCAACAGGACCGTGATGTAAACATCTTCCTGTGGCTACAAAGCTGTGACCTGGAGGAGCAGGTGGGGGATGAGGATGGGGTTGGGGGTGAGAGCAGTGTCATCTGTGTGACCCTATTTTTGGCCCTACGGTTCCTTGCTCTCCAGGGCAGCAAGAGCCAAAGCCTATAGACGTCAAGAGGAGCCTTTCTGTTGACTTGAATGATCTTTGGATCAGGACATATGTTTGCTGTGCAAACTGGAAGATAGCCCTCATAAACCCCAGCAAGTGAAAGAGGGAGATTCCCCCCCAGGCACCTGGAGGTCCTGCTCAGTGGGTGATCTTTCTTTGGGAATGAAAGCAGATACGCAGCTCCTTGTGTCGGACGTGCTGCACAACAAAAGAGGAGCTGGCATTGTGAAAGCCAGGCAGGAAACTCTCTGGCTCCAGACACGTAGGCACAGCTCAGGGCCTGGCCCAGGAGAGGAGAGTTCTTTGTTTTGTTGCTCTCATCACTGTGGCTGCCAGGATCAAACTTGAGTCCACATGGGAGGATGCAACGCTCTTCTCCAGGGAGCGGGAGTGGAAGGAGAGTGGGTGCAGAGAGATGTTGTTTTTGTGCAATTCGTGAAGGTTGTTGGGAAGGAGTCAAGTGTCAGTCAGTGGTTATGGCGTTCCTTCCAACCTGTGTTGTGGACATGCCAGCAGTGCTGCTCACTTTTCCACAGTGTTTAGTTTGAAATCAGATTTCAGCCTGGCTGCAGGGCCGCTATGACTGTCAATTAATATTTTATATTATTTATTTACGAAGATGAATATTACAATTATTTTGGGTGCTCCAAGTGCTTACTCTTCTACCTGGAAAATGGTTTCCTGCAGGACTGCATCTGTTCCTGATATATTTGTATTTGCAACACGATTTTCTCCAAGAGTCATTCATAGAGCCAGTATTACAAACATGAAATGAGATCTCAGACTGAAAAACTTGGATAACGTGGTTGCTGTGGGACACTCAGATACTGTTATTTTTCCCTGAGAAGTCTCTCTGGTGAAAGCAAGAAAGTGGAAAAATGAATTTAGTTCTTTCTACTGA
This sequence comes from Dicrurus megarhynchus, assembly GCA_013399195.1. NCBI lineage: Eukaryota > Metazoa > Chordata > Aves > Passeriformes > Dicruridae > Dicrurus > Dicrurus megarhynchus. The sequence goes on along the minus strand of VXAD01011242.1, from coordinate 2,626,584 downwards.
CCTCAACTTCTGCTGAGCTGCTCTACAGAAAAAAAAAGCTTAAAACGGCATGTGTAAATACATTTGCTTAGATTTCACTGGAACTTGAAATAATTGATGTTAATTTCTTGTCCTCACCAACTTCAGCCAGTTGGGAGAGCGCTTCAGACAGTGGGGACCTGGCAGAGGGTCTTTTGAGGCACTATCACAACATAAATGTTAGTCAGCATTTCAGTGAACAGCCTCTGTCATTAAACTGTGGCATCAGCTTTCTTGGAAAGTGCCATAATAATACAAGACATTTTTTAGAGTAAAGTAAGGACTTCATACCTCTCTGAACACAGTTTTGGTTTGTCTCAGGTGGTGGGTGAATGTTTAGGTCAGCACTCGTGTTCAGTGTCCACAGACAGCTGGCAGTATTTGCTGCCCAACCCAGATCAGAGCTGAAGCAGAGGGCTGAGTCTCAATGCATTTGTGTTTTCGTATCAGTAAGCTGATAGTGGATCTACAGCTGAATTCAAGTAACCTAAAATCCCAGGCTTTGGTTGAACAGTGCTGATGTGGTTGCCATTTGATGAGCTGCCCCTCCTCAGGTGAACTGTGGAAGCTGAAAGGACGTTCTCATAAACTCCTGGAATCATGGAATGGTTTGGATTGGGAGGGACCTTAAGACTATCTCATTCCAGCCCCCTGCCATGGGCAGGGACACCTTCCACGAGACCAGGTTGTTCCAAGCCCCATCCAGCCTGGCCTTGAGCACTTCCAGGGATGGGGCAGCCACAGCTTCTCTGGATATCCTTTTCCTCTGCCTTACCACCCTCACAATCATTTCCATTTTTAATTTTATTGGGACAAACTGATTATTTACTATGACAAGGAGGTGGCAGGATAGACACAGCAGTCTGATGTGAAGAGCCAGAGGCGTTTCAGCCAGGTGCATGAGTGAGACCTGTTCACCCTTCCTTGGTTAAAACCTTCCTCAGGTTTGGCAGCGTGGCAGAAAGATGGGGGTTTGCACATGCTCCTGGGGAGGAGCAACTGTTTTGGACAAAGGATACTGGAATCTCTGCTGACCTAGAGAGGAGACTGCAAATAGCATTATGTTGGCATGCTCAGCATGTAATAATGATTCCTGGGAGTCCTACATCTTGTTTGTTGGGTGGGGTTTTCCCCCTCTTTCTGCCTATCTCTACAGTGTATATGAACCACAGCTGTCGACAGGGAAGATATGCAGTTGCTCTGCAGCAGCAGGAAGGAAAAATAAATCATCCTCCCCCCACCCCTTCTGTTGCTATTGACTTACCAGTGACTATGCTAAGGTTAAAATCACACAGAGCTGTGTGTGTCAATGACAAGGAATTTGCTCTGAACTGGACCACGCTGCCACTCATGACAGATAAATTCTCTATTTCTAGTTGCATTCCCCTTGGCAGACAGCTCAGCTTTATGGTAGAATGGCCATGATGGTTATTTCAGCAAAGTTGCTCACATTTTGTGCCAACACCATGTCAGGAGAGCATGGCTTTAATGGGAGTTTTGCTACAAGAGGGTGAGAGCTGGGCATTGGAATGATCATCTGGAGCAGAGCTCCAGAGGGGTTAATTGTCCTCTGTGCAGCTGGGGCAGGGGGGGAAGTTTGCTTCTTGAGATGTTTAATTCTGCTTTTTATGCCAGAGCACTCCCCCTGCCCCTCCTGGTTCTCCCAGCAGATGTAGCTGCCCACACTCCCCATACAATCGTGACAGATAGTAAAATCTGCCCCATAAGGCATGCATATTTTTGTGAATAGATCAGATGTCACCAAGGGCACAATTTCAGTTTGTCATCTTCCTCTGGCTTACGCTGTAGATGCTCCTTCTCATTAGTGGAGTTACATTCATTTACACTAGCTGACAGTGTAGCCCTATGTTTTACATGACTTCTGGGATAAATGTATTTTTCTTTTTTGAAGTCTTCTGCCCTCAGGCTCCCATTCTGCCTGGCAAATGAATGTTTCAGAAAGACATCCAAAGCCAATCTCTGTATCCTGTGGTGAAAACAAGACTGACTGTATTAGTTCCTGCTTGTCACTGTCTAAAATATGTCTTCCTGATTAAGTTAGTGGACAAGAGCTAGTCACACACTACAGTGTGATACAAAGAATATAAAGATTCATACTCTGCTCTCCATGACCTTTCCTCCTTCATGATCAAATTTTTTAGGGGTTTTTGTTGTTGTTGTTGTTGAATACCTTCTGTCTTGAGAACTTCTCTTCCTTTGGCTGATCCTGCTGACTTCTGTGTGAACAGATCAGACATGAGCAAGGACAGAATTCCAGTCCATCTTGCACAGACAACACATATTTCTGGTTTGCTGTAACTGTTTATATCAGAGTAAGCACACAGAGGACACGTATAAAATCTGGATCCAGCGTACTACACATAGTACAGCAAATTTGATTTCATTGGCCTACACTGTCTTTTATTTGCCTGCTAAGCCTTTAAAATCAAATAGCTTCACAGATTTCAAACCATCCAGTCTCCACTCTCCAGCTGGAAGATTGAAAGTGGATTATAGGATAATCTCAAATGTCATCACAATTGCTACCTATGCTACACTAGTTCCTTTTGTTTGAAAAATGGTGAAATATTAGGGCTTGGGTTTTGGGGTTTTTTCTCTCTCTCTCTCTCATTTTTTTTTTTTTTTTTTTTTTTTTTTTAAAAAGAAGATAGTGTTAGACATTGCTACCTGCAGAGGTTAATGTTAATGAAAAATGACAGGTTTAGGAATCCACAGAAGATTGGCTGGAAAGAACAGTTGACTGCTTTGGTCCCATATTACAGCTCCACGTCTATGTATGTGTCCAGGAGAAGGTTGGAAAACTCTTTACTCAAGGCCATGAAGATGCTGCTGAGTGACGTTGCAAATGCTCCTTTGCCATTTGTTAACTTCCACCACCAGCCACTGCCTGATATTTTGCCTGGTTCACCAAGACTGCAGAGACACCGATTTTATGTGTTGCTTATGCAGTATTATCTTTTATGGAGGCTTAACTCACTTCTCAACCTTCTTTCTGACTATTGGGATGTATTGAGTACTTTAACATTTACAAGTGTTTTCTCCTATTCTCTTAATTGTTTTTGGCTTACTCTTACACTTTTTCTTTTTTCCCCATTTAATTTTTGAGCCATGACATGGAGTCTGGACCCAGATGCTGTCTCAGATACTCTTGTGTATACAGCCAGATCACCTACCCACTTCTATGTAGGATTCTCCTCGTGTCCAAAAACTGCTTTAGCTGGTTTTGCCACATATTTTGCCTGAGAATTCAAGTTGAGCTGGTTGTTGTACAGTCTCTATTTTTGAACTCTTGAGTCTCTTAGCCTGAAGCTTTGCTCTCATACATGTGCCCTGCATCACCCTGCTGAATGGTTACCTATTTGCTGAGTGATGCAGTTTATGCTCTGTCATCTCTCTCCTCAGGCTATACATTCTCCACTGTTGGTTTTGCTTCTGTCTTTTCTGTGCTACCACTGATGGTTTTTCCTTCCCCACACAGCAACAGGCTTATCCTGAACTGGAAATGGATTTTTAACTGCTGCTTTATTGATTTTGGCTTGATGAGTCTCTGGTGTTTCGCTCCTTTGACTTGAGTTTTTTGCAGGCTGTGTTTTTTAAAGACTAATGACATTCTTCATCATTAATCTTCTCTCTGTTTTTCAGGGAACCTATATATATATATATCTGTGTGTGTGTATATATGCTTTATCTTAATGTTTTAGTATTACTTTCACACATCATTTCAGCCAAGACAGTTTTTTGCGTCTAGGAAGGTCAGGCAGCATGGGGTGTCCAAGGAAATTATTCCAGTAATACCTGGAGAGATTTTTTATTTTAAACAAACAAACCCCCCCAGAAATTAAACCCACACATGTTATGACTAGAAGTTTAAGGAGCAATCACTGTCTTTGTTAATGGCAGTGGATAATCTGCCAGTGAAAGTAGGTGCTCTTAAAAAGTCCTCAGGGTTGTCCCATCCTTAGCTCATTGGACTGAGCTTGCTGTAGGTAAAAATTTTAAGTCTCTCTTCCTCCTCCACATGGTCTAGAATTTTTATCTTGTCCTGCATTACCCAGTGCACTGTGGCATGGCCATTACTATCCCTCCACCCTTCCAGGCACAGCTTTCTCTATGGAGGACAGTAGATGTTCTATTCAGGAAATCCTGTGGAGAGTGGGACTGCTGACAACTTCTTGATCACCCACAAGTTATCCAGCACAAGTCTTCTGCATCTTCCTGTTTCTGCTGCCTCATCAGCTATAGAAACTGGAGTCTGAAGTTAAATGTGAAAGCCACTTTAGGTTCTTCATTTGCGGCCTGTGAGACTTTTAGTTTGTCTGTTCTGTACTAGGAACTAGGATGCCACAGACTAGACCAGTCAAGCTGACAAGGTAAATTTGTTTTCTCTTCTGTAAGAATACAAATTTCAATGGTAATTCACCAAAAACAAAGTTTGTGAAATGATTGACTAGTCTGCCTTCTCCTTTCCTTCCCTAGACAAGAGGGCCCTCACAAGTCTCGAAGACATCGTTCATAGTGCACACTGTTCTTATTTTCTCTGAAGTTTAACATACATCAAAAATTCATGCTTTTAGCATGTTATAAAGCCATGGAGATGGGAGTTAACTTCCCCTGAAATTTGTTTTCTCCTCTAAAGCAGAACATACATACACTTTTGGCTTGACTGCACCTGTGTATGGCATCCCTGTTTTTGATGCAGTGAAGGAAAAATAAGTGCCTAGTCTTCTCTAATGAGGAAGCCGACCAAGGTGTGCCTGTGGTTTTATTCAGTGTGCTGTGCAAAAAAGGATGAAAGGGACCATAAAAGAGGAGAGTTTTGCTGGAACCATGGTCCAGTTGTTCGGCCAATGGGGCATGCTACATTTTCCATTTCTCACATTGCCAGTAGGCACATGAGTAATGGTGTGGTAAAGGGAAAGAAAAGAAGGGACCGAAAAGAGCGCAGAGGGTGAGCGTGTCAGGCTTTAATGAATGCCGTGCCCCAGCCCAGGTGCTGGTTTCCAGCAAAGTGTCCGTATGTCACTTATTATTTAGAGTCTCCAACACTTGCTCAAGGTGCCAGAAAATAAAAACAGACGCTGACACGTAGCGGGCACAAAGCGCGGCTGCGGCAGCGCAGATGGAGGTTGGATTTCACGCCCCGGCGTTGGCTAACATGGCGCGAGGGGGATCGCTTTCACAGGGGCCGACCGGGCCGCGCTCCAAAGGAGGCGTTCCACATGATTTCACATCAAACAAGCACTGCAGTGACACGTTTGTTGTTTCCACTCGTGCGATAACGCAGCAATGTGCTGCTGCATTCATTGAGGGTTTATCGATCGGGCTGTTTTCCTAATGTGCTTTAAGCTGCGGAATTACAAATCCCGGATGGCGCGTTACCGTGTTTCGCTGGCTTGGGGAGGCACACGGCAGCCATTCATCCTGATCAGTTACTGTCAAATACTTTCCCCCAGGCCCAGAAAATAACTTGTCTTGCCTGGAGGAGTAGGTTTGTGCCATGAGAATGAAGCCCAGCATAGAACATATCCCTTATTCCCCTTCCAGTGGATTGCTAGCCACCTATTTGATGGTGTGTTGGTAAAGTACAAGAAATCAATGTGGGTCTTCTCTTCTGTGTATTTTCATAGTAAATTTGGCATTTGAGCCGTGTTTAGTAAAGTTTTGCCAGGGGTAGTAAGCCTAGCCAGCTTCTTCTGTGATCCAAGGACGACAAGTTCTTTGTCTGGCAATTCAAGAAACTTCATGAAAGTAAAATTGATTTATGGCTTGGAGATGAAAGAAATATGCCACAAGAAACCAAAAAAGCTGCTACAAAACAAGGCAGTGGGAGTGTATTTTTTTCTAGTATTTAATGATACTGGCAAAAAGGGAACATCTAAGAGCCACAGCACAAAGCAGGACCCAGTGTACAATGAACAGAAAGATGATTGCTGCCTCAACCAGCAAAGTTTACGAAACCTATTTGGAAACTTTTCCCAGCAACATTTTCTGATGGAAAAATGTAATTTCCAAAACATTATAAATACAATAATTCAGAAAATCTCCGATCATCCTAAAAATATTGTGAAAATCCCAACAACATTTTATTTGAGTATGCATGATTCAAAAAGTATGTTGTCTTACTCAATCTGACTCAACTTACTATATTTTGAGTCATCTCAATAAGGTATTAAGTTGCTTCCACTAATGTAGCAAGAACCTTCAAATGTTGAAATTCTGCATTTTTCTGTACTCTTCAGTTTGTTCAGTTCTCAAATCTCTCTCAAGAGCTCCATGGTAGTTGCTCTTGCATACTTTTAACCTACATCTTTGTAAGGTCACTAGGCTATAGCCATACAGTTATTTATTTCAAGACATTTTGTGTATTTCTTCCCTAAATTTTTCCATTTTTCTTGTTTAGTTCAATGAACTTAAAGATTTGCATAGTACTTGCATCAAATATAACACACAAGTACTGACAGAAAGCCATTTAGCCTGAAGGAAGGGCTTTGCTAGAATTTATGCCCAATTCAGGGGAGGAAGGGGTCCCTAATTTCTCTGCTGCAGTGTATCCCCTTGATGTGTTAAACTGGCCTTAATTCTGTTCGATCCATGTGTTTTCACAACCTGAGATTTTTTAGATCCTGACTTTTGGCCTGAGCCAATCTTTGAGTAGATCTGTAATGTATGGAAAGGGCAGTATAATATATTTATGTGTTATGTATATAAGGGCCATTCTCATTTTCTGAGTTTAAGTTGACTCTCTTTGGTGAAGAGGGAATAAAGTCTTTAAGACATGGAACAGATTTTTTTTAGATAAATACCTGGACATTTGAAAAATTCTGCAGCATTTAAAACTGATAACATTGCTGTGATCAAACAGTTGTGGTTTTGTGTTTAAACAATCCCCTTTCTTTGTGATCTTGTGCTGTGGGTGTGGCACTGAAAAGAGGGATTTGACAGTAAAATCCATCTCCAAAGAGAGACCTGTCTTCTAAGGCAACACTTGTAAGCAGAGCAAGTAGGGGCAGTGATTAGAATCTACTCACACTGCTTTGATGGCAGAGAGGGGTAGTGTTACACCGGGGGAGCGCTCATGAATTACTTGTGCAGCAGATGAGAGAAACCTCACCCTTTCTACCAGCAAAGAAGACAAATATTTAATTTGTGTCTCCCGAGAAGTGATTCTTTTTCTACTGTTATTGTGGAAGCAACAAAGTTACTACATTTCCTTTTGATGCAGAAAGACCATTGTAATTAGGGTTTTTGTTTAACAAATTCCTTTTGCCTTCATTACAAAGAGCAGCACCTTTAAAGGGAACTTTGCCAGGTCTGCTGTTTAATAGCCTTGAGATCTCTGCGGTGGATGAAGTGGCCACATTTCATGCCTTCATCTGCTGAATGGCGAGAGGTGGATCCAGCACCCTTGTGCATCACAGCCTTGTCCCTTTTCTGGGGCTGGAGTGTGGACTTGGAGGCCATGGAAAAGGGAGCCCTCGGTCATCCCCGATGGGTCACATCCTGCCTGCAGGGCAGACCCTCGTCAGGCGTCTGCCTGTCTGCAGCTAGAGATGACTCCCATCCAAAGGGGAGAAGCCAAGCCAAGGCAAAAGTCCTGGAATCACCAGCGAAGAGCATCTGCCAGGCCTGGCTGTAGCTGTGTGTTGGAAAAGCCTCGTCTGCATGGGGGATGGCACACGTTCAGCAGATGACGGCCAGCACTTGGCTGGGCCCCACCAGCCCTGACCTTTCTGGCAGGTGGGAGGGCAGGCCAGTGTTTACCTTGGCCGGTCTAGCCAGGGTTTATTCCTCATGGAAATGGAAATAAACTCTGAGTACCCCCTTCCCACAGCTGCCAGTGTGCACTGGTGGGGTACACTGCATGGCAGGATCTGACCCGCTAACTGTGCCCCGTGGCTGCAAGTGGTGACAGGTCTTGCTGCTCATGTCACCAATCTTACTGGAAAAGTCCTTAGTGTGGGGCAGCCTGTGTGCATTATTTATTTCCCAGCAAAGGCTTACTTGGTTGACAAACACAGCGTGAAAATACCAGCTTTTGGAGCATCTGTACTGAGGGAAAATTGTTTCTGTCAAGTGAAACCATTATATGTAAATACACACACCATTCTATGTATATACACCTTTTTTATGGATATATGGCATTCAGTAGTGCTAAACTAAACAGGTATTTCACCTCCTTGTTTTTGCCCTCTGCAACAAAGACAACCTTTACTGGGGTCTGGGCTTCCTTCATGAGTGCAGGGCAGCATTTATGGGAGAAGATTATCACACTTCTTAAAAAATAATTTCACGAAGATACTTTCTCATAAACTTAATAGTGCTATGCTGAGGCAAAGGTGGAATTCTGAAGTGTATATATATGTAGATATTGTACATATTTGGAGCTTTGCATTCTCAAGAGAGACTGGAAATCCTGCATTGCTCTGGTTGGAAGATGCTGGAATAGAAAGAGGTCAACATGTGGTTGAACTGACAACTGGTACCCCAAGTCTGAACTACTGTAAAATACTTACTTTGATTTAACATTTGGCCCACTCATTGGGTTTTTTTTTGCTCCAGGTTGAAATCTATATCAGTAAACCTTATATATGTTCAAGTGGCAGATTTTCCCCTTCACTCTTGGAAGACAAAGGTCATAAGGAACTTTTTTCTTGTGATCATAAGCCAGGTCCTGATCTTGTTTCCACAGCTAAATATCTGGAATAACATAATGTGTTTAATAGATTTGCTTCAGATCTTTGGCCATGTGAGTGATACCGTGAAGGACTCTCCCATCTCATCTAGTGCACATTGCACTGACCCACTGAGTCAAATTACAGGCTCATCAAGGAAAATGTGCTTTCAAAAATGCGTGTGCAAACCACACGCTGGTTCAGCACGGTGGGTGCAGCATGTGGCTTGCTGCAGTTTATTGTCAGAGTGTTTCATTAATTAAAGCCATCAGCAGAAGTTGATGCTTGGACATCACCCAGTAAAGAAACTGTATCCTCTGCAGAAGGTGCAGGGAGTCCTTGGGAGGACTGTGGTGATAAATATATGCATACATGCACATTTGCCCATCCTGACACAGTAGCTCTCATCTCCCAAGCTTTCATCTGACTTTTGCTCTGTAAATACCTCTGGTCATACAAGGGAAAGGCTATACCCAGTAAAATGGGAAGCCAGTGCCTTTGCCCTCTTCAGTTCACGCTTGTGTGTGTTGTCTGTCACCTTGTAGTTAGAGATACACTGATAAACTAGTAGCTGCTGGTAGTTATCAGGAATTTAATTGAGAACCATTTAACATGAGGGTGACCTTGTGAATGAAATTCTGAATGAAATAGTTTCTTAGACACTTACCACACACTGAACAGTGCTGCAGCACTCTCTGTTCTCCCTTGCTGTGCTGCAGTCACTGTTTCAAGCACTCAGCAGTATAGATGATCATCCTTCAAATGTTGTACATCATTTTATCAACACTTGAGGAGAAAAGAGTTGAATCCTTGTGGCCAGAAACCAGAGAGATACATGGAGAGTTCAGCACACACACCAGGCTCTATGAAAGGGCAGAAAAGCTCTACGAGACCTTTCAGAGCTGCTTCAGTCCTACTTGGTCAGAGATGTAAGTGGTCTTTAAAAAAAAAAACAAACCACAATAAAGCAAACTGGTTTTAGTTTTTCCTTCTAAAACAGGGACAGACCACGATGGTTCTTTTCATTTCCAATCTTTTGTAAACCCTTTAAAAGACGGTTGTTTGCATGAGTTTTTCACTGGCCTCTGGAGCCCGACTCTCAGATAGTACATTTTGAGTCAGATCTGCTGGTGCCAGCACAGCTGCACTGATTCACAACAGTAACATGATCTAGTTACTTTTTCTAGTAACACATTCACAAAACCTTTCGATCTGCTTTCGACAGCACTGGCAGGGCAGAGTACACACAGGCAGATTAAATCTTCATGAGGCCTGGACCCTTCCCATTTCAAGGATGCCTACATTTTGATGACTCTCGCTACAGGTTTTTACTCCACCATCAAGTCCATAATCCCAAGCAAAGCTCTCCAGACAGGCAGTTGTTAGCAGTTTCTAATCTGCTGCATCACCATCTGCTGCTTTGCTCTTAGTTCACTGCTGCCTGAGTCTGGGGACTCTACTCTGGGGACAGCTACAATGTGCCCTTGCTGATACTTAACAAATGCTAAGAGGAAGAGTTTACTGTTTTGCATTTTCCACTCTGCTTCTTCCCCTTCTTGGCTCTATTCTCTTGCCTTGTTTTCACATTACTGGGTATGGTGTCTGGTTTCTAGTAGCAAATTAGTAATGTAGGAAAAATGAACATAATTGCAAAAATACCACACAAAAGTCTCATATGTGGCTTTCATTGCTTAATCCGCTTGCTGGGAATAATTGAACGGGATTCCTTTTGTTTTGTAGCTGCTTGGTTTTCTGAGTAGAAGTCCCCTCCTCCCGTGCTTGACCCTGCAAGTACTAATGGGCAGACAGGCTTGAGAGAAATAAGAACAGGATCCAGCCCTTTGAAACTGAGCCTGCTCCAGAGAGTCAGAAATGCGTGGTTGAAAGTACTACTGCTTGTCATTTCTCATAGCCCGTGTGCTTTGGAGACATTGGCAAAGATTCACCTGGACTGGGGTGTGAATTCAGCTGCAAGCTGGTGATGATAAGCTCCATGCTACTGGAGCAACACAGATATCAGGGGGGCTCTGCCACTGGAATGGGGAGACCATCTCCTAAGAGAGCCATAATTCAATGTTGTTGTAGTGGGAAATACCCTTAGAAGAGACCTCTTCTGTCAAAAACACGTTTCCCTGATTCTGTATAGCCGTTACTAGTCCAGTTTAAAGCCTCATTCATCCAAATGTTTGTCATCACCCCTGTGTTAGATAAATGTGGTGGTTCAAGGTGGGCTCAGAGCCACAGAGCTCCTTTGCACACCAGTGGGTTTCAGCTTCTGTCTCCTCTGCAGTACATGGTGATGTGGAATAGCCTTGCACTGCTCTGAAGGTGTTCCTGGTCCTACTTTCACTGTCCTTGGTTGGTTCTGCATTTTTTGGGTCTGTCCAGAGCACAGGCAGAAGCGTAGTTGTAGGAGAGCAGAGCAGGAGCAAGAGCTGCAGGGAAAAATGCATCTGTGTGTTCCCAGACAGGCTCCGGGCTTCTGGTGACATTTCCAGAGCTCTGGGTATATACACAGGGGCCTGTCAGGAAACTGCAGTTGCTGTTGCTGGGATGGTTTGTAATAGGAAAGGAAACACTGAATGTGTGCATCTAGTGTGGTCTCGAATGTTAGGACTGGGAGGTTGTTTTGCCACGTGAGCAGCAGTGGTGAGACAGAGGAATGTTAAACACAACCAAGGGCCCATGCATTGAAAAGCACATTGATGTATCATGGGGATTATACAAAAAGTCACTAATATGCTGACAAGATGAAGATAGGGCCTTGAAGGAAGAGATTTAAAGACCTTCAGCTGTAAATCTTATCAACAGGAAGATTGAGAGGTGACTTAATTGCAGTCTGCAAGTACTTCATGGGTGGAAGATACAGGAGGATATTAAACAGCTCTTCAATTTAGGAAAAGAAAGTCATAAACCAATAGCAGAGCTAAAAGGTGAGTCTGGACAAAGGAAAGGTAGAATCTAGACAGGCAGTGGAGGTGAAAAGCCTCTGGGACAAACTGCTGAGGAAAAGCATGGATTTTCCATCTTTTGATGTCTTCAGCTTATTTCTGGAAGCTTTCCTGGAAAATGCTTTTGCCAAATACAGCAGCACTGACTAGATGGGAATTCAGATTAGATGTTCAAACAGTCCCTACTTGTTTAAAGCCTATATATCTTGTCACACAGGAGTGTGAGACGGAGGACATAGCTCTGGAGAGAGGCTTGGCAGACCTGGCACATTCCCAGGTCTAGTACTGGTGTGTGGTGTAAACCTGCAGAAAACAACCTTGAATGGTCATCTAAAAACACACCCAAGACAAAAGATTCATACTTTATTTGGAAGGTCAGGAACTAAAATAAATGGCCTGGTTTCATTGTTGCTTAGCCAAAGTGAGAGCTGCAAACACTTTATTACCATAGAATAAGGATAATTATTTACGTACCAAAACAAAATTTGGATGTTCAAGGATTCTATACGTAATTAGCGTATCTTTCTGTTCCTGTATGGAAGTGGCACTGTTTGAGCTCACCCCATGCACTGTGAAGTAATAAATTGTACAAGTCATGCCTACTGTTTCATTTGAGAAGGACATGAATAACTGTTCCTTGCAGAAAGTTGTTGTCTGCACAAATCTCAGCACAGACTGTGGCAGCTTTATTGTGCAGCCGTGTAACATTCCTTCCAGTAATGTATGTGTGTGTAGAGAGAGGGCGGGCAGGCAGTAATTGTTTCACTGACAGAAAAGATATAGACAGATGCACAGCAGCATTCTGGAACAAAAATGGGGCTGCATCCACTGAAACAACAGATGCTGCCTTGTGAAAATATTTTTTCCATTATAGCTCCAATGTCATCTCCCACTTATCTCTCTCAGAAGTGCAGAAGGAGCTCATTTCAAGGGTACCTATTCTTGCCAGTGGCATTCCTCCTGCCTCGCAGCCTCAAAAAAGGGAATGGGTTTTTAACAGGCTTCATGGTGGGGAGACCATTTGTCTGCGATTAGGCCCGAGAAAGGAAAGAAACTTTTGTCTGAGTGAAAGGGAATCTTGTAGTTCATTAAGCGGTGGAGGGATTAGCCATGTCGAGAGCTCTGTTCTCAAAAAGCGCTGGAGAGGGCCCGGGGAGGGGAGGGCTGGTTGTAAGAACTTTCTTCCTTTTCTCTTCTATTCTCTGGGTCTTTAATGGCTTCCCCGCGGTGGGGCACGGCGTAAGTAGGGGATCCTGGTCTTATTAGTGGGATTGGGGTCCCCCACCTCCCTCCAGCCCAGCATCTCTTTATCATTCTGCCAGTTCATTACAAGCCCCAGCCAAGACTTCACTGGCTTGGGACTAGGCTGAAGAGAGAGAAAGAAAAGGGATGGGGGGAGGGAAGAGGACGCAAAGCAATTAATTTGGGAGCATTCAGGCCTGAGAATGTAGGCCACTCCAGAAGAAACAGTCCCCCCAAAGAAAAGAGAAAAAACGAACCTTTAACAATGTTTTCTTTCAAGGTTTTGGCTACTGTTGCATAAAACCCTCCAGTGCTTTGATATTTTTCCACTTCTAATTTGCTTGCACTGAGGAGTTTCTCCACAGAAATGTTTCCTTTCGTTAGGAGCTTTCAGATTTCCCCTTGATTCCCAAATGCTCCTACTTCGGGGGCAGAAAGGCTTTTGGTATTTTTGGTATCAATAGTCCCTTGGGGCCAAAATGTGAAATTTGTGTGCAGGTAAATTCCCTCTGTCCTTGCTGGGAACCTCAGATGAGTACTGGCCACTATACAGACAAGTCCAGGCTCCATGATTTGCCTCCTGCTGTTCCTATGGAAAATTCCTTTTGCAGTCAAAACAGTTCTTGTTCTTTCAGGTGGATACAGTCAAATGCAGAATAACTGCAGGTCTCACTGGCACAGAGAACCATCCGGGGAGCCCACTTCACTTCCCTTGCTTGGAAATTCTGGAAAAGATATTCTGGCATAAATTCATTGTTAAACATCAATTCTGGAGTGGAAACCCCTCTTTCCAGGGGTCTGAGCTCACCAGTTATTCCTCATCTGGACTGAGAGCTTGTGAATAAGGATATTGCCATGGGACTGACGGCAAAACAGTTTTTCCAGAATCAGCTCCAAGCACAGATGCTCTCAGAGCTATTTCCTCTGGAGCAGTGGGAGTTTTGGTGGGCCTGGAGGTCCGGTCTCACTCCCTCACCCTGCCAGCCAGCATACAGAAAGGCATCTGAATCATTTCGCTTACTGAGACAGCCACAAATGAGTAACACAAAAAAAAAAAAACTTAGAATTTCCAACTGTTTATTTTCACCTGTGCATACTCACTTGTGATTTCCTGGCCAAAAAAGGCACACTGGTGTGCACACTTCTATGGGTGAGCGGATTTACAGCTGACCATTAGGCAGTTTAGGCATTTTTCAAAAATGTTTGGATAAATGGAGGTGTGTTGAAGATGAGGGAGTCTGATTTGAGATAAGACCATTTTGCCTCTCCTGTAAACCCAGCCATGTGTTTCTCTGGGCTTGCATTTCTGCCCTAACTGCATTCACCACATCACTGAAATACTCAGCATATGCTGCATTTCCACTCGAGGTGAGCCACAGATGAACCACTCTCATGACAGTTTGACTAAAGAAATCTGGCCAGATTTGTTGCTGTGTTGGCTCCTAGCTTTGGGTGCCAGTGTGTTTGCTCTAGGCTGTTTGGTTTCCTCAGAAGGCACCTTCCCATTTGCTGGTGATCTTACACAGCATAGAAGAACAGCGTTCACAAATCAGTGCAGGAGCTCTCTGTTACTAGGAGAAATCATAATTCAAATATTTATTCTAGAAAAGTCCCACGGTAGCACTCTGGCATTTGATTGCAGGCAAATGTAAAGGTGTGTCTGAGCCAGGAGGGATGCAAACACGGGGTGGGAGAGGGCATCTGCACCACGTTGGCCTGGCTTAAATCTGTGAAGTGGGATGATTCTGGGATGATCGTGAGATCAGTGGACTCCTAATGAGGCAGATGGGAGAAAGCCTGGAAAGGCCAGGACACTGGCCACACCACTGGCATCCCTTTCTGTCAAACACCAGCAGCTCTTAATCATACCTGGAAGGATGGAGAAAGACACGGTTGCCTTAAGAAGAGTTTGAGATGAACTGATTTTGCTCCTACTTCGTGCTGCCTTTCGTGCTCTGCCACAGGGCTGCTGGGCTGTCCTGGCCTTCTTGGAACAGCCCTGGGGCTCTGCATCTTTGGGAAATGACCTTTTCCAGTGCTGCCAAGGGCAGCGAAGATGATTTGCTTTGTCATGACCTGTGGTTAGAAATGTGGGTGCCAAATTCTTTGCTCAAGTATTTGTTTAGCAACTGGGTCGCCTGTTTCTATCAGAGGGCAGGATTTAGGCATGTAAATTAAATGGATTATCAGGAATGCTATGTTCACTCATTTTCTTTATTTCCCTTTTTCCTTCCTTTTTGGCCAAGGTTAATTCAGAGCTCTCATGTGGTTCCACTGGAATGACTGGAGAATGTTGCCCAATATTTTCCAAACTGTTTTCCAGCAAAGGCTGTCAGTACAAGGCACTGTAAAGACCAGCACAAGGTTCATACTGGCAATCAGCAGCTTTGACTTCCAGTATCTTACCTCAGGGTGAACCATAAAACAGGGGGTGGTGGGTAAATTGAGAATAAACTTGTGGTGGGTAAGAGCTACAGGCAACATCTGCCTTTCCCATCAGCGCAAAGGCAGAGCAGTTACACTCTTTATTTTTAGCAACTTTATTTGCAAACATGTGATATTCCACTGAATAAGAGGTGGTCAGTTAAATGGATGTTTTGGCAAGTTACTTTCCTCCTGGAGTCTAGCCTTGATGGAGGGAGGCTGAGCCCACATCCCATCCCGGGCTGTGCCTCCTGCACGGTTCTCAGACTCATGTTTGGATTCATAGCCCATAGGGGGACAAGTTGGGGTTTAATTATGGATGCAGCCAATCAGTCAGATAAAATGACAGCCCACTCAGGTTTTTAGCACAGAACTCACCCTGCATTTTTTCAGTGATTATAACCCAAATCCTCCCATTTCTCTCCTCCCCACCCCCGTGTGTGTATTCTTCAGTATTTCTGGGGCTTGGTCTGGTTCAAAAGCAAAAATGCTGAGGGGGTAATAAAAGTCAAGGTTAATGTACCATAATATTGAGTCAAGTGACTTGTAAAAATTCTTGCTTTAGTTTTTCTTAGTTCACAGACACAAGGTTCAGAACTTTTTCCAGCAAGATTTGCTTTTGCAACATGCTCTTATTATGACAGCTTTTAATTTTAGAAATGCTGAGAATCTCTTTGGAAACTATTTATAGGTTTGCTGCTCAAGTATGCTGGAGCGTTTTATTTTTGTTTAATTATTGCACGCATAGTTTTGCTTTAATGTTGTTTTTATTTAATGACATGGAATATATATATATATTTTTTTTTTTTTCTTTTTTAGCGAAACTCAAGCATACAAGCCTTTCCTTTGCTGATGTATATATTGGAAAAGCTTGGGGCCAGAACTGAGTCCTGCTCAAGTGGATTTAGACTCAGCCAAGGCATGATTTAACTGTGGTAGTTAATTGGGATAAATTCACATGGGTAGACCCCCAGATTAAATTGTCAGATGCCCTGGGTGAGTACTTAATTGTCAGGGTTTTATGCAAACCATAAAGAAGCCGTTAGTTTAAGTGTTGAAGCTGACTCCCTGCAGAGGAGGATGCTTTGCTCCATCCTTTTTCTGATCGTCTGTCCCCATCCTTCTGTTCTTCTGGGTAAATCTTCCCCATGCATTCCAGCTGCTGAATAGGAAATCAGGGCAAATCACCTTGTCTATTCTTTTATCATTTATTACCTAGAAAATAACTTCCATCATCATTTCAAATTAAGCAATTACTCTATTTTTCCTTCACTGGAATCTCAAATGTTTACAAGGCTCATTGCCACACTTTAGAGGCCCGTTTAGGAAAATATCAGCATGCCTGTGATTTTCTGAGGACTCTACGGTGGAGAAATTGGATAGATTTGTGTCCAAGTCAGAATGACAGGGGCTGAAACACATGGAAACATTTTAATCTAGTATGTTAATGGTCCTTTCCTGTCTCGGAAATGTCCATTCTCTACTCAGGCAAAAGAAATTAAATGCAAAAAAAAAGTTATGAATAACATCTAATCAAAAAGCCATCCCTGTTTTTATATCTTAGAGCAGAAATTAACCATGACAGCTGCTCCTGGAAGGTTATTTGTCCATGCTATTATGCAGAATTCTGAAAATTGCCATTTTTTCCTCGCAGACTGTTATCAGGAGCAGTTATGTGTTTTACCTAAAGACTATTACTTCCATTGTTTTTGAACTTTACACCAGACATAGTCTATCACAAAAATAATCACTTGTCTTGTGACAAAACAAACCATTCCATTTCTTTCTTTTTTCCAAGGCATCTCATTATCAACTTTGGAAGGAAGTTGAATTTATAAAAAGATAAGTCATGTAAATAAGCTGGAAGAAATCTAATCAAAGTCCTTTGTCTTCTTTGGCAAGTACAGCTCCATTAAACTGTGATTCTCCTTTGAAGCTTCCATTACCTGACTTACCAGAGCTGGAGCAGGGGAGAAATGGCTAATATTTCTGAACAATGTGCATGTGTGTATGTGAGGGGGAGTTATTACCTTTTGGGGGGCAAGGGAAAAAAAAAAAGTCTGAGCGAGTTTACAGATTGCAGCTTTATGGTTTTGGCCAGCTGCTTGGAATCCCAGGATGAAATTTATCCCTGATGTGTCCCCACTGTAAGCAAGAGGAGGAGCAGGGCCAGTAAATGCTGTCTCTCCAATAACTCCAGTGCAGCAGCACCAGAGGTGCCCATGCCCTGTTCCCTTTCTCGCATGGAACTCACTTGCACCCATTTGTGTCCACACCTGTTTGTGGCCCCAAATGCTGTTTGTACCAAATGCACATCAAAAATGCCTTGCACTGCTCCCCCGTGAGCACTCCCCAGGCTGTATTGCACAGGGTTCTGTTTACCACTGTGTTTATGTCACTTCTTTCCATTTAAAGGTAAAAGTCAAATTGCCCTCACTGGTTTTTTTGAGTGTGCATCCACAACTGTCTTCAGTGTTGACAGATGCAATTAGAGCAGATCTCATGGGGAGTAGCATCCACCTGGCCCTGGTGGTGTGAAAGTCTGTGTGTCTTATCATACTGTTAGGCGGAGTAAATCAGAATAACTGAGGAATCTTGAGTATTTGAGTAAAATCGCCCTGCTGAGCTCTGTGCTGCTGCAGCTAAATTTCTGCTGCCTGGAAAGCCTTCTCTACGCTCTTCCAGGCTCCAGAAATTGCCACAGAGAGGGATAGGACTTGCAAGCCAGTAACACCTACCTTCCTTCTCCCAAATGACAGAGATACTTTTATATTCTTTTTTTATATTCACTTTTATATTCTTCAGTCAAGCATTCAGCCGATGCACCAGTGAGCCATACACATGCAGTTTGCCACGGATTTCTTACAAATAATTTTAATCCTTCTAACCATCCCCATCATTCTAGGTTGTATAAATAACCTAAAAAATGAGGGCAAAAAGCATGGATTTTCTGTTCTTTGTTGGAATGCTGCTCTGGTGTAACTGAGAGGAGAACTTGACCTGCTGTATCCGTTTTTGCAGAGTTCAAACCGTAATTCCAGGCCAGATTCTAATCTGTGCTTCTTGCTCATATTTCACTGAAGCTCTCAAAAAATACACATGCTGTGGACTGCAGTGCAGCATTGCAGGCAGTGAGTGGCTGTTATCTGGCCTGAAGGATCTTCTGGAAATAAATTAAGAAAAAAAAAGATAGCGATCAAATTGCTGAAGTGAACAACTGATGGGCATTTTAAGTCTTTAATTTGTTTTCATTTGCTTGGAAAAGCAGACCACGTTTGCCTTCAGAGCAAAAGGCAGTTATTGATAGCGCTACTTAAGTGAGCAAAATAAAATGCTTGCAATGACAGTTATCAAAGGTTAGGTCCCTGGAGATAAAAAGCTTTTGTGTCCATGTGCACTGCAAACCAAATCTTTCTGTGGGCCTACATAAAGTGTACAACAATGTGCTTCCCTTCTGAACTTTTTTGGGACATGGCATGGAAAGACTGTAGCAGTCTTCATGAAGTCAAATCCCAGATGGGTATTGGTTTCAAAGGGAACGATGACTAGCCAGTATGTTAAATATTTTAATTCAGTAAAGCCTCCTGTTCTCCTTGATGTTTGCTAAAGTTACGTTCAGCAGCTGTAGAGGAGAATGTGCACAAGAAACCGAAGGAGAATCCTGTGTCCTCTCCTCTTGCCTAACCAATAAATTTTAGCACTGAGTAGGCAGGCACAAGCCCTCCTCACCTTGGCCCGTGGGGTGGGGAGATGAGCAGAGAGGGCTTTAGATGGAAGCGGAGCCGCGAGCAGCTGGACCAGGTGCCACTGGTGCTCTGAAATGTCACTTTAAAGGCTATTAACATAGTGAAGGCTTTTGAAGGCTACTGAACTGTTTGTAGCATAATCCTTCCGCTTTTCTGCCGCAGCACTCTCTGCGTGTTGTGCTAATAGACGCTTGTGCAGAGGAAGCCCACCATGTGCAGAGGTCCAGAGAGAAAAACTGCAAGAGGTGCTTTGTCTGCTCACAGGGGCAGATAATTGCTGTTGGTGCTGTAAGTCTGACACAGGCAGGCAGGTCTGACCTGCCCCATTTTTTAGATAGATTTGAGTTTTCCCAGGATCCAGGGTTATCTGGATCTGGGCAGAGCCTCTTGAAAGTCAAGAAATTATTGTAATAGAAGTGAGGAGTATTGGGGGTGGAAGGTTTGTCTTGAACTTCTTCACCTTCTCAATGCTTTCTGCAGTAATAAAGAATAATCCTTTTTGCAATATTAGAAAGTTATTTGCCAACAATTTTTGGAGAAAGGGGCTGCTTTTGCAGGCAACCAATACAACAAACAGCCTCCTCTAGAGCAACTGCACTGGCTTTTGGTTTCTTTTGCTTTCTTCTGCTGTTTTTTGGCTTCTGTAGAATTTCTCTAATCTTACCTTGCTTGAACTATGAATCAGAGCCTTTAGACCTGCTAAATTATCTCAGAGGGTTTAAGGCAAGTCTTTGTGTAGCTGATTTCTCACTGATGCCCCACTTCTCTCTGAGCATTCACTTGGCTCTGAGCTTGGCTAGACAGGAGTGAAGGAGGCAGGTACCAACTTCTCATGCTGAGTATTACATATATTTATGTAACAGTTGAGGCATAGGAAGAAACCTGTATTCTATTCTGCTATTTGTGGGCCTGGCTTTGCTGCTGAAAACGTTTTTAGCTGTGACTTTACACTACAGGTGTCTCTGCTTTTATGTTCTGTAAGTTATGAGGCATTTAGCTCATTTTCCAAGAGCATCTCCTTTGCTTTTCATGGGGCAAAGCTCCTGTGTCACAATGCACTGCACTGCAGATGGTTAAATCAGTTCCTTCTTGATGACAATTTTAGTATTTGATCAGCATGTCCCTTTTCATTTTAATTCATTGCCAGTTACGCTTTCCTTGCTCAGAAGCAGTAATGTATGACATAAAAGCCAGCTCTCCCCACCCTCCCTGGCTACACTTGTCAGCTGTGTTCACTCATGGCTACTGCCATTTTAATAACCAGTTCCTGCTCTTAGATCTTGAGAATGTATGATTAAAAAAATCCAGCACCTGAGACCCACAGTGAAATGCAGTGATTTTGCTGGAGAAGGCAGCCCTTCAACTTTCCTTTCACCCTATGGAAGTGGCAAAGGTGAGAAGTGTTATACTGAGTGTCCAGTCTCTCTCCTTGCATGGAGTAAGGCTGTCTAAATAATTAAATTCTCACTAGTCGATGCTTGCTCAGTTGCAATCTAACAGCATTTCGTCTGTTCCCAGTAGAACCTTTCCTCCTTGTCCCTATTGCAGGATTGTCAGCCTTTTATCAGGTGAACTGCCTGTGCTGCATTGGCCTCACACTGTCCACCATTCCAACAGGATAATTGTTGCTGAACACAAAGCACTTGTCACTTCCCCAGCTCTAGAAGGCAGGAAGGGCTGGACAGGCTCCTGAAAAATATGCTGTTTGGACATGGCAAGGATGTTCTGAGAAATCGCAGGCACGGAGAAGCACGTGGGGCCAGGTGGTGTTTATCTGACGTGGGGTAGTCCCTTTCCCAGTGGCACACAGTGTTTGTGTGCTCTCTGATTTGGTGGATGCTGCTGGAAGCTTGTCCTTTGGTTAGATGGCAGAAGCACAGTCTGGGTCTGCTTATCCACTGTGTGCAGACAAGCCATAACATATTTAGAAAAACTAGATTCCTTTTAAAGCCATGTTCCCTAAATTCCAGCACAAATTGCCTGTGGGTCAATTGACTGCATGTACGGATCAGGATTTATCACAAGGCCTACTCCTTGTTAAACTCAAAAAAATACCCCAGGGTGTAGATCAAATCAGGTATCAAAGAACTCACACAAATAACCCACACAACATATGTTGTCCTAAGGCAAACATGTTACTGAGCAGATGGGTTTGCATCTTTCACTGCTGCTGTTTGCACTGCAGCTGCTCACGAGGTGTTTCACCTTCCCATCCAGCAATACCCCTGTGCAGCAAAGGTGTGATTTAGATTTGGTTTCAGGCAACAGCTTTGAAGGGTGAAGGTGGTAATTTTATCCAGGCTTTTTTCCTAAGTAATTTGTGTTGTTCCTTTTCCTGGGACCTTTTACTACTTGTGCTTTCCATGGCTTTTTTTTTTCCCCCTTTTTTTGTGGCATTGCTTCAGTCCTGATATAATCCCTTAATATATGATGGGGAACAGTTCAGCCCTTCAGGGAGATGCCATTGGAGACCACTTTCAGGTTATTGGGTCTTTCAGTGTTGTTCACATCCATCCTTAAACATTAATATTCTTCATCCATTCTACTTTGAAGCCAATGAAACATTTTAATTGGCTTTGGTGTCCTTTGATCAGGCCCGTGATAGTTGTATAATGTTGCTGTCATGCTGTTCAGGTTGTTAAAAGGAGTTTGTATTTAGCCTTTCCTCTGAAGACGTGCTAATGTTGCTCTTATTTCTAGCTCCTTGTAGAGGGGTGCTGTTGCACAAATGGTTGTGAACAGTTGTGCAGTCCTCACCCAAAGAATATGTAATTTTGGCAACAGCAGAAAAGGCAGAATTATTATTACTATGAGTAAAAATTTGAGGCGGTAAGAGGAGTAAATATCTTCCTCATTTTCACTCAGAGGCAGAACTGGGGAGAACTGAGAAGCAATCAGCTCTGTGTGCCTTACACCTATGCCTTACCCTCCACCAGTTGTCCCTGGACACACCAGCTACTCCCATTTCAGACCAGTGGAAACACTGAACGTATCTGAAAGCAGAGCCTGGCCTTCCATACAGGAATCAATTTGCCCATCGCTGTGGAGCAACCACAGAGAAACTGTTTAACAGTACAAAACCCACATTGTGTATGAGATTAGGACAGGAAATATGGGATTGCAAGCTGAAACTGCATGGTAAATTTAAGTGAGTTATACACACTAAAACAACATGCTTCTCCCTCTGCATCCCTGCCTGTACCACAGAGGCTCACAATTTGGCTCTGTTTATCCTCATGTTACTCCCAGTTGGTGGGAACCCCTTGCTGCTGGGTTCACAGATGAGGTCCTGGGCCATCAGCAGGGAAGGTCCCCTCTCCAGTGGTGGAGGAGAGCCTAGAGCCTGGCTGGTGCTGTGCTGTCTGCTCCACATCTCCCCTTTAAAGGCAAGGAAGAGGCTTTGATAGCTTTGAGAGAACAGCTCCTTGAAGGCCTCTTCTGAGATGTGCCCTGAACAACAGTCTATGGTGTGTTTACTTATGGAGATGGATGTGTGTTCCCCAGCTTTACTGTCCCCAAATTAGCTATTTAACTTTTTTTTTCCTTTCCAATTAGTAACCAAAAATGCTTTTTCACTTTTTTCCTTTTTCAAAAAGGCTACTGGGGAAAAAAAATCTGCTTTCAAAGGTATTTTTTCCTTTTGATAAGATTAACCCATTGTTTATAAAGCAGAAAACAGATTTTTTTTTTTTCACTGAACAAGCAAAACCACAATTGCTGTAATGAATATTGGGTAATTAACCCTTCTCATCTGGAGGAGATAGCACGTAAGACTCACTGCACTACTTTCCCTGTGGAATAAAGTAGCAGTGGTATTAATCCAAGCCAAACATTGAAGTTTTACAATTGGTTGTATTATTATTGCAGTTATAGCATTTTTACAGCCAGAGCAGAAGGCTTCTGAAATTAAGGTGATATTTAATCTTCTTAAGACTGCTGGGCACCAACTAACTGCTCATGTTATAGTAAGGAGACAGCTGCCTTCTGCTCTGCTTTATACAGAATTAATGCCACACCTCAGTTTCTGGGAATTTTCCAATGCAGTTTTCATTTGGAATGGCTGGTCACTTGTGTAACGTGTAGCTTAGAAATTAAATAGAAGCAATTTTCTGCTTAATTAGAAACATAATCCTAAATTCTGCCAGCTTCAGCCTGGCAGTTCAATGGAAAGGTTTCGGTATGGGATTGAATGTCCTGTTTTGAAGCCTGTTCTGCATCCCTGCTGGATTGACAGTGTGGTTGCATTGCCTTTTGCTTGGGAAGGGGCAACGTGGTGCATCACCTCCCAGGCAGGTTCTGTGGAGAGCCTTCCCAGCTGCAGGTCAGGCATTTGACCTTGGCCAGGGAGTCCTTAAGGATCAGTGAACTTTATGTGGGCAACTTTGGACAGAAGCAATGGAAATCTGTCCTCTGAGCTGAACCAGCTGGGTTGTGCAGGAGGGCCAGCTCTCTCTGTTACAAGAAGGCCTTGTGGAAGAGACTTCTCACCGTGTGAAATGCGGACAAATTACGGTTCCACCAGCCAGAAGTCAAATTAAGGAAGATTTGTGCTGAGGCTGAGATAGTTTTCCCACAGTATAATTTCTGAGTGCTCGAAGAGCAAGGCTAACACAGTCAAACATTTTTTTCCTGCTGTGTTACCTCAAAGGGAACTTGCCAAATCACCCTGATTTGCAATGGGATTCCAATGCAGCACGTGGGAGTCAGTTGGGACTGTGCTAATACAGGTTTGAGGACATAAAGGCAGTGGGGTCCCTGGTCCTCAAATGGATCAGACAGCAGATCTTACTCCAGGAGTTTACTAAAAAAACAGTGACTAATCTGCACCCAGATGGGGTTGGCTTGGGAGTACACAGGGATGTCTGATCAGAGTTCCTTGCAATAGGATGGTGATTGTTCAGTGAGATAGTGGGCAGTTCATTACACGCCGTACTGATACGGGGAAGTCCTGATCACCTTGAACATCTGGAGATCCCGTGGCTTCCACAGGGAGATGCAGTATCTCAAGCCTATTATTTCTTATAGAAACCCCATCCACAGATGTGATCCAAAACCCTGTGCTCTTCCAACATTCTCAGTTTACCTTTTTTATTTTGAACAGAAGTAGACATGTTTTGTATTTTTTAGGTTTTCAGAGTCACTAGACTTCCTACATCAAATTATTTAGCATGAGGATTATTTTTTTTTCCAGCTTGTGGACTCCTAGCATTTCCAGACAGACAAAACTGTATCAAATCATTGCAAAAGCATGGCTCTTTGACTTGTCCTCAGTTATCTTCCCTGTGCCTTCAGAAGCAGTCAGGGATACATAGACCTGTGCCACATTGCAGGCTTCATCCCATTGCTTCTTCTCACAGAAATTATATTTTTATTAAAAATATTCCTCTCCGTGGTTGCTCCTTTTTCCTTTCAGCGAGTCTTCTTTCGAGCAACCCCTCTCTGGCGTTCCTCCCATCCCACTGCCATGAGGCTGCCTTTATTCCTGGTCGAATTACCGAAGCCTTCCCTCCTCCCTGTGGCATCCAGGCGTCCCAGCACAGGGTCTACCCCAGGCTTCCCATTGCGTAGGCCTCTGTACTGCTGCCAGGCGATCCTCGCAGTATATGCTGCGGGTGATTCTCTCAGCCTCTGGAATGAATTATTTTATTGCTGCCAGCTTGTCAGAGAAATCAGCTTGAAAGCTGAGCCAGAGAGCGGTCCTGGGAGCGACCGACTCAGAGTGGAAGCAAGTCACCACTGAGCAAAATAAATCGGGGGGTGCATCAGCTGGATAATACAGGCACTATTTTAGAGCAGAATTTTGAAAGAACCAATTAGGCTTCCACAGGTCTTATATGTAAAGCTCATAAATATACAAATAATGGTATTATAATTAAGCATTGTTGTTTCCCCGGTTTTGGGTTTTAAGGGTATAGTTTTCTGTTTAACTGCCATCCTTTTAAAGATTTGGCATGGTCTGGAACATTTTTATTTTCCCATTTACCTCCCAAGGAATTTGCATTCCCTCTCTGGGCCTGCACTTGGGTGTGCGTGCTGCCATTGAGAAGGCTGTGAGCCATAAATAAAAGAACAATATGACCACAAGCACCCCCTGCAGAGGAAGAAGAAAGGCATGAGTAAAATAATATGCCAAAGAAAGTCGTAAGCCACATAATTTATCCACCCCTAATTATTTCTGGGCCAGAATGAGGTACTTCAGATAGTAAGAAAACACCTCCTTTTTTTTTTTCCTAGTGATTTCAAACCATTGTCTTCTTACAATTTGATTCAAATTTTAGTTGATTCTTTGTCAAGCAAAAAATCACCAGAGGTCACTCAGAAGCACCACAGAATCCGCTTCATACGTTTCTGAAGCAGAAAGACGATTTTTTCATGCATTTCGGATACTTTCAGCCATTCAGACTCCTGTGTCTTGAAAGAAAACACATCTCAGGTGTCACGTTAATCTGGTTGGTATGAGATTATGGCTTGCAAATTGCTGATTTTGGATATGGATGCCTGGCCCATTTAAAAGACTTCAGCAAAAATAGTAATAATAGACTTACAATGGCGCAGTCTTTCAGAAGACGAGACAAAAAGCTGTGCTTGTTTAAACAAAAGATACCCCAGAAGCAGGAAATTTAATATTATTAATGAAAACAGAAGGAATTATTAGGAATGTTTTCACACGATAGAGTTCCTCATTCAGGATGTATTACCGTGGGGACTGCACCAAGGGGTCTTGTTGGATCTTTTTTTTTCCCCCCGAGTGTGTCTGCAGCGCTGTGAACATTCCTCTGCTATAGCCTGTGATGTATTTGTAACATTTGCATGTAATCTGTCAGGCAGGGCCTCTGCTATAGAGCGTGGGAGTTTCAGGCCTGTGGGATTTGTGAGGCTGCAGATGCAGAAGTGGAAGTCAGTCGGATTTGTGGCACGTTCAGGGGTTTCCCCGGTGTTGGAAGGAGGGAAGAGTAAGCCCTGCGTGCGCTGCAGTCTGACTGTGCACAGTCTATTCTCACAAGGTTTCCGTTTTCAGGGTCTGGATGTGTTTTGGCATTGGAGTTCTCCTTTTCAGCCTATCCTCCACAATTTTTCAAGGTTCACCCACAAGTCATAATTACCCAGGGGGACAACAGCACATGGATGCAATGAAATGCATTCATAAAAGTGCTTGTTCTTGCACTGATGGGACTCTAACTGCTTGTTATCTCTGAGCATGATTTAGAGGGACATAAAGGCAGCGTCCCAGCCTCACACATTCATAACCTCTTCCATCAAAAAATCTCAAAGCATTTTACGCACAGATGTAACCAGATAATATGTCCTGTTGTCTGTGTGGCATCTCCAACATCAGTCATCATCGTTCTAAACCATATGCCAGAGTCTAGAGTATTCCCTGAAGTGTTTTACATGGGAGGAATCATGTAAATAGAATATCTGGCAATCTATGAATGGCTCACAGGATTTCAATCAACTGCACAGTTTTAAAATTGGCATTTAAATCCCTCTCACATCTGTTGTTTAAAATAGCCAACAGCGTGTGGAATACATTCAGTATGAAATATTCATATGAGTATGTTAATAATAATATGCGTTATCACAGTAAAAAATAAGGTGTGTAAACTGCAGTGCTTGTTAGAGTAAATATTCAGGAGATTTTAGAGAAAGCACTGTTTACTAGTCAAAAAATAAATATTTTCCCTCCACAGATAATACTGAGATGTTCTCTGTATTTTGGATACAGGACTTTAACATTCCCAGTTGCCCCCTTGGTGCAGATTGTAGCTTCCCATGCTCTCCAAGAGCAGTCCCTATGGGGTAACTTGCATAGGAAGCTAATAAACTGCACCTGCTTTAGCTTCTAAATATCAGAGGGTGAAATACCTCTTAGAAAAAAGTTTTTTATGGATCATCTGGGCAAGGTCCTAGGTGACAGCTATCTCTGGTTAGGTGTTAGGTAGTTCTGGTTCATTGACAAGCACTGAATTCCAGTTGCAGCCCTAGTCTATCTCCTCAATGCATTTTCCTATCTTCAAACCAATATTGTTTAGGAAGACTCTGCCCCTCCTTCATCTCAGTGAAGCCTTTAAATGAGGTTCCAGGTATGAAGTGCATTAACGTGGGACATGTTGTGTCTCTGACTGTAGAGGATTCTGAGTGCTGGGGAGAGCTTTACCCTCACTCTCAAAAAAATGCAGTAACTTTGCTACTGAGCACTCATAATCTGTTGAACTTTACCTAAAATAATCTTGAGTTTCACCTGGTTTTGGATAACCTTGAAAGGCCTCTTTCAACCGAGGCTATCCTATGATTTTGTGATTTTGTCTTTTCTTAGGTAGCTTCTGTCTCTGGTCCTTTCTGATCCTAAGATGGTGGTTGTTCTTATAGGCTGCTGGTCATGTGCTAGGACAGGCATTAAAAAAAATGCAAAAACGCATGAAGGAATTTAATTCCATCCCACAGGAATGACTGTACTACGCCAGTCATTGTTTTGAAGCATGTTTTAGAAATTTCTAATGACAGCACTGGGATTATATAGTTAATTGTGGAGCAACCATTTTTACAAATTGTGTTTTACCCCACATGGAAGGCTATAATTTACTCCATGTAATTAGGTTAGGTTTAATTTTGGCGAGACACAGGCCAGCATTATCCTGTGTAATATACTGTAATCCTCACGTTAGGTAGGGTGCCAAGTATTCAGTTTGTTTTGGGAGCCAACAAAATTGCCACTTGTCCAGGGTTGTTCTTGGACAGAATAGTGAAAATGGTAACATTTTGCTACTTAAACCAGCTTGTTGTTAGTCTGACAATGACCTAGAGATATATGTATCATTCACTGAACATTATGCAGAAGATAAATGGCACTTCATTAATAAAATTATGTATTTAACAGCATATTGGGGCAATGTTGCAAGTCTTGATATCATCAGACACCAAGGCTACTTTCTGTCTTTCATGACCCCAAAATCTCAATTTCTTTAATTTATTGTCATGCTGTAAATTATAATGGTCAGAGAGATTACACCACTTGCTGTTACATAACTGCATATCAGTTTGTTTATAAAAGATAAATCTAAGTTTAAAAAGCTAAAAATTATTTTTTCTCTCCACCCTTCCAAATATCTTGTTTTTTCTGTCTTTCAGGAAGTTCATTTATCAAAAGATATTTGAGTATAAAGTTATGGGTTGGTGACTGATGAGGGGCTGACCACTACAATGACATATTAAAATTCATGTTTATCACATATATGGACTGTTTTCTGAAATAGTTCTCTTCTGAAATCTGAGAGGAAGGATTCCCTAACAACATCTTGTGCCTCATAATGAACATCTTAGACCCTTACGGTGTTATGTGCGCTGAAATGTCCAGTTGAAAGCTATCATCCTCTGTTAATGCCTTAGCACTTTTACCACTTGTAGGTGCTGTTATTTCTTGGAATCGAAGTTAAACCATAGTAGGCTAATGACCTGTCTTGATGAGGTGTGATTTTTCACCTCAAGCAGACACACTTTTCCCATTAAAGATGTTGAGCAGCAGTCCTCTCTGAGAGTTTGCTTCATTTAGTAATTGTCATAGGATGTTTCATTTTCTTCCGTAGTATGGATGCTGAAAAAGCTTCAGCAAAGAATTTCTTCAGCTCTCAGCAGTATTTTGTAAGAACTCTGTCTTTCCCATGCACGTAATTCAAAACAATGTTACAGTTTTGTAAACCTCTGCACCTGCAAGGTTGTTGTCCACCATTGTTATGTCTCCAACTAGAAAAATATTTAGAGATGGGTGTCTTAGAACTTGGCCAATCACCCTAAGGGGTGGATGGCCGAAAGAACCAATTACCTTATGCCATATAGTACACTTTTTGCGAACTAACATATAAAAAACCCTCCAAGAAGCTAATAAATGGCTTCGGCCTTCTCTCTACCCTGAGCTCGGAGTCTGTGTCGTCTCTCCGTTCCGCGGCGATAACAGCGACACCGTAGGAGGTATTTTTACTTTTCTACCAGAAGACTATGAAATATGTAAGCCCATAAAGAGTGTTTCAATAGTTTTCATACTGGTGTGGAAGAAACAGCTGGATCCACATTCCTGGCTGTAAAGCCTAGTATTGCAATTCCCAATTCATCGTGATGGATTGGGTAATTCCACACGAAGGAATTATCTCAGTGTTTGGAAGGGACAGGACTGTACAACTGATTATTTTTGTTTGATTATAAATGCCATCCAAAAATAATGCCTGTGCTCAGTCACTGACATGTGTGACCTCTCTTTTCTTTCCAGCCCCTCTGGAAATCTCTTCGTGCTGGCCTATTTTGGCCATGTGAATTTTCAGGGAGATAGAACATGCATCAGTGATGTTTCTACACGTCTTGGTGAAGAAAATAATAAACATTGATCAGTGCTAGTAGAGAGGGGAGTGATACAGGTATGATTTTAGGGGGGACAGCAGCTGTGCAGTGGTTAAAATAGAAGGCTGGGAGCCAGGTTTTATCAGTTTATCCTTAGCTCTGCTGTAATCTTCTTCTTATCATTAACCTTGCATTAGTCCTTTCAGTGGCATGCCTCCCTCCCCCAACCCTAAGCAATTTAGGATTGTTGAAGATGGAATTTTGGCCTGTATTTTTAAGTGGAGTGTTCATACCACCTAGTTTTAGGCACCCACTGTATGTAGCCACCATCTCTTCTGCAGTCAGGGAAGAGAGGTAGGTGTCACCCTGACCTTTTTGTTCTCACTCTGGACTTGGACACTACAGTTAGGTTTCTAAGGTAAGGACTGTTGAAACTTATTTGTCAGATAACACTTAAAATCACAGAATTCTTCCCAGTGTTTATAAACTTCCTGTAAATAACTAGTGATTTATTATTATAAATAACAACTGCAATTAAATGGTTATAATTCAGATAGGCTGATTTGTGTTATAAATGAAGCTTTTCTTCTCAACTCTATAAAAGTACAAGACCCCTATCATTCCCCCACCAGGCTAAAATGGGTGGGTGCTAAAAATATGTTTTTCAAGAAACTTTAATATGCGTGACATCCACTCTATGTCTGCACTACCCAGGCAGTAAACTCTTTAAACAAGGTTTGTCTTCTGTGCTATCTGTGATCAGCCTCTAATATACTGGGACCCTGTCTCTAAGAAAGCCTTGATGCTATCAGAGTAGCATTAAAACATACTGGAAAACATTACCAATTTGTTCTGGGTCTGGAACAGCTGGCTGGTAATTGCTGTCTTTTGGGGGCTGCTATTTCATGCTCAGAAAGTGCTGGTGACAAGGCAGAAGCCTAACCACTCATCTTGTTCTCTGATTTCTTCTCCCTTTCATCCTCTGCAGTAGCAGATCAGGACTGTGACCGCAGACTGGTGCCTGTGGTACAGAGCTCTCGGGGCTGCTGTCTGTGTGTGCTGGAGCATGCCGATAAAAAAAGCAACCTCAACAACAACAACAACAAAGGAGGAAGAATTGTTTTCTTGCCCCCTGTGGAATGGAGACCTGAAGTCAGGCGGGAGGTCCTGGTGTCTGGAGGAGTCAGCATGGAGGAAGGGCTGTGATTGCCTTTGTAATGTAATTGTTGTAATGGCAGGCCAGGGAATTGCAGTGGTTGAGTGAAAAGCTCCAGCTGTTTCTCCTTGTGGTTCTTTGTGTGGTTACAGCAGGAGCTGGAGCATCCCCATGTGCAGATGGAGCCACGACTGAGAATGTGTCTCAGATGACTTTGTGAGCTCTGTGGGCAGCGATAGACCACAAGGAGCAAGGAAGAGCTGCACTTTCAGAAAGGCTTCTCCCTCCACAGCATTATGAAAAGTGGTTGGGGAAGAAGGTTATAAACTAGGTGCAGATCTGAACCAGATACAGAGTCATGGGCACAGAGAAGGGGAGGAGAAAGATGAATGTGGCAGGCACAGGTCATATCCTGCATGGGCTCAGAAGAACTGCAGAATTCCTCTGTAAAGATACGGCCAGAAGATAATATTTCATGGTCTTTAAGGACTCCTTTTTCACCAACATCCTTTTGTGTTGTGTGTTTTATTTCTTATCAATTGTACCATACTGTGTTACTAATGCTCTCTTCGGCAACTACGTGAGCCAGCTCTGGCAAATGGAATTGTAAAATCTATGGTTCAGCCATAGATAGATCATTATAATTTTACATGTTCTAAGGTTTGAGGCTGGAAAGCTGCCTGGCAGAAAAGGCGCTGGGGGTGTTGGTTGAGAGCCAGCTGAACATGAGCCAGTGTGTGCCCAGGTGGCCAAGAAGACCAGTGGGATCCTGGCCTGGGTCAGCAGTGGTGTGGCTAGCGGGACCAGAGCAGTGCTTGGCACTGGTAAGGGCACATCTCAAATCCTGTGTTCACTTTTGGGCCCATCACTGCAAGAAGGACATTGAGGTGCTGGAGCATGTCCAGGGAAGAGCAACAGAGCTGGGAAAGGGTCTGGAGCACAAATCTGATGAAGAACAGCTGAGGGAGCTGGGGGTGTTCATCCTGGAGAAAAGGAGGCTGAGGAGGGACCTTCTCGGTCTCTACAACTCCCTGACAGGAGGGTGCTGCCAGGTGGGAGTTGGGCACTTCTCCCAGGTAACAAGAACAGGATGAGAGGAAATGGCCTCAAGTTGCACCAGAGGAGGTTTAGATTGGCTGTTAGGAAAAACTTCGGCATGGAAAGGTTTGTCAGGCATTGGAACAGGCTGCCCAGGGTTGAATCACCATCTCTGGAGATATTTAAAAGACATGTAGATGTGGCCCTTAGGGACATGGTTTAGAGGGACTTGGCAGTGTTAGGTTTGTAGTTGGACTCAGTCATTCTATGATTCTATGAAATAGAACTGCTTTCTCTTCTTCTCAGTGACTATTCCATAGTCAAGCAGATGCCCCTCTTGGGAAGCTTTCACATATGTTCGGTTTAAAGGCTTTCATTTTTTATCTCAGGTTTTTATCTATTAATCCCTTTATTCCCTTAAAATACCCCAGGTTTCTGAAGTTCCACCTCTCCACCTTACACATTTACCTCTCTAAGGAAATATGTTATCCCTTTCCATCCCAAAGTTTTTAAATCAAGCTCAAGCAATAAACCACAGCATTCTTTATGCAAGAGTACAGAACAGGGATATGTCCATGTTGGTGTCCCAGCAGAGATTTCAGTATTAAGGAGGAATTGGAAGTAAAAGGTTTAGTCCAGGTGCTGGTAGCAGCTTATGCACAGCAGTGAAGGATTCTCTCAGGGCTGCTGAAACTCTCCATAGAAGTAGGATTGGTTTGTCTGTGCTGTTGGAGCTCACCTGGTACCAGCCTGTAAAATAAACTCTTTCTCATATGTCTGTGCTACCCCATAGTCTTCCTTTTTCTCATTCTGTGCAAGAGAGTTAAGTCTTCCGTGGTCTTAAAGCTGTCATCTCTGATTATGTTCACCTGTTGTTGAAATGTGGGATGCAGCAATAACCACCAATTCAGAGCTTTGCCACTGACAGGTAATACAATGGCCCTGTACCTCATCACAACTTAAAAATGTGAGTTACTGATGCAGCTCTGGACAGAAGCCTCATTTACCATTTCTTCATTACCCAGCCAGGGCTTTTGTCTGTTGACTGTGGAGCCTCTCCAGTGTTTCAGGAAGCAGGTGGCCTGCAAATGTTCCTTTTGCAAAGCATCCTGCTTACCAAGAGATTCCCAGTGCTGGGCCTGAAGTGAAATCCATGAAAACTTTTGCATGGAAATTCTCATGAAAATGGCCGGGACTGAAAATACCAAATAAGCCACCAACACATACTTTTTAATTTTTATTGTCAGGAAATTCCAGTTTTAATACCTCTGGTTATTTTTGGCCCAACTGCAGTTGAAGGCAGTAGGTAATAAAGTCTTCAGTGGCTGTCACAGAGGGAAATTCTCTGCCGGTAGTGTTTTACTTCGTGTTGGTTTTATTGTGGGCTTTTTGGTTTTAGTTTGAGTGGGGGGAGATTGAGAAAAGCAGAGTGTTCCTTGGCTGTGCACTCCTCTGAGTGGGTTTCTGCTTTTCCATCTTGAGGGGTTTTGCCTGACTGGACCCAAGGAGAGGGGTTTCTTCTGTGAGGTCTTTTTTCTTATCTCCAAATATTCCTGATACCTTTGCTTTCACTGAGCCCTTCCAAATAAACTCCAAAGACATTTCCTGTCTTTTCATAAGATCAGCACTGTTAATACCGTAGGTGACACTGTTAATGTAGGCAGGTTAAGGAATGGTGAGCATGAGATGGAGGGTTAATGGAGGATCTACAAAAACCATTCAAAATATCTAATATTCTAATATCTAGTATTTATGCCAGGTTTGTGTTAGTAGGATGAGTTCATTGGAGTTTGGTCCTGTCTACCTCTGGCAGGAAAGAGGGTTCAGAGTGGAGAGTTGCTAAATTAGATCTCAATGATGGTAAAAAAATCAGAGTTAGTCAAAATGAAGACTTTGCATCTGAGTCTTAATGATTTCAAGTCACCCTTGGGATTCACCTGTCTCAAGGGTCCTGAAGCCATAGTTCAGGCCTTGCAAAAAACACAAAACAAGCTGAAAAATCACAAGATATCAAAAAAGAGTGTTCTGCTCCTTTTTGCCCAAGATTTTAGATTGTATTTGCACAGAGTTCTTCAGAATCACAGATGTTAAGAGTTGTTATTCGGTAACAAAACCCCCTTATATTTCAAAGCAGTGACTTCAAGGTCAAGATCATGTTCAAGGTCCTCCAGAAACATCCCAAATATCACAAGATGAGCAATAAAACCCCTGTCAGCTGGCAGTGGTAGCTCTCAGATGGCATTTGTGCTAGCCAGTGGGTTGGGCTGTTTTTCCCTGGCCACTGAGGGTTAATACCAGCTGAAACTCTAATGAAACCTGGAGTGTTAATCCACATTAAGGAGATCTGGGGAAAGCAAGCACCTTAATCCCTGTAATATCCCAGAGATAAAGTTGTTGCTGCCTTCCTACACATGTACCTCATGTACCATTCATCTGGGCATCAGATAAACCAGTCAGGATAGCAGAAGACTCCCTAAAACAAAGTACAGAGTGATCTTTGCCTTGTGTTTCCCTCTAAATTCCAGCAAGTATTACAGGAAAACGTGAATGCATCTGAGATAAACTGCAGAGACCCACTTTTAAAGATTGCACTTGCTTTTGTGTGTGTTTATCCACCACCTGCTGCACCTTCAAGGCTGCTGAAAAATAAGTCCAATCTTTTCCTGTTTGAAGTTTATGATCTAAGTTTTCCTGGTTAGGCTCAGCAGAACAAATTCTGATTTAACTCCTAGAAAGGCCCGAGATCCACCTCCCACAAGCAACTTGAGTTTGGTCACTCCCTAGACTTCTGCAGCAGTGAAGGACACTGGGGAGCAAATACGATGTGCAAATATGATGCGTCTGGGTAAACGCGAGAGTCAGCTCCTAAAGCCGGAGTTCAGAGAGATTTCTTTCATTCATCTATGGGAGAAGGAGAAGGCCTCATTATAATTGTTCAAGCCTGACTGGATTACATCACTTTCCCCCTCATTTCACTCCCTCCCCACTTGCCTCCCTCCTTTTATTTACACCCCTTGTTCAGCAGCGGTGTGGAGTGGGGGCTGCCTTAATGATGGATGCTGATCGCTTCATTCCCCACTGCCCCCCCAGCGCCTCCCCCAGTGCTTTGAAGTGTGCTCAGGTCTCAGGCTCCAGTTCAGAGGTCACTTTGTTTATTTATGCAAAGCTGGCTCATCTGTGAAATGGGGCTTTCAAGGCCTCTGACATCAAAGACTCCAAAGCTGGTCCCATCAAGTCAGAGCAGGGACGGGCCTTGCATTATAACAAATTGAAGCAACTTTGTGAATCATAGGGAAATGTGATGGCTAGATTTTTGCTTCAAAAATTGGGCTGTTGTTTTGACTTGTGGTTGGATGCTCAGCACATGGTATTGGCCTGAAAACCAGTCATACCCATTCGGCTAGAACATGAAGCCTTCGTAGACAGCCTGTGGGTAAATAAAATTTGATCCTGACTTGGTAACAGTCTGAATATTTCCCATCGGTTGCTCTCAGAGCTGGACCGTTATGCAGAATTTTCCATTTGCCTTAATTTTTAAGAGGGAATGGAACAATTCTGCTATGGTAATAAACAGTAACTGTATCCCACTGATGTGGCAGTCTTTGTCCCATAGGCTCCTCAATGGACTTTGTCACTTGATGGAGTTACATACAGAAATCCCTTTTCTGCAGAAATCCAGTCTGCTTTGGAACACCACACGCTTCCCCAGCACCACCAGCATCTCAGTCCTGTGGCATCTCAGCCCTAAAAGCCAGCTTGGAATGAGATCCTGAAGCAGGGGAGAGGCAATGACTGGAGAGCATCTGAGGATGATGCCACTGGGGTGACATTCCTGAAGAGTAGGCTGATGCCTCTGTATCCATCTTGGCCCTGTTTTGTATGGCCATGTGCAATATTTGGAAAGGAAGGGCCTACACGAGTTTGTCCCATGTCTCCAAGCCTATCACCTGACACGATATTGGAGCCTTGCCCTTCAGGTTTCTCGACCAGCCAGCATGCTCTGTAACACCACGGAGCCAAATTGTACGTTAAGGACACCTAAATCATGTGTATGTTTTCTTAGCATCAGATACTCGTGACATAAAATTAGTCAGTGATTGCTTTTCAAGGCAGGTTTTCCACTTCATCTTCCAACTGGCTGCTGTCCTAAGTGTGTGATACTGTCCAAGAAGTCCGGTGCAGGATGACCTTCCAATATAGGTCACAGAAAAGGGAGCTTGGAGGAAACTTCAGCAGTTCATCCTTCTTAGCACTGCCTCTCATGGTAATCTGCTGGCAGCGAATCTGGCAGTGCTGCACAGCTGGTCCCTGCTGCCCTTTGACTGCAGGCTGATTTTTCTGTATGTACTTAGCACCCCGAGCTGCCCACCTCTGTGGGGAGCTGACAAGAGCATGAATAAGCAATCGGCTTATTAGGTCATTTCTTGAATATAGCTAAGACTCGTGATCTCTGCTACTAACTCATCATTTGGTATGCTGGTCATATGTATCTGAATGTGGCTTGTTCCTCCAGGTCCTCTCTCGTTTTAATAAGAATACTGCCAGGCCAATTGTGTTTGGGAAGGTTGGGGTGAAATGCAAACAGCAGATCTTCAGGTCTGACACTATTAACCAGGCTTCAGACTGCAGATTTGGGCTGAAGCAGACACCTCTGAACTTTCAGGAAATTTAACTTTGCTTACTGCATCACAGACCCCTGTAAAACATAATAAAAGTGTTTCTCTACCCCTGAAACCACTTGATATTAAAATTGAAAAAATAAGAAAGTTCTTCAAAACAGGTAGGGATATATTCTTTCCATGCAGCCACAGTACTGACTTCGGTTGAGGCAGGTGGAAGTCAAATATTGATGATGTCTGAATTAGACAGGGGCCTTCCACCCTCAGACTGTTCCTGAGATATCTGTCTCCCAAAGTAATAAGCATCTTTTTTGGTTGTCTGAGACTGCACATCAGAGTTTGACATTCACCCAAGGTGCAAGAGGGGAGATTGAAATCCTTCTCTGAAAGCAGCAGAAGAGAGCCCTGACCCTATATCATTCACATCCCGGGTTAGCACTTTATCGTTATATCACTGGCCACTCTGCTGCCTCACTCATGCTTTTTAAGTTCAGCTGGAGACTCACAGGCTTCAGGGAGTCTTCCCCAAAGGAGCTTCATCTGGGTGTCTCGAATCAACTCTTTTTCCTACAGCTGTTGGGTGTGAGTTTGTTCAGATACAAGGGAAGTAGGAGCCCAGTTCACTGCACATTGCAGCTGGAAGGGTCTGCTGGAACATCCCTCACCCCATGGGTAGCTCTGGGGATGGGAAGGAGCAGTTTTGCTCTACAAGAGTTTCCATGTTTGTGGCATTTCCCCCCCTCAAGACTTCAGCTATTGTTGCTAACATTACCACATTCCCAACACAAGTGGAACAAGTTCCAGTGTATCTAAACCAACATGCCTCAATGTATGCAGTTATTTATTTCAGTTTTGCCCCTCCACCAAATCATCTATTCCATCAGCTCAGCATGGTGGCATAAGTTATCCTGATCTATTCCCCCCAAAACGTTTTTTTCTGGGTTTGGTAGGTGACTCCACAGGTTTGCGATTTGTCGGGATAACAACTGACGATGCATCTTCAAAGGATCAAACGGATTCAGAGCAATTTTCCTTACATCAAAAGCTTGGCAGCAAGTCAAGAGGTGTGGAGTCCACAGTCAGTGGTTGTGTGTCGGCAGGAGGAGGGCACAGGGGCTGACTTACTGTAACGTGAGGCAGCAGGCAAGGGAGATGCCCTGCTCTTTGTACATCAAACTGAGCAGGATTAAGGTATAATTGACAGAACATCACCACTTAAACGTCTTAACCACTTCTATGATATTCAGCAATTAACAGTGAACAGGAATCCCACATTTCTGACCACAGTTTTTCTTCTCCATTATCCAATACATTTTTCTAATTATGCTGAGGGATTTACTGTGTTCTCTGTCAGACAGCATCCAAGAGTTCATTCGTTACACTATGGATATTTATGAGAAAAAACTGTGCAAGTGCCAGGAGATAGTCAATTTGGCATTTTGACTGAAAGGAGACTATGTCATAGGCAAGCCATCGTGTATAATGTGTATTTTTGTATTCCCTGCATTTGGTTTGCCAAGGCTGTAAAAATAAACTTGCAAAGTGCAGCACACGGGGCACTGGTGTCCTCTGTAACACAGGCTGCGGGCAGAGCCTGGATGCTGCACTGGCACTCAGGCTCTGTGTGAGACTTGATGTTTCCTGAGTGGGACCTGTGTCACCCTGCTGCCCTGTGGTTTTGGCCAGGGCACCCAGGAAAGGCTCAGGGTGTCCAGCCATGGACAGAGGGTGGTGGGAGGTGGGATGGGGCAGTCAGCTGGAGGAGCTGCTGAGGTATGAGCACAGCACTGCTGCCCCGAAAGTTTTCTTTTCCCCTCGAAGTGACAGCTGTACATAGCTCCAGGAGAAACTGTGCTGAAAGTAGCCAAAAGGAGAAGAGAAGAATCTCTCAGGGTCAAGGGGGGACAAACTCACGTGGCATTGCAGCCTCTCTGCTTAAGGGACAAGGCTAATGAGAGCAGAGCATCTGTTGGCATATAATGCCCTGTGCTGAAGAGATGGGATGATTTTCCAAAATAGCAGAACCTGGGGTGAGGATGGGGTTAAAGACACATTCTTCCTTCTCAAAGACTGCACACAAGTTTACACACTAAATACTGTTTTAAGCACAACCCAATTTGTAAAACAACTGTAAAGAGAAGTTCTACTATTTGTACCTTTTCGAGGGGGCATACTTATATTATAAGCTGAGATCAGTTTTTCCTCTCTGTTGCAGAGATTACAGAAATAATTTTCCTCTCTTTTGCTCACAAGACCTTTTTCTTACGCGTTTTAGGAGTTGGGCATTTGGAGGGATTCCTTCCTTAAATCAGATGTTTCTGCTTCTCTTTATTTCTTTGGGTTTTTTACACCATTGTGTTCCTCATTGAGGCGAACTTTTTCCCAGCCTTCACCTGACCTGTCTCTGAAAATCAAATTTCATCCACTTCAGTGCACTTTAGCTAGGAGCTAAGGAGCTCTTGGTTGAGATTGTCACCTCAAATCCAGCTACCCTGTGGGGCTGTGCCACCTTGTAAAGCACAGAAGTAATCTTAGAAGAGAAAGTATTTTGCTTTACCATCATGTGAGGTTGCCCAGAGTGCCTCAGGTGGACCTCCCTCCAGGTGTGAGGCGTTGCTATATAAGAGGCTGCTCAGAGTTGAGCACTTGTGCAGTAGAAGTCAAGCTGGAGGAGGAAACACTTCACATCTGGGCGCTGCAGAGGTGTGAGGCCACCAGTATCACTCAGGTTGTAGAATGAGGTTCAGGGCACTCTCCTGTTCCCTTGCCCTCCTGGAGACCTTGTAGGTGGCCATATCACAATTTGAGGTGGGGGCTGCTGGAGAGATGAGGGGGTCACCTTGTGGAGATTTTTATTTCTCCAGGGCAGAGCTGAGATTTTGGTACTGCTGTGTAGTAGTGATATGGACAGCAAGAGTGATGAAGTGATGAGGGACACAGTGGTGTGTTGATACAGGTGGATGGGTGGTCTTAATTAAAAAGAAATATCCACAAGCAGCTTTTAAAATCAATATTGTTTTTGCCAGCCATAAATTTGCATTCGGTATCCCTTGAGAGCTCATTTGACCCCAGACCTGCTTGCTTTTCTGATTTTGTGTGGAAGCTGAAGGGTGAATTAGTGGCCACAGTCATACTGCTTGTGCTCTGTATGACTGATCACATAAGTCTTCCCCCACCCGCTAGGTTTAATTATCTCTAATTTTGATTTATACCATTATTTGCATAGATGGTACCACAGATCAGCTCCTCCTAGGGAACAGCAACCTGTAAACATAAACAAAGAGGCTTTTGTCAGCTATTAATGGCAACATTGATTAAACTCCCATTGATTTGGTAGCCTGCCGAAAAGCTCATAAAGCAGAAAACTAAATTGTTCATTAAACTGGCCAGGATGTAGGTGCCAGGATGTGGATGCCTACTGTATATTGAGTTTGTTTCAGCTGCATGGTGTCTCCAGCAGGAAATGCAAACTCCCGTTGTCATCCTGTTGTGCTGCAGGAGACCTTCTTAACATCTTCCCTTTCCTTTCCTTCACAGATGATGCCAGCTCAGGAAAGGACAGCCAGGTGCCTGAAGGCTCCAACGGAGAATATGAAGATCATTCTGGGAAGCAGTGGGGTAAGGAGCAGTCTGTGTTTCGTGGTTTTCCTCGGCTCTTGGTTCAGCGCTGTTCTCGTGGCACATTTCTCAGTTGCTGACAGAGAGGAAAGGCAGAGCGACTGGAGTGAATTCTCCCTACATATGGTCAAATAATAAACAGAGTGTCAGCTGAATGTGTTGGTGTGAATGGATCCCATCCAAGGGTCCTGCAAAATGCAGCCTGTGGTTGGCCCTAGGGCCCCCTGCCATTTACCCCAGCATGGCTCTCCCCTGTATTTGTTTTTCTGGGCAGTGATTTTCTTTTGCATGTGCAGCTATTACAGCTTTCATAGACTCCCTATAAAAAGCATATTGACTTTTACAGCAATATTTCCAAAAGTCTTCAGTGCCAACATAACATTGCTCCAACTGAGGGCAAATGGGAGGTCTGACTTCACTTCAGGAGAATTAGCACTAAGCCAAGATGAGTGTTTTTTAAGATCACCCTCTCTTTTAGACACCTGCCTGAAATTGTCCAAGCCCTGGACTGTTCAGGCAGAAGATTCTGTTGCTGTTACAGAGCTTTGGGGAACTGCTAAAATCTCACTTGGAACAGGCTCTGAATCACCACAGGACTTGCAGGCCCAGTTTGGTCCAAGCACTCCTTGAAGGACAAAAAGTTGTCAGGCTGATGCCAAACAGCTTTTGGCCATTACGGACAGGAGTGTGATGTGAGATTTTGAGCTCAGTGGATGAAGCACAGCGTTTCCATTTTGCTCGTGCAGTACATCCCTCTCTTGAATTTTATAATACAGTGGTGGCTTTGTACCACATTTGTGGCCAGGGAAAACCTCACAGCAGTGGTAGGGGTGGAACCTGACAGGTTTTTGCCGTATGAGTCCCCACCACTTAAGCTGAGGTCAGTTTTCTTCAGGAGCTGACAAACAAGGGATGTGGTGTGCTGTGGTGTAGTCCAGGCTACACTTGAATTACATATTTATCTCAGGCTGAGCTTGTTTGGGGAGAAAAAGGTAACCTCCACTCATTCTGGAAAGGGATGACACCATTTTAGAGCTGGAGGAAGGGTGTCTTAAACTACAGGTCAGGAGTACTTCAGGAGTGGTTCAGCAGCTAGTACAAAGCTGCCATCTCTCCACTCCTCATTACCGTGGTGCTCCTGGTAGAGCTGCTGGATGATAGAGCAACATGATGACACAACAACAGCATTATGAAGAAAAGATGTAAGCCCTACTAAAATTATTAGGCACTGACAATCTCGTATCAGACTGTGTCTTACTCTGTGCTGCCCTGGCCCAGACCTTTGTGCTGCAGAGTGTTCCTGAACCTCTGCTTTTTTGCCTGTTCCTCCCTCCTGTCTCCTCTCCTGTCCCTAAGCAGAGAAATGCCTGGAGCTGGCCACACACCCGGCTAAACCCTTTCCATCCAGCACTGTTCACCCGTAAATTGCTGGTGTGAGCTGGTGTGGAGGGAGGGTCAGTGTGTCACTGCAGGTCTCTGGAGGATGATGGGTGAAAAAGCAGTTTTGTGTTGTCACAGTCCTGGGCCCTGGAGAAGTGTGAGAGGAGAAGCATGGTCAAAAAAAAGCTTGACTTTGCTTTCCATCTACCATCACAGTGGTATCTCTGGGGAGAGCAGGGAACTGATGTGGGGAAAGATAGATACTCCCATCCATGTCTTCCCACAACTGACTGAGCTCTTAACCACACTTGAAAGTATTTCAATACTTAGTCCTATTGTGACGCTTTTTTTGTAGTTATCACGAAAGCCAGAAGTGGTAGTGACTGTCATTACGTGGAGATAATGGTGGTGGATGACAGAAGACAACATTTTTCATAAAATCACCTCACTTTGTATGAGAAACATCTGACAGGAGCCTTAGGGACTGGTCCATGCCTCTCAAGGTGTCCCACAGGGAGAGGAGACTGCTGAATTCCTTCACAGGTCTTTGTGCTGACAGGCTTCCACTGCATTTGGTTTTCATTAGCTTTGAATAAATCATCATGGTAAACAGCATTTCAGCCAGGAACCCGTACATGACACTGTCTCTTTGTCCCCATCCACTTGTGTTTTCTCTTGCTCTTGAGTGTGACATAATTTATACTGTACAAATGTGTGGTTCATGTTTATGAAGCAAATGCCAAGTGATGTGGAGGAGAACAAGCATGTGAATAACAGAAGCACTTTGTAATGGCCTTTGCTGGCACTCCAACAAGCAAAACTTCTGTAAATGGTACAGATTTGGGGACAGACATTTAGCATCAACTCAAAAGAGACCTTTTCTGCCTGTTTCTCACAGTGCTGCTTCTCCTCTTTCTCCTTTGTGTTTGCTGGGTCTCTTTTTCTCTCTGACGTGTGTGTCTCTCTCTCTTTCTCCTGTTTTGTTAACTGGCTTTTCTAAACTTGTCCAATTCAGGCTTTTGTCAAGGAAACATTCAGGATTGTGTAAATGGGATCTGGTTTCAGCATATTGCACACAGCCTGGAGTAGCTTCTGAGACCACATAATCACTTAACCTTTTTTAAACAGAGAAAGAAAGAAAGGAAGAAAGAAAGAAAGGCAGAAAGAGCCAAAGAAGTGTAGCTTTACCTGTAGTTTGGTATGTATTTGGGCAACCGTGTACAAGGAGTGAATGCAGAACTCCAGACAGACTCAGGGGAGTCACAGTGGGAGGAAAACCAGAAATGTTAAAGACCTGCTTTTTTGAGTGGAAAGAGTTTCTCTCTTACAATGCCCTTACTGAGCAGGGACTCCACTGAGCCCTTCTGAGAGCTCAGAGTCACTCACTTGTCTTTTCAGTCTGCTGGGGAAGTGTGACTGTCCTGGCTCCAACTTGCTCTTCGGTATGTTAGTCCCAGCTCAGGAATCCTATCCGTGAGGATCTCCCCTCTACTTGGACCTGGAGTTCCTGGTCTCAGAGTAAATTACTGCCATATTAGAGAGTGACTGTTCAGAACCATTGCATGGCTGATTCCTAACCTCTCCATGAGCCTTGCAGACATTTTCTCAATTTCCACAATGACAGCCCTTATCAGCACGTCTCCCTTGGCTCAGACTGAAATTTGGGATGTCGTTGCCCACAGTGTGCAGTTCTGACAGGGTTCATTGTCAGGGAGGGGAATTGTCTTTGCTGTGAGGGGGCCTCCTGCAGCAGACCCCAAAGGGAACACCCAGCAATTCAGGCACCACGACCTGTGGAGGGGGTTAGTATGTCACACTTGCTGCTCAGCTGTCACGGCAAAGACTTCCAGTACCGGAGTTACTCCGGTTCATTGGATTACACATGAAAGCCTCTGCATGGAGAGCAAAGCATTTCTGAGCAGGAGTTTGAAATAACATGGAATGGCTGGGACCCAAAATGACAGCCAAGGGGGAAAGGGAAGGCTGTGGAGACAGATGGTTTCCCCTACGGAAAAGCACTCTGCAGAGGGGGGTATGCCAAAGGGTGTCCTCTTCCAAGAGGGAGGGATGGTGGCCAAGGCTGCAGGGGGGTGAGGACTAAGGGGTATGCTCACAAACTTCAGAGGGCAATGGCTGCCATTCCCCAGTGCTTGGAGATAGGAGGCTGCAGACCAGACTCTTCCATTCAGGAAAGCTCCACTGTAATGCACATCCCTGAGCTTCTGGCCCTCAGCCCTGGGCAGCAGGGCTGGCTGTCAAGTAGAGAGTCCCACTAGGCCATCCTGTAGCTGCCCAAGGAATCCCTAGAAGTGCTTAAAAAGCATGTAGATGTGCTGCTTGGGGACATGGTTCAGTGGTGGAGCTGGGAGTGTTAGATTAA
The DNA here is from genome assembly GCA_013399195.1 of Dicrurus megarhynchus. Classification (NCBI taxonomy): domain Eukaryota; kingdom Metazoa; phylum Chordata; class Aves; order Passeriformes; family Dicruridae; genus Dicrurus; species Dicrurus megarhynchus. The sequence continues at coordinate 2,582,990 of VXAD01011242.1, read as the reverse complement.
TGGTTGAACTCAATGATCTTAGAGGTCTTTTCCGACTTCAACAATTCTATGATGGGCTTAGTTAGAAGTGCCCCTGGACCGGCATTGTGTAGTTAAAGTAACTGTGAGAAATTCGTCACGTCTTTTAAATTTCAGATTTTGCCAGGTGAGGGCCTTGCGTTTCTCTAAGTTTCTCGTCTCTGCTCTTAGAAATATTGGTGATTTCTTTGCTAAGGCAAGATGACTGGCTTAACCCACGCTTCTGTCCACCAGCAGCTATTGCTTCAGATTCTCCAGTTTTGGCATGGGGTATCCTCTAATAACAAACTCATAGAGTTTTACTGGATCTTTCCATTTCTTTGTTTGCTTCTTTGGACCGTTCAACATGAAGGCTTTGTAAATTGGAGCTGAATGCATTGCATACATTTAAGTTCAGACCAATGTACAAAAGTCTGTCACCCTTCTAAGACTTTCCTATGTATTGAAAAGATGCTGACTCTTCTTAAGTCCCAGTAAAGCCACTGAGAGCTAAGGGGCAAAACATCTTCAGAAAATGAAGCTTCATGTGACAAGCAAAAAATTGAGAAAATGGTCAGCGTGACAGGAATCTGAGCTGTTTTCCTTTGGTCTTGGCTAAGGACTTTGTGGAATATGGTAACAATTACAGTGTTATTATGGGGCCGCATTTTGCCTTCAGCTGCAATAGCGTGATTTTGGTATTATTTTGTGAGATGATCTGGTGCAATTGCCTTACAGACACAGACATTCTGGGGCTGTGCTGTGCAGAAGGTTAGTGCAGTGGCCAGAGCAGTCCAGTAGACATTCAGATGCATTGGGCTGGGTGAATTGGGCTGGCTGGTGAATCCCTTCTGAGGAAAACAGTTTGAGCTGATATGAGGGAGAGTGATATGCTGTGTGTACGGGGCTGCCTCTCAGGCAAATTTGGCCATAAGACTTGACAACAGTTTCCTTCTTTGCTCATGTCCTGTGCTCACCACAGTCCGTTCTGATGCCTTTTGCAGCCCGGCCCAGGTTCACTCAGCCTGCCAAGATGAGACGGAGAGTGATCGCCCGCCCCGTTGGCAGCTCCATCCGCCTCAAGTGCGTGGCCAGCGGCAACCCCAGGCCTGACATCACGTGGCTGAAGGACAACAAGCCCCTCACTCCCCAGGAGATTGGCGAGAACAAGAAGAAGAAGTGGACGCTGAACCTGAAGAACCTGAAGCCGGAGGACAGCGGGAAGTACACCTGCCGGGTGTTTAACAAAGTTGGAGAAATCAATGCCACGTACAAAGTTGAAGTGATCCGTAAGTGCAGCCTCTGGGAGGGAGAGCAGAGAGGGGCCTTTGAGAAGGGGGCTGGCTCAGTCAAGACAGTGTGATGGCAAGGGTGCAGTGTCTATAGCTGGACACGGAAATGGGGAAGTGCTATAAACATCAGAGGAAACATTACTGAAATTCTAGAATGATCGTGAAACCTGGGCAAGACAGAGTAGCAACAAGACAATTTAGGAGCTGAAATGAGGACAGGTACTTGGGAAACAATCATCTCCACAGGCACCTGCATGGTGGAAGTTCACCATTGCCCGGTTCAGTCCTCTACAGGAGAGTCAGTTCAAGGACAGACTGAGAACTAACAGAGAAAGCCCTTTCAAGTACCATGGAGGAGGGGGGGAAATACCTACGATAGCCCAGATCAGTATGTCAGAATGGGTGAAACCAGTCAATTCAAAATTTAATCTACAAGTCTCCCGAGGGAATTAGCAGAAATCTTACGTGTGAGTGACTAGGCAGACAAGGCTTTAGGGCCAGATTCTAAAAAACATTTGGCCATCTGAAGGTCCAGGCAGGTACAAATGAGTTACTAAAAAAAAAACCCCAAAACACCCGCTAGGGTCCTGTCTGCATCTTTAGATGCCTACATAGCTTTAAAGATTCAATCCTTAGAAGATGAGCTGTGGGGGATTACCCTACATTGTGGTGAGGTAAATTGCTCTTCTTACTATCCAGCTATTCTGATTCTTGCTCTCTAATCTCCTGTTTCCCCTATTATTGCTGAGGATAATTATACTCAAATCCTTCCTAAGTTTACCAGAGAAGAGCTCTTATTCTTAAATCATTGTGCTTTGCCTATGACATCATCAGAAGTTGTCATGGAAATGATTACAGAGTAGCCAACTCAAGAAAGAGGAGAAGATGAGCTGAGTGGAGGGAAGATTGAATAGCCTTCATTAATGAGGAGCAGGGGCACAGAGGGCTGTTTCCAGCCACTTGGAAAGCATGTTGTTTGTCTCTGCGTACATTTTAGCATGAGAAAGTTTATCCCAGTGTGAAAGATGGTTCTTAAAGGTAAAGATGTGTTCTCTGATAAGTCCTTTCTCTAGAATCACAGGAATTAAAAGCACATGTGGGAAGCTCTGTTGGGCTCTGAAGGCACAAACCTGCTGGACATCTGGGATTGATAAAGATGCAGCTGTGTGGAGACAGTAAAAACATGTGTTTACACTAAAACCAGGAGCAGAGGCAGGGAAATGAATCAGGCCCCATCCTAATGGCAGCTGTGGCATTTTCACTTCATCAAAACCAGACAGCACCAGGAACAAACCCCTTTCTGTGTCCCTGTTTATCTTGGTTTTTATCAACTTAAAGATGTATGTAACCTTTGTTTTCATTAGCTTTTGCTGGCTAGGAGTGAAAACAGTAACCAAAGCTGGAACCAGAGTCAAGGAGATAAGGGCATTAAGCAGTTTTCAGACATCTTTCTATTTTTAACATCATTCTGTGGAGCATTATAGGTTTTATTCAATTTCCTCCTTTTTCCCCCCACCCCAAGCTTCCTCTCCTAACTCCTGCTTTTCTGAGTCTCAGTCTCCCCAGCTGTGATTGCTGCTCACAGTCCCAAGGCAAAGCCTACAGGGACTACTGTGGTATTTTTGTTTCCCAAGCACATCTTTAGAGCCCTCATTATTGAACGTATCCCGAGTTTTTGAAAGAGGGTCCATTGTTCCTTCCTCTCACTCCAAAGCCAGTCCTGGTGGGAGCTGTTTTGTTATGTGCTCAATCCAACAGTGTTTGCCATCAAAAGGAGTTGATGATTGCCAGCAGTTACCACCCACTGTGATACCATAATTTCTCCTGTGCCTAGGATAGAGGTTTGCAGTCCCTCCTTCTCTGGAAACTGTGACTGATTTATCTGATCCTAACACTAAAAAAAAATCCAAACATTCCTCAGAATGAGGCATACATTTTCCCTTTCACTTTATGTGGTGTTGACACAACCTTAGACTTACGATCATGCTGGAAAGGATGGTCTTGTGAAGCTCTTCAGTTTGATTTCCTTTCCCTCCATCTTGTTCCCTGCCTTACCTGAGACTTGAGGCAAAAATAGTTTGTGGAAAAGGAAAGAAAGCATTCTGAGGTCATCCTCCACAAAAAACTTTCTCCATAGTGAGTGTGGTGATGATTATACCAAAGAAGGAATGATAAAAGCAGGGAGGTGAGGATGAAGTGAAAGTCTTCCTTGCTGGTAGTGCCCGTGGTCTCAGCTCTTCCAGCAGTTGATGACATGGCATGGGATTGCTCCCAGTAGAGTTTGGTCCCCATGAACAGCTACCAGGCCCAGCTTGAGAGGTGAGAGGTATCTCCTGAAGAACTTCCAGACCAAAGATGAGAATATCCACAGCCTGCCATAGTCTGTGAAAGAAGGGGTCTTTTCCCATCAGATTTTGTCTGTCCATAGAGAACATTTGAGAAGGCCAAAGGAAGAAAGAATGTGTCTCACCCCATCCCTCACTATCCCCAAAGTGGGAGTAGCCACAGTAGTTCTGGTGTGGGTTCTTAACAGATAAATATTTGTAAATAATCTGGTAAAAACCTGAGATTGTGTCTGAGGACACATAAAGGCTCTGCTTTGGAGCTTGTAAATGGACATGTAAATGTCATGGTTGTAAGAGACACACCATCACAGAATCACAGGTAGTAGAGTTGTTCAGTGTGCAGAAGAGAGGGATGAAGAAAATCTTCCAAAATACAAGGGCTCAGAGGGAAACCATACTTTACTCCAGTTCTGATGCAGGTAGAAAAGGAACTTCCTTGTTGTAAACAGGAAGATTCAGGTTGAGCGTGAGAACAGACTCGCTAAGCCTCAGACAGTGGAGGAGTTGTCTGGAGAGACTGGAGAGCATGTACCATTGGAGGCTTTGGCAGAGGCTGGGCAAACGTTTGCAGAAATCTCAGCCTGCCTTGGGGCAGGGAGTTGGACTAGACTATGATTTTGCCTCCCTCCTACACCTTTTTCCTATGTTCCTGCAACTGCAAGTTACTGAGATTGGCAAACACCTTTCCCCATGGAGCTGCCTGTGTTTCTGTGCAGAGAGGACGAGGTCCAAGCCCATCCTGACGGGGACCCACCCCGTCAACACGACGGTGGACTACGGCGGGACCACATCCTTCCAGTGCAAAGTGCGCAGCGACGTCAAACCCGTCATCCAGTGGCTGAAGAGGGTGGAGTACGGCACGGAGAGCAAGTACAACTCCACCATCGATGTCGGGGGGCAGAAGTTCGTCGTGCTGCCCACGGGGGAGGTCTGGTCCCGCCCAGATGGTTCCTACCTGAACAAACTGATGATTACTCGAGCCAAGGAGGAGGATGCAGGGATGTACATTTGCCTCGGGGCAAACACCATGGGCTACAGCTTCCGCAGCGCTTTCCTCACGGTCCTGCCAGGTGAGTTGTGACATTTTTCCCCATCTGTAGCACTGGTCTGCGTCGTGGTGTTTATTAATTCAACTGCTGATGCCCGCTGGCTCCCTGGCCCTCTGTGGTGCTGTGCTGATTCAGGCTAGCCCAGTTCTGATTAGAATGAATGGGGGATTAAATCAGCCCTGATTTAAATCAGTCCCCGCTGAAATCCTGTTGATGATATTTCCTTTTCTCCCTTCATGGGGAATGATCCCAGAATCACAGAATGGATCAGGTTGGAAGGGACCACAGCAGGTCATCTGGTCCAACCTCCCTGCTCAAGCAGAGTCAGTCCAGAGCACGTGGCACAGGATTGTGTCAGGATGGTTCTGGAATATCTCCAGTGAGGGAGACTCCAAACCCTCTCTGGGCAATCTGTTCAGTTCTCAGTTACTGCACAGTAAAGAAGTTCTTCCTCATGTTCAGGTGGAACTTCCTGGGCATCACTTTCTGCCCTTTCTTCTTGTCCTTTGCTTGGCATCATGGAGCAGAGCCTGGTCTGTGCTTTTGATACCTCCCTGCAGATACTTATAGACATTGATGAGGTCCCCTCTCAGTTATCCAGGTGAAATAAATTGAATTATCTGCTTCTGTATGAAAGAGGAGCAAGCTGGGAAAAGATACTGCAGATGCAGACACTAAATCACTTCAGTGATAGGCTGCAGGATGGGAGAGGGGAACTGAATAACAGCACAGTTTATTCAACCTCATTCCCTAACATTTCCCCTTTCTCTTGCCCTTATTTATATTGCTTTTACTGGTAAAAGGAAACAATGATGCAGGCCCATAAAATAAGAGAAGAATAAAAACTGTCCGGGTCACAAGGAAATGAAATGAATGAGTGTGAAAACCAGAATGATTGATTTGTTTAATTCTTACCCAATGGTCCCCTGGGGCCCCTGTACCAAACTCACAGCTGCTGCCTTCTCTCCCCAGACCTCAGAGCTGGTGGCCACATCCAACTGAGGCTGTATCAAATGTGTTTGAGACACACCATCCTTGCCTGGTCATTTTCTCCTTTGTCTTCTGACTATGCAGTTCTACCCTGATAAATATTTTGGACTTAGGACTACACTCTAACTGAAAGGCCTGTCAATACCAAGGGAAAACTGCATGGGTGGGATATAACTTACAGCCTCTGGGAATTTCTGACCTATCAGAGTCTGATCCAGCTCCCACTGAAATCAGGGGGAGAGTTTCCATGGATTTAAATGGGACTGCAATGAGGCTTCATGCCAGAACCAGAGCCTGCAGGCCTGTTGTTACTGGCAGTGATGGAGAAGGAGAACCCAGCTTGCCCTAAGATGCAAAGATGTGGTTGTAAAGCCATGAGTTGAAAAAGACCTTTTTGCTTGTAAATCTACCAGATTTGACATAGCTCTAAGGAACATGGATGAATATCAAAACACTTTTGTTTCGGCCCAGCATAGGATTTCTACCAACCAACATGAACACTTCTGTTTTCATGGTCAGCTGATGGGTCAGTTCTCTGATCCTGTCATGTTTTTAACGGGGGGCTGGACCAGACTCCCCTTACAGCCTAAATTATTCTGTAATTTCCAGGGTTGGTGAATCAAAATTTCGTCTATTGAGGTCAAAGCATAGGTCCTCCTAACTTCAAAGAGACCACATATATATTTATATTTATATATAATATATATCCATATATTATATATAAATATATATATTTATATATGATATATATATTTAACATTTCAAACTACTCATAGGAGTATTTGTCAAGGAGAGAAAAAGACATTAGTGTCTTAAAGAAGTTTAGCTTGAAAGTTAAGTGATACATGTTTGAATAGAGCATATTGAATGATGTAGATAGCCTGTGGTTTTTGAAGTTTCCTGGGCGTCTCCCTGCAAGCTGAATTCTGTGAATTGTGGGTATGTTTCAAGGCATTGGATATTCCAGCTGGTAGCTATCTAGACAAGGATTTTCATAGCTAGAATCCTACCCCAGGACTCCTTTTGGGTCTATAAATCAGGAGATCAGGCTGAGAAACTGGAGTGGCTGTCCAGGGATGTGCAGACTGCCAACAGCAGAGAGAAAAAGGAGGAGGTAGTTGTGAAAGATGATGTCTAAAGCATCTTATCTCCTCCAGTAGCTGAATTTATTGCCCTTGAAAAGCCAACAGCAGGTTCCAAGAGTCTGGTGGAGGTAGAGCCCATTTGGTGTAGGAAGCTGGGGACACACTTCAGTGCTGAGTGAACTTTCAGTTCTCCATGGCTTGGGAAACAAGGAGGGGCCACCAACTCACCTACATTTTTCCCATCCTTCAGCCTTCCTCCCAACCACACAAGAAACTCAAGACAACACCTCCAAAACCCCACATTCATTCTCCCTGCCATGGTGGAGCGTTGTTGGGTAGCTCCAGGATTGCTAGAGAGTGCCTGAAGCCCTTGCAGGCAGAGCTACACCTGGCAGAGGTGGGTGGGCAGCGTGCTGTGGCTCTGTGCAACCTGATTGTGCCTCCTGGGCTGCTGACAGTGAGGTTTTACTGACATGTCCTGTGTTGTGTCCTTCAGTCTGGGCAGCAAAGCCCACTCCGTAACAGAGTGAATGTCAGGAAACTCTCTCAGGCTGGCTCTGGTGTGCATCCATTAAAGCTTGGATAAGAGAGTTATAAAATCCCCAAAAGACTCCCCTCCTGACCCCTAAACCAGAGAAAATGAGTTGCTTGTCCTTCCAGGAGCGCTGAAAAGCAAAGCAGTTACCAAACATCGTGTGCTGGCTTGATTTCTCCCTTGTTACTTGGTCTGGCAGGGTTGCCAGACAGCCTGAACAACAGCCAGCCCGAGTGTGACATCTGTTTTGAATCCACTTTGCCTGCATTTGATTAACTCTTTCTGTCTCTCTCCTGCCACCATGTCCAGATCCCAAGCCTCCCAGTGCACCTGTGCCCCCTTCCTCGGCCAGCAGCCTGCCCTGGCCCGTGATCATCGGCATCCCTGCCGGAGCTGTCTTCATCTTTGGGACGATCCTGCTGTGGCTGTGCCAGTCCAAGAAGAAGCCCTGCTCCCCTCCAGCTGCTGCCCCCGTGCACCGGCCGCAGCCCCGGGACAGGATCTGCGTCTCCCAGGTCCCCGACAAAGACTGCATCTCCTCCATCAACTACGAGGAATACGTCGCCCAGCAGCAGCATTTACTGTCCCAGGGGCCTGCCCTGGCCCCTGCCATGGCCTCCAAAATGTACCCAAAGATTTACACGGACATCCACACCCACACCCACTCGCACGTGGAAGGCAAAGTGCACCAGCACCAACACATCCAGTACCAGTGCTAAGGGTTGGCCCCGTGTACAGTGGCTCCTTTGGGCTTTTCCTCGTGGTACCTCAGCAGAGACTGCTCCAAGTCAGCTCGCACTGCCAGCAACAGGCAAAGCAGACAGAAAAGATTATATATGTAATTTTAAATATATATATACATATATATATATAATTGTATATGCGTGTGTGTATGTGTGTATATATATATGTGTATATATCTATATCTATCTATATAAATATATATATAATAGAGAAAGACAGAGAGAGAAAAGAGATTTTTTTTTTTTTAATTATTGCAATCAGGATGTAGCCAAGGAATAATGAAGGAACTCCAAGTCACAGCAGAGAGGCAGCTGTCTCCAGCAGCAGAGCCTTCCTGGATATTTTAATCAAAGTGGCAACAAGTGAGATGGGACACAGGGATGTGAGCCACCACCTCCTTCCTTGTGTTACTAAAAGGAGCAGGTAGAGCAAGAGGTGTGTGTGGTACTTTTCTGGATGGGCACAGCTGTTCCTGTGCCTGCTGTGCTTTGTTTGTTTTGGTGAGAAGCCCCCAGACCTGTCCCGCTCCGAGTGACTCGAGCTCTGATGTACTTGAGGTCTAGTGCCAAAGCACTGGGAGACCTAACCCATTCATCTCTTCCAGGGAAAAAAAACAACAGAAGAGAGTCTGGAAAAACTAATTTCTGTTCACAAGGTGAAACGCCAGGTGCTTCTCAGTCGTGTTCAGCACAATCAGCTAACCAAGCTGGTTGGTTCAGTTTCTGCGAGGTGAAGGCATCTTCATGGGATATTCTGCAGATCAGCTCCACTCCCCTGGTCCTAGGACTCAGTGCCGCTGCCAGGAAAAAGGAAAAGAAGGAAAGAGGAACATTGTACAGAACAGCTTTATATTTATATTTAAGAAATAATAATAATTAATAATAATAATAATAATTGAACTGCTGATGGTGAAGAAAGCAAAACACACTGTCCTTCTCTGATGGCTTACAGTGACAAGCTACTGGATTTTCTGCATCAATGCAAAATACATGAAAGCGTTAGAAAAAATAGTAAGAAGCAAAGAGAATGAAATAATCTTGTAGGAAAACAATGCATTTGAGAAATATCCACCTAGGTTGTGTGTGGGTGTCCCCTGCCCTCAGATATCATTTTGGAAATGGTAAAACGTTGCAGTTCAAACAACAGTAAAAGCAGAAAGAAGAGAAAATAAATAAGGACTGTATTAAATACCTATATGGACTGGGAATGAATCCAATTGCAAAATATAAAACATTTGTAATTCTATATAGAGTTTAAACAGAAGTCATGTATATTTAATTTATTTTGTTAAACAAGAAAAAAAAAGTATGGTATTTTCCTCGAAACAGGCATTTCTATACATATTTTTGATCAAAGAAAATAAAGATTTTTTTTTTTCAGGTTCTGTAGATGCCATGCTCAGAACACACGTGATGTAGCTTGTGACCAACTGTGCTTCTCCTAACCTGGAGGCCACCTGTCTCTATGCCTTTTCACACTAGCCAGGTGTCATCTCCTGTCACCTCAGGTGCTGCTGGTACCATCCTGTCCATCCCACACTGACCTTTTCCACTGTCTGTATTCTGACTGTGAGAGTCTGCAGTGGCCAGGTGACTTCTCATGGACCCCAGCCATCTTCAGTAGCAGAGTTCTCTGCTCACAGGGAAAGCTCTTTCACTATGCATTTTTTTTTTTTGGGGGGGGGAGTGTGGGGAGGATGTTCCATTAGATTTTTAAGCAAAAACCTGCAGTGGTTTGTTGCTTTGTTTGTTTGTTGTTTTTTTAAAGAAGATTTTGTAAATCAAAGCATAATAATTTGTGAGGCTGTAAAAGGAACTTTGGCCTCAGGGTGCTTGCAGGGGAAATCATGAAATGTAGGTGAAACACTTAATTTGTAACTGCAGCTGCTGTAGGAGCCAGCGGAGGGTGAGCTGGGCACAGTGAGGAGAGAGCACAGGAGCTGCTCCCCTTCAGGGGGGCTTGAACCTTCCTTCTGCTGCACACCACAGAGAGGCACCCCGCTCTTCAGGGGCCAAAATTTTCTTTGGAGAAGGCGAGTCTAGCAATGTTGCAACTGTTTCTCTCTTTTCATTTACAGTTTGATGTTTAAAAAAAAAAAAAAAGGAAAATTTGAAACACACTAATTTTTAAGTTTGGAGTTTTTTCCTTCTCAAGCCTGTTCCATGAAAGAGATCCTCACCAAACCAGCTGCTCCATTTAAAAGTGAAACACTTTATTTAATCTGAAACAAAGCTGTGCTTTAGGCTTTGCTTTTCTCTGAACATTTCTGAAGGTATTTGCTGTGTGTTGACCCGCAGTGATTTTTTCTGGTGGTTTGTTTGAATCACCAGCAAACCAAACAGTTCCCTGTTTGCTCAGCCGTGGTGCTGTGAGATGGGGCCCCGATTCAGTGAAACATGTCAGCTCCTGCTTTCTTCACCAGTACATTCTGCTCCAAAAAGTCCCTTTCTTGCCTTAGGAGTATGTTATCCATGTAATAACCCCTAGAGGAAGACCTTCCCTCATGGTGGTCCTCCTGTAGAGGTTGCAATAAAGCAACCCATTGATAACCAGTATTTTCCAGCAGGAGGGTTCAGCTAAGCTTTGTTAACACAAATTTATGAAATCCCTGAAATTCAGATTAAGAATATCTTCATATGCATGCTCAGCTTTAGGGAGAGCTGAGAGGAGCTTAAATGTGAGCACTGATACAAGTCATGGATGTAAGGCATGATTTAGGCAGGAGCTCTTAATGGCTGTAGTATACTGAGTCATTTCATTAAAAAAAATAAATGTCTCTATACACTGAGGGCATCACCTTTATTTCAAGAAGACAGTAAGTGTATGTTTCCATGAGAGATACTAAGGGCTACATCTCATATCTTGTGCCTGTGAGAAGCTACTTACTACACCATAATGTCCCAAACTGCTGCACATTCCAGCAGCATTAGGGGCATGGCAAAAGGCAGGATTCCCCTGTAAGCCCGTGGCCCCTCTCTGCTCTCTGGGCCACTGTTGCAGCAAGGAGACGCTTCTAACCCGTGCTCTGTGGGTGGTACTGACACCAGCTTCAGAGGTGGAGGTGAACACTGGGTTTGTGTGGTTCAGCCCTAGGCAAACCCTGGGAGATTTTCTAATGGCACCAGTTCAAGTGGCAGCTCCATCTCTGAGCCTCAGAGAGAGTTAAGAGAAGCACTCCTGCATTTCCCACACAGCACAGAATTCCAGGCTGTGCGTAGCACTCTCCACCAGTGCCTTCTGCCCTTTGTGACCCAGCTCCGTAGTGCTGGATCATGCAGTCAAAAACTTGACATTTTACAGATGACTCAAGTGGAAGGAGTGGCTTCTTCCAGCCCTTTAAAGCTGCTGAATTAAAGATAAATCTCTAGTGCTGCTGACAGAGCTCTCCAAAGGCAAATGTTGCATTAAACTACCCAGCGTGGATGATGCATCAGCCCAGGGCAGCTGCAGCTCTCAACCATGGCACTGAGAAGGCAGCTCTGGTTTTGGGTGCACCATGAGAGATGCTATAAAGGTCTTGATTTGCAGAAAGCGTGGGGATTTCATCCTGCCTCGGGTATCTGCTCCATCTTGAGTGCCAAAAATGGTGTGAAATTTCCCTCCAGGAAAATACCATCATATGCCCTGTTTAGGAGGGCTTGTGTTTTTTGTCTGGGCCTTGCACTGGCTGTCTGTGCCTGGGGGGATTTCACATTTTTGAGGAATTCTTTTTCCTTCACAAGGTACCTGCAAGCACTCTTCTGAGTCACTCTGTCCCAAGCCCTACTGCATGCCATTGAATTTTAAGGCTTGATTGTGCCTTGCATATATTGCAAAGTCTTCCATAATTTAAATAAATTCAACCAGGTCATGCTTGTGTATGAATATGTTTTTTATTCAGTGGGAAAAGTTTTGGATACATCTTCATTCCTGAATAGAGGGTGTTCAAAGAAAACCATTGTCTTGTTGGTAGTAACTGACCCAATGTTGAACTCAGAAGATTTTTTATTTTGTGTATTTGTATACATATGCATATAGGCATACAGATGTACATGCCAGACTGTGATACAGAAGGCAGTTGTACTTTTAAAACCATGGAGCTTCAAAGATCAAAGGAATTTTAGGCTTAAAACTCACTATCTTTGTTAATTTTATTTGCATTACAGATCAAACGTGGCTTTACCTGCCAGTTTGTGCATGGCATTTTTAAACTTTGTATGGACAATCTTTCTGTGGTCGGTCCCTTTCGAACTGAAAACTTATCAGACATTGAAGATAAAAAGTGTTCTGTGGTTTTCAATCGGTGACAAATACAGTAACTGAACACATCAAAGGAGACAGAATGGCACAGTGTGTCTGTGGCTTTGTAATAAAAGTTGCAGAAAAAAAAAGGAATAAAAGCCTGGAATTGTGTTAATATATGTTAGAGTTCTGTGTTTTGAAGAGAAGGATGGCTCTGTGTGGGTGGGTGTGTGTGCCAGCACACATCAGGAGTGCATGCTGGCAGGACAAAGCAGACAGTATTGTAGAGTTACCTGTGTGCCACAGCCTGGTCCGATATTTTGTGTGGGTTCTGTGCATCTAGCAGAGGCATTATTTTTTTAATGGTTTGGGAAAGGTTTCTGGTTTTTTGTGAAAAGGGGCAGTCTTTAATGTGTTCACTTCTAGAGCCAAATGCTGTAACTGCACTAGGAGCCAAATTTTAATTAGCAAGATGAAATTTTGGAGTACCTGGAGTGGAGCAGGGATTTCAAGGGCAAGCTCAGCACCTCTACCTTTTTTGAGGCAAACCTGTGAGTGTCTCACTACTCACTCCAGAGGCAGCAAGTGTCCAAGCTGTGACATCTTAAGTTCAGAAAAGCTGGCCCTCATCCAAACTTCATCTTGACCTGACCTGGGTCTCTGACCCAAAGATCCCTGGGCAGAAATTGCACACTTGAGGTGGGAAAGAGGAAATATTTCTCTGTTGACTCCATTTCTGTGGCTGTCTGAAACTCTTGAGAGGTTTGAAATACTGGAATAAAGACCTGAGGAAGATGCAGAGGTGAGCAAACCCTGGGAGGTGGTCAGATATTAATGGAGAATTTATCATGGCTTTCCTACCTGGGCAGCACCTCTGCCTACATGTGGTACTTTGAGCATGCCCAGGACTCCAAATTGCTCAAAGCTGATGATTAACATGGAATCATTTAGATTGGAAAAGATCCTTACAGTCATCGAATTATTCCCCACACAGAGCTTGTTCCGGCTCTTGCACGTGCCAGTGGGAAAAAAAATCCCTGCAACATCCATTAGGAAACAAGTTGGACACATGGAGCCATTGCAAGGGTTTGACATCTTTGCACTGGCTGGCCCATTGGCAGAGAAAGATGGGGCAGAAAATAATGGCCTCAGTGTGAAGCCAGACACACACATAAATGGGAAATGCACACACTTTGGACCGAGCTACCAAAGGAAGAGGTAGGCACCGCATCTCTCAGAATCTTCAAGGCTGAGTGCTTTGTGGACAGTGAGTTTGGCTGAATGGAAGATTTTAGGAATGTTGTTGGGATAAAGGGGTTCATCTAACACAGATGAAGTCATCTAGTGGTCCCTTCTGGCCCTGAGGAAATGCAGTTGAGCTGCAGAGAAAAGGAGATGCCAGAGCATGTCCCTGCACCTGGCTGGGCCATGCCCAGTGAGTGCCCTGGCTGCGTGGGTGACCTCACGGCAACGATGGGCACACAGCTGCACACCCAGGCTGCACACCCAGGCTGCACACCAGGCTCCAGCTGCCTCCAGGCAGGATGATCCCTGCACTTCCCAGCTTAGTGCTGCAGTCATGGCGTTATTTTTATAAACTGGGGCTCTGCACTGACATTTACGGCCGCTTTGTGCAAACAGCAGTGGGGCCCTGTGTGTACTCACACCCATCCTCTACAGCATTGTAGGGTCTGTCATTCAGATGTGCTGGCATGGGTTAGGGGCTGTCATCCAATGTGTTGGGGTGGGTTAGAGTCTGTCATCCTACATGTATGTCCTTTGCTGACCAGCTGAGGGAACGGGGTGGTTTAGTCTGGGGAAGAGGAGGCTCAGGGGGACCTCATTGCTCTCTACCTGAAAGGAGGCTGTAGTGACATAAGGGCCGGTCTCAATGAGGACAAGAGGAAATGGCCTTAAACTGCACCAGTAGAAGTTCAGATTACATAATTGGAAAACATTTTTCACTGAAAGAGTGGTTAGACATTGGAATAAGTTTTCCAGGGAGGTGGTGGAGTCACTGTTTCTGGAAATGCTCAAGAGGTGACTGCATGTGGCACTTGGGGACATGGTTTAGGGGTGATTATGGTGGTGCTGGGTTGACATTTGGACTGGATGATCTTGAAGTTCTCTTCCAACCTTGATGATCCTGTAACTGCAGAGAGCACCAAGACACAGAACCAAACCAGTGAGATAAATTACAAGACCACCAACCAATTATACCCTCTTAGTATCCTCCAGTTACTTATTGCCCTTTAAATCCTTGAATCTCAAACTAGATACAAGGAAAAAATTCTTTTACGATGAGGATGGTGAAACACTAGGTTGCCCAGAGAGGTGGTGGATGCCCCATCCCTGGAAACATTCAGGGTCAGGTTGGACAGGGCTCTGAGCGACCTGATCTAGTTGAAGATATCCCTGCTCATTGCAGGGGGTGGGACTAGATGACCCTTAAGGGTCCCTTCCAACCCACTCCATTCTGTTAATCTGTGATCCAAATGTGCTGGGATGGATTAGGGTCTGTCATCCAAATGTGCTGGGATGCACCCAGGCCATCTGCCAGGTCAGTTCTGTATTCTGGACCTGGCAGAAAATGCTAATGATTAGGGAGCTGTAGGTATAGACTTTCTCTTCGCCTTATCTTACCAGCAAAGCATTTCTTGGCCCAAGATTCTCAGCTTTTAAAAGTTTGCTACATGTAAAATGTCAAAAAGCCACAAGCAAATCCCAACACCAAAAATGTGGATTAATGTAGTCGGAAATAGGAAGTTAAAGCTGATAAAATCACATTTAAAATACTGGTGCTGTATTGACTGTTAGATGGCACATATATATTGTCTATTTATGGAGTGGAGTCTGGAGAAAAGAGAATGCCCATTTTGCATTTTGTTTAGCCAAGGCACCTTTGTCTGTGTTTACCAGCTTCAGGTCTCTGCAAGCAACACACGGAGCTATGACCTTTATTTGTCCTCATTTGAGCTTACATACTTTTTCTTTCTTTCTTTTCTATTTTGCTTTCTGCCAGTCTGCTGTAATTAGGATTTAACTTATCCTCCAATATGCATGGACAGCAGCAAAGCAATGAATATTCTTTTTTTTTCCCATTTTCACTAACCAAATCCAGTCCAAAGTGCTATTTCTATCTGAGCTGATCTATGCTTTAGTGAAAGGAGTAATAAATAACACTTAAGACCAGACTTCAAAATGCCTTTTTTCCTTTGATCTAAGTAATTAAAGTCAAGCTGCTGTTCCTGAGCGTTTTCTGATGGAATTACATGAGTTACACAGCTCTTCATTTGTATCTTATTAAGCATTATGTGTTATTGATGCTGTTCAAACAATTAGCACCTAAATATGCCCCATATTCTCATAAAGAGGCAGTAGCAGTGTTAATGTTAATGCCCTGGTTAACAGTTTGCTCCCATCCAGAGTCCACCATCGTGCTCGAATGCCATTTAATATCAATCAGGTCTTTACTGATGCCCTTCTGAAGCTGTTCTCTTCTGCAATCATTTAACTGTGCAGCCAAGTGAGAAGAAGTCGAAAAATAATGTTAAGTAAAAATGGCATCTCTCTTAACACAGGAATTTTTCTAAGTTTATTGCAAGTTTTGGTTATAAAAAAGCCAGCACTTCATGGTGATCGGTCATTTTGACGTTTTTATGGTGGTTTTATTACCCCTGGCTCATTTCCATCCTAAAGAGAACATTTGTAACAATACTTGCTCGCTCTGTTATGATTAGGATTGCGCTTTGTTCGGCTGTTGCTGCGCCCAGTAATGCTCTTGGCACACGTCCTCCCAGACCCTGCGGTGTATTTATTCAAAAGGAAGGAAGAAGAAGTGTCTACTAAAACAATAAACTACTACTGCTTGCGTTAACGTGGCCATAGCTTCCTTGTGCTGCAGACAATCAGTTAGAAAAGCTGTTGGGTAAACTTGCTCCTTCATTGCTGAAAAAAATAAATATTCATGAAGCTTACAGCCACTTTTTCTCGTGCTTTATTATCAGGTTGAAAATGGTGAAAGATTTTAAAGCTAATGATTTAATCGGAGAGATAAGGATGGAGGTCCAGATCCTGAAACCAATGGGAGCTGGGATCTGAAATACTGATGAGGACCTGGGTAAGGGTTTAAGGCAAATTTTGATGAGTTACTTCAATATTAATGTTATCCTGCATGTAAGGACAGGTTCAACCCAGTATTAATGTAATTAATATTGAAAATTGAAAATACTAATGTATTCACTAATTCTGTCTAAGACAGGAGGTGCATGTGAAAAGAGGAGTCATGAATGGTAGAGAGGGGCAATTAAAAAAAGAGAAGGAGTGGTGTCATGTCACCAGAGGTTTCCAGAGTAAAGTCAAGTCAAGGCTTTGACCACTCCACATGCGTTGGATCCCAGGAGGCAGCTGGAGCACCTGTGGGGGCTTCCTCAGACCCAGGGCAAACCAGAGCATTCAGTGCCCACTAGGTAACAGGCGATTTCTCTTGAGCACATCACTGCAGAACGTCTTTCATTTAATGTGTGTTCATGTCTTGCCTGGCTTGCAAAGACAAGTAAGCGTGTTTTAAAGTCTAGATCCATCTTTTTTCTTAAGCGAGTTAGCAAAATTAGGAGCAGAGTAATCATAAGCTTCCTAAAACAGGGAAAAGAAACTGGCACTTCCCAAAGGTGGTTTGGTTTCTGGGTAGAGAGAAAGACCCAGATGTTGTTACCTCTTCCACTAAAGCCAGCAAGATCAGCTGAATTCGGTATCCAAGTACCATCAAAAAAAGGATGAACCTGGCTTTGACAATGAAATACAATGCTGGAAAAAATATAGAAATATGCAGCAAATTGGTGAGGTGTCCATTTATATTACCTTTGCCCTAAGGGAGAGACCTCAGCAAATAGTGGTGATTTTCCTCATGCTGCTGTGTTCTGCAGCTTGGGAGGCTGGTCATCTCCTGAACTCTCCCTGTCTGTAGGAACAGGAAACAAAACGAGGATGAGAGCAGAGAGTGCAGGGTGGGATCTCCTGCTGGTCCAAGACCCAGCTTTCATCGCTCGGCTCCAGCCGCTGTTGGTTGGCCCCAGCCCTGGGCTGCCGTGGAACCCGAGCTGGCCTCTGCCACAGTTCAGTGAGAGCAAAGAGCTCTCCCACTTGACATCACAAGAGGAGCGTTTTTATGTTTATCTGAGACTCCCTTCCAAAAGTGCTTTCGTGGTCGAGGCTGCATGTAAGGACAGGTTCAACCCGCTATCACGGAGAAGTGATAAAACACTTTTCTCTCATTTAGGTTCTTAAGGCCTAATACTCCCATATGCCAGAAAAGATTTGTAAGGGGCCATAGAGTCAGCACAGCTCTGTTTGCACTTGCTTTTTTTGTTCCTTGACAGTGCTGCTGGGGCCTCTGTGCAAACACAACTCTGCAGTTAGCATTTAAAGTGTCAGTCCCTGCAGCATTTTTTCTGATTTGCCATCTTTGCTGGATCTGGGACCCACAAACCCAGAGGTGGAAAATCACATGGGCAAATCATTGTCAAAATAGTGCCTAAAAATAACCTACTTGTTAAATGATTTTATGATAAAATATGATATACATTGTGTAGGTAAACGATAACTCTCCATTTCCAGAGTGTCTGCACTCTAGACATTTTTGACCACTTACTCTTTGTACATCCCTGTGAATTATAGCAATAATCACTCTCAATGTATAGAAGACATTGAAATACAAATAAATGAAAAGATTTTTATAGAGCAGGAAGAGCAGAGATTTGAATTTGGATCCATGCACCAAATTAATGTCTGTCCAAAGCCATCATCTTCCTCATTATGTCAGCAGTGCTGCTTCGGTACTGGGAAATCACTGGATATCTGTGGTCTCTTCTCCGAGGTAACAAGAGACAGGACAAGAGGAAATGGCCTCTAGTTGCACAAGAGGAGGTTTAGATTCAAAATTACAAAAAAATTCTTCACAAAGAGGATGGTCAGGCTTTGGAACAGGCTTCCCAGGGCAGTAGTGGATTCACCATCCCTGGAACTGTTCAAAAGACATGTAGATGTGGCACTTGAGGACATGGTTTAGTGGTGGCCGTGGCAGTGCTGGGTTAATGGTTGGACTCAGTGTTCTCAGAGTTCTTTATCAACCTTAACAATTCTATGATTCTATGTTTTACTGTCTTTCAGGGGTAGCAAAGCAAGACTAAGATCAATTGTATCCCCAAACTAGAGCTGGTGGCAGGATGGGGATACTGGAAGCCCCACTGAGGAGGATGTGTCCCAGTTCCAAGCCCAGTTTCGCAGTCAGTGGAAGGCACAGCTTGTTTGTTCTGTTTGTCATTCCATTCAGGGTCTTGACTTGTCCTTTTTTTCTCACAAAACATTGTCTAAAAGGTGAAGCTGTTTCCCCAGCTGCTGGGTAAAGCAATCAGAGTGGTTTGGATTAAACTTGGCTTCATGGAAGTCACTGGGATTCTTATGCTGGACTTTTTGGGAGAAAAGCTCATTTCCCTTAAGAAGCTGGCAGCTTTCTGGCAGCTGCTGTCAGCACTGTGGTATATCCTTTTTTTTTCCTTTTATTTTCTGGACAAGTATGTACAAGAGAAATATGAGGGGAGATTTGTACCATCCTTGAGGAATTGTGCAAGATGTGTCAACATCAAACCTTTGTCCTATAGCTACTTCAGAAATTTAGTTGTGTGTGGTTCCAGCTCATACATGTTGAGCATTCAGAATCTTCTATCAAAGACCATGTGTTGTCTTTAAGAAAGCTGGGGGGAGAAATAGTGATAAATAATTCACATTTCAGCTAGCATTAAATGGAAATTTTACCAAGCAGGTTCAAATTATTTATTAAACACTGATAAGTCCCTCCAGGAGTATCAGGCAACCAATGATAGACAGTATTTTGGCAGTAAATACAAGTGGTTGCTTCCAAAAATTATGGATGACCAGGCTGTCCAGGAAACATGTTTGGATTGTTAATCTTGATAGATTTTCATTGTTGAGATTGTGGTTAAAGATATCAGGACAGGGAAAAATATACCCCGTGTGGATTTTTTCTGACTGTATGTTAAACTTTGAATGTTTGGCTATTCAGAATTCTGAAAAATGGTCGTGAAAAATACGAATTTCCAAAACCTTCAGTGTGTGTGCCATTAAAAATAATTTAATATAAAGATATGTTCCAGATGCTTTTTAATTTTACAGAAACTAATGAAGAGAGTTTACAGAGACAAAATATATTAGTGCTGTATTCGGTGATGAAGTTACAGTTATTGTGTTATGGTTAATATATGTGTCACAAGTATTGGTCAATAAGGAAACCCATTTTGTTCTTTCCAAGACTGTCAAATATTTAAGCTGTCCCCTGGTAGTATTTTTAATACTTTCAGTCAATGTCCCTAGGATATTTCACAGTATTTGGAACTCAGAAGCCAGATTTTTTTTTAAATTTAGCAGATTAAATGTTTAGCATTGGAGACGTGTTTTGGTCTTTGCCTCTGGCAATACCTGTGCAGTATGTAAGGAAGACTAGTCAATAATTCCCGTTTTTCCAAGGCAAAATAACAGAACTGGAAGCACCCAAAGTCCATGAATCTGCCTGGGGCCCGCAGCCTGGAGTGTTCTGTACAACCTTTCTTTGGAAATTCAATCAGCGCTTCCTTTTAAAACACACCCAGAGGGTTTGACACCTTTTAATGTGACAATCACGTGCTTGTAACTCACACTCAAGGTGTGAGAGACTGTACATTGCAGTCCTTGCAAATTTTCCAGCCAAAGCCCTGTAAATTGCTCCAAATCTTGACCTTCTGAGCACCCTCAGCCAGGCATCCTGAGGTTTTCTCTTGTGTGCGGATGAAAACAAGGGCTGTGGACAGGCAAGGAAAGGAGGCAAGGGACTTTCAAAGCTGCACGAGAGCTGTTCAGGTGACACCCCAGTCCCTTCACCTCCTTGCAGCCACCTTGGTTCCCTCAGGACCCTCTGCAGGATTGTGTGGGGGTGCCTGTGGAGACAAGAGGGACACTATTCCCCTGGGGCAGGCTGGAACTGGAACAGTCAGGCATCCTGGAACAGGAATGACGGCTGTGCTGAAAGGCTGGAAGAGATGGGCTGGAAATGGCTTCATCTAACATATCTAAGGCAGGCATGCTGGGCAGAGAGCAAGTTGCCAGGACCCATATTTGGAAGTCTTTCATGGCCATCATCTGCCATCATCTCAAGCCAAGAATCATAAGCATTATAACAAGGAGATATACTTGAGCACAGAGGATTACAGTTTTCTCAAGGATTGTTGTCATAAACCCCATAGTGGGTAGAGCTTAACATAGTTTATGATAATAACTGAGTATCACATTGCCCTTAGCATCAAAAAATGACAGCAAAATTCAGCAGCAGGTGGGCAGCTTTAATTATATAGGCTCCAAAGGGAATAAACACTGGGATGGTTTTTACTGTCTGTCTGGTATGAGTCAGTCCACAATGACCCTACTGGTGCGATTTGGTGAGAATAAAGCATCTAGCCCGTATTTAACCATGCAAAGTTTCTTTTTCTGTTTTTCCCCCCTCTCCCTGTGAGAACAGAGAAAACAGGATTTGTAGGAGGAACTGGGGGACGTGTTACTGTCAGTGATTTGCACATAGCAGGGCTGAAACATCAGACAGAGGAAGTACCCAAACAGCTGGGACTGCAACAGATGTTCTCCAGACAGCTCTGCCTCATGAAGATGTAGTACAGCAATAGGTCATGTTACAGAAACAGAAAATTAAAAAGAGTGATTTTGCATGCATGAGCACTGGCTCCCCAGGCCCGGCAGTATGAGTGACACTGAACAGGGAAAGGCAGCTGGGACCCCTCTGAAGAGATCATTGTGTCCCTTGCCACCACAGCCTGCTTTTCCAGCACAGAGACATCTCTAGCAGAAATAACCACACTCCCAGTATGCAAACACAGGAGGGGTGAGTGCAAAATCCCCTCACCATTTCTGCAGTTTAAGGGTGGATTCTCAATTTCTTGGTGTCTCTGCTTCGTGGCTTTTAGCCTCTTCCACTGCCTCTCTTCCTGCAGGTCCCTGAGTGAGGGTTTTCCTCTATACTGACCTAGAAACGAGAATGCCTGCAGGAAATTCACTTGGAATTTCTGGAGATGATTCTCTGTAGTCCTCAGACAGGACCAGAAGGACCTGTTGTGGTGAAACCAGGTGGTGATGTCCCAGCTGGAGCTCCAGTGCAGTCTCGGCCATCAGCCAAACCAACCCAAAGCTTCCCAGAGAAGGTCGCAGAGCATGGTCAGGACAGCCACTGCCCTTGCAGTGTCTGCTGTTTGCATGCCACTGACTTCATCTGGGGAGGAAGAGGAGATTTTAGGTGATCTTTGAAACCAAGGGGTACTAAACTTTCCTTTCCTTCAGATTAAGAGAGTGTCCTAACGACCAGGTTATAGGGTTTCTTGAGAGCTGTCCAGTATTTTCCTTGAAACTGAGCTGTTTTGCAGCCAGGAATGCAATAGTGATGAGGTCAGATGGCAAACTGGGAGCACAGAGGGCAATATCTTGTACTATTATTACATTTTTTCCAAACTGGGCACCTATTCTTTCCACAATGAGCAACATCAGAAAAAAAGAAACTGGCCCTCTTTACTGTTTCCCTTTGGGTGCAGAGAACAATTTTCTTACCTTCCTGTCTGGTTGCTCTATTTTAGTGTGTCCCCACGGTTTTGCTCATTTAATTATTTTCATTACAAAACTGAACATTGCCCTCTTACACTTCTTGGTGCTTTCAATATGTTACAATTTCTGATGTCTTTCACAGGTATCTTATTCAGCTTTGCCACTATGATGCTCTAAAAAAGCTCCAGCAGTAAATGGAAATGGACTCCATGGGATATTAAATATATCTAAGTAAACACATTAAGCAAGTATTAAGAAAAGTGAGCACTCTTAACTCGATGAAATGAGACTGCAAGCACACAAGGGCCCCATAATGGCAGTTTCATTACAAACAGACTCCTGTACACATACTCACATGTTCCAGCCCTCTCTCCTAATATGAGAAAAGTGTGATCTGTCATGTCTTTTCATGATATCACTTCTCTGCTGGCATTTAAATAATTACAGTACACCGTGAAGTGCTTGGGACCAAAAACATTGTGGCCCCAAGTGGAAGGGCCTCGTTTTGTTGTGTCTCTCCAAGTTCATCAAGTTCCCATAGCAACCCAGAACCCACCAAATAACTAAATATCCGATTTTCAAGCACAGGGGGCAGCCACTGGCGATTTCTTAAAATATTTGAATCTCTTTAACCACCCATTTCTGATAATAATTTCATTCAGCCTTTAGCACACCTCATGCTGTAGAACAATCCATTTTACCACTGTACTCCTGAACAGGTACTGCTGGGAGCTTTAGCAGCCACTCTGGCACTGCAAAGGGCTGCATGGTCACGTCTTGCTGGGAAATGATGTAGACAAATCTAACAGAGCAATTCACAGGCATCCCACTGCTTGACAGTTACTACTCAAAATCTTTATTGAAGGTTGATGAATAGAAACCACTTGTACAAAATTCAGCGAATGATTTGTGAGGAAAGGAAAGAGGAACTGGAATTTCTTCTAAATGAGTTTTCTATATTACATTTATAATTACTAATTACTTCCTCACTTGGGATTACAGGCTATTATTTTAAGCTTCAGAACATCAGTGACATGTAGGGACAGATTGATTGCAAATCTCTATTTTTCTTATTTCTGAATAGCGATTGCTTGTAAAACCTGGATATTTTCTTTACCTGGGAGATTAGGGTAAGGTTGCCATTCCAACTTGTCTTGTATTTCTGGTCCAGACCAGTCCCAAATCGCCATCTCTTTCTGTCCTTGACCTCTTCTTAGCCTTTCACACTTCCCTGCCCCTTTCAGTTTGCCTTTGCAATAGTGCCCAGGAAAGTTCCTTCTCTGCTAAGGAAAATATATAGAGCTGAAAAGGCAAGTTGGATTTTAGAGATACATTTTCAAATATTTTCCTGCTGCTCATGGGACCTTGCTGGTCCTGTGACCAGCCAAAATTACAGCAATGAAGAATGTTCAGTGACCAGGACAGATCAAGTTTCCTTACTGACCAGTACTGGTCACAGGACTCCTGTGACTAGTACCTCAGCTTCCCCACTGCCCAGGAATGTCAGTCATGGCATTTTTGTGAGCAGCACCTGCTCCCAGAGCACTGGGTGGCACTTTACACAGCACTGACTCCTCCGCTACAAATATGGCAGGACTTTTGGAGCACAGCCTGGAGCTGTCCAGTCACATCTGCTACCTGGAGAAACTTGCCTTGTTTACTGTTCCATTAGATGTAGGGGCTCCATTTTGCTCCAGATGCTGTTTCTGGGCTGGTGAATCTCTCCCAGTGTGTCTTTGGCTCCTGATGAGTCACTGCCTTTCTGACTGAAAACCTGGGACAGGCAATAAAATGAAAAAGCTGTATTGTAGTAATCTGAGTGCAAAAGAAAGTTCAGGAGGGAAAGAAAATACTAAAGCAACCATTTGCTTCCACAGTAACACCTGAACAGAGACTGACATTGGCTTTCTTGCAGCTTGTGAGGGTGGCAGACAGCCTCGTCCACACTTCCAAGACCTCACAACCCTTTGGAAACTCATCACGTCCATAACGAAACTGAAGGCTTGGGTGTCCAGTAGCCCTTGCTAAGCACCTCCCAACATCACAAGAGAAGAGGACCAGCAAGGCACTCGGGGCTGCTCCTCTTGCATTTTTTCTGCTGAAATCCCTGTTTTCTCCTGACCACTGCGGTAGAGCATGGCACAGAAACTCAGGAACCCACATGCTGAATTTCTGGATAATTTACTGGGCTGCAGAGATGATACAGCCCAGAGTTCAAACCAAAAAAAAAAAGGTGTGAAGAGGAGCAGGGGAAGAACACGGGAAACACTTGAATCTTCTCTCTGGGAGGCTTTTCTAAAACATCAACTTTGGCATGGTCTGGGATGCTTCAACTGGAAAATCTGCAGCCAAGGGAGACACAAGAGGCTATTTCAGGAACTGAGAGGCCTTTTTAGGGTGAAATATATTAATAAATGACCAAAGCCAGTGACAGTGGGAGAAATCCAAAGGAACTATAAGACCATAAAAAGCAGGGGAAGTTGCTATAATTTAGTATAACTGCACCCTTCTCTTCAACCACCACAGCAGTTTCGTGCTTAATTCTAAGCAGGAGATGTACAAAAAACCAAATTAATTTGGAGGAAGAGGAGGAAGCTGAGTTGGGTTGATCATTTGGCTTGATCTACTCAACAATTATCATTATATCCTCCATGTCCATTTTCCAGTTGAGAAGGGAGTGTTTTCTCTTCATCTGTTGATAGAAAGAAACGTTCACAAGGGCTGGTTTGCTGTGAGAGGAGCTCTGTCTGGAGAACTTGGCCCCACAAGTCAGTAGGAAATTTGTTCCCCATCCTGTGAGAGGTTTCAGAGATTTCACTTTTCCCCTCCTGTAATAAATAAGAATGAGTAAAATTCTCCACACCAAACTTTTCCCCTTCAATTTCAGATTGGTTCCACTGAAATTTTTAATCTGAAGCATGTGGGACCAGTTTATTTCAATTCTAATATCTAGAGAAGATAAAGATAATATAAAGAGAAGGAAAAACTCTTGAAAAGTGTAAGTGTACTGCAATTTCAAAAGTACTTTAGAATCAAAAGAAATACTTCATTTAAGGAAAAAAAAAAGAGAGACAGTGTTATAGGGAGTGGAAAAGTATATTTCAAAAATATTTGGTCTGGAGATTCTTCCTTCCCCAAATGTTCCTCCAAGAAGGTTGCCTTCTGACGAAGCAGTTTCCAGGAAATGTGGCTTTTCTCATGCCAGTTTCCTGCACTGTTTGGGAGATCCTCATCTCTGGATCCCCGTGACTGAGACATTGCTCTTGGAAGCAAGTCACACTGAGCTTTCTTGATCCAAAATCTGTCCATTTACATGGGATGTACAAGATGAACTGACCAGCAAGAGGGATTTTTTGTTTTGCTAGGTGGTCAGGCAACACATGTGAGCTGATGGGCAGATTTTCAGTGACTTCATGCTCTTCCCCCACTCCTTTTTTTCTTTTAAAGCATTGTTGGGGAACTGGAATAAACGATCTAACATCTAAAGGTAGAAGTATATGAACCAGACACTCTCTGTCACACCCTGGAGCAGCAGGCAGTCTGGTATATTCAAAATATAAAGCACCAGGTATTCTGGAGACTGGGAGAGGATCCAAAACCAAGTTAACAGGGCATTCAGATTAGAATAAAAGAGACCTTATTTGAAGAGTTATAAATTCACTGAAATATGTTCCATGCATAGAAGGAACAAGGGGTCACAGAAGTGGCCAGTTTGGCTTACACAAGGCAGCGAGGGCAAAGTGCTGGCAGAACACACTCTGGACGATGCCAAAGAAATCAAATGTAGCTTGCTTCAGCTTAGGGAGGCCAAGGGACCAATAACACAAAGAAATGCAATTATAACTTGGTCAGTCCCCTGACGCCAGCGTGTTTCTGGAGCTGGAGCTGAAGCTTTTCCATCCAAAATAGGGTTCATTGTGTATGAGCCCAGGGCTCACCACGTAAAGCTGCCTCCCCCTACTCTGAGCTGGGGTTTGGATTTTCTTCAGGCCACAGATGGGAGGAGCATGTGAGAAATGAAGGCCATATTCCATGGGCTATTGCAGAGAGCCCTTCCCCTCTCCCTGCTCACCTCACCACATCAAAACCCCTTCCCCTCTGCAAAAAAGCCCCTTAATAATTACACCAGAAGGTACAATGATCCAGCTGTAAGATGGTCTTCAGCACAGGGTGTGGCCATTGAAGGGGGTCTCTCATGTCAGAGATGAGTAGGCTACTATTTGGGGCAGGAGAGTTTTGCACAAGATACTTCAATTCTAGTATTCTTTGAGGGAAGGGAGAGGAATTACTGTCCTGGTTCAGTGCTTAGATTTAACAAAAAACCTCCAGCTGCTAATCCCACATGAAATTTATCGGCTTCAGCATTTTTAAATTTTTTTTTAATAGAGGCACTAGGCTGAGCTGTGCTCAGGGTGCTGGGGTTTGTGAACTACCTTCTTCAGGAATTGCCAAATTAGGATTTAGGAGCAGGGTCTAATACTGATCCTTAAATCCTTCCCGTGAATCTAGTTCCATTCATACGGGCATTTAGTCTTTGGCACTAATCAACACAGCCCTAAAGGGTTTGGTTTTCCTATCTCTGCATGTTAAATAACAACACAGGGTAAACCCTGTCAGAGTTTGGCTCTGTGTTGGTTTAATCCCCCTTGATTGCTGTTTCTAAATATTTATGTTACCTGAGATTTTGTTTCAGACTTCATAGTCAGCACCGCTATAGCCCAGTAGGCAACAAAAACAGCCTTTGATTTGCACAATCCTTAGAGAAGAGAATAATCTTGAGTGTTTGTAAGGCACTTTGCCCATGGCAATGCATAAACATGCTAGTGTGGGGTTTTGCGCATGTAGGAATAAATCACTTTTGTTATCACTTCGGAAAAGTTAATCTGAAACAGTTTCCTGTGCAAAAATTGAAGGGAGACTTATCACCCACCCACACAACCATAGCCATAACTCTGTAGGCTATCTGACTATATTTTGTGGGTAAATTGGAGAGCATTTTCAGAGAAATGTCTCATTTGATACAGTTTTCCTTCTGTCTGTCTGCTGTTCTCCCCATTGCCCCGATAACAGTCACTATTAATAGATATGTTATTAACTCACCACTTGGCAGCTCCAGTTTATGGTGTTAATTGAGAGAGGCATATCTGAGACACGTGGAGTGTTTTGTTCAGCTTCAGGCCCTACAGCCTAAGTAACGTGTTCCCCAGACACACGAGATCCAAGTCACAGGAGAGAAAATAGACGGAAAAATCACTGACAGGAGGTCTTTAGAAGACCTGAAATAGGTGAATCAGGCCTTGATCTGAGCTTTCATAGACACAGCTTTTTTTTTTTTTTATTGCCTTTAAGAGCAATTAATAGAGTCATTAAGGTTGGGGAAAACCTCTAAGATCATTGAGTCCAACTTAATACTGCCAAGGCCAGCACTAAACCATGTCCCCAAGTGCCACATCCACGTGCTTTTTGAACACTTCAAGGATGGTGACTTCACCACTTTCCTGGGCAGCCTGTTGCAGTGCTTGACAATCCTTCCCATGAGTAAATTTTTACTATTATCTAAGCTGAGCCTCCCCAGGTGCAACTTGAGGTCAATTGTATTTCTCATTTAAACTCAATTCAGATTAGATCTTCATAGGCTATACCTTAATGTGGCATTTAAGGAATGAAAGCAAGTGAATAATTAAAACCTTTCTGGATGTCTCTTCCAAGTGATTAAAAGTGTGTGGACATGAGGCTGAGCACCTTGGGCTGTAACCTAATCAGTTCTAGCTTTGTTCAGGGCATTGGAAAGCTGGTGAGTAACAAAATCTTCATCTGAAACCTCTGGCACATGGAGCAGACAGAACTCTCCTAAATTTTTGTAACACATTAGTAAATGTCCTTAGTACACACACACACAAACCTGATGAGAAGAATTTCTATTTCTATTTCTCCCCAAGGCATTTCTACAATAATTTTTGCAAGTCTATTTTAGCAAATTAGAGCTAAATACCACATCTTCTCCCTTAACTTTCCAGACCTCACCCAACCAACGCCATCCTTTCCAATCTTTCTTTAGAAGGACCTTGTCTTCTGAAGCTATCTATTGATTAATTAACACTGGGCTACTGACAGTGTTTTCTATGCTGCTGATTGCCATCAGTCCCCATGGATCTGTCCTGAACCCGTGGCAAGAAGGAATTTGCACTGCTGGAGCCCTCCTGCTTCTTGTCCATCCCCTTGTCTTGTGGATGAGCTCTGCTGTGAAACGCTCCAGACCCACCAGCATGTGCTTCTCATCAGCAGCGAGGGAAGCTGGAGCTCCTAGGGTCACACTGAATGAGGTAACTGTTTTAATCAACAAATCCCTGAACACAAGAGAGATGCAGCTGCCTGGTCCAGCCAGCTCGTGGGAGAACAGCAGTTAGCTTGCTGAAATGCTAATGAAGGGGCAAAATTGTTGAAGCAATACACAGAGCAAGGCCTAAGAAACTGGTGCTGAGGAGCAAGGGGGATACGGAAGAGGAACCTGACTCATTCATGGCCACTCAGCTTGGGGTGGTGAGTAGTCCACAAGTTCAGATCAGGGCCAGACAGGTAGAAGAGACTGACCAAGGGTCTCCAGGACTGACCAAGAGCTTCTACATTTGGATGCAGACTTGCTGCTGGCCCATCCGGTGCTTTGCCATAAGTTATTAGGACAGTTCTTACATAGATGAGGGTTTCGGCTTATTAAAGTACCCCAAGAGGATGTTTCCTACCACTAATTAATCTCTTCTCTCTCCTCATGTCTCACTTCATTCTCCTTTATGATTCCCCACTGACCACTGACTCTGGAAATCTCATTACCACAAACATCCTCTCCTGCTCCCTTCAACACTCACATCATTACAGACCCCAACTGTTCCTGTAAGGAAAGGAATGGCTCCACATGAACCTTCTCCTGGGCCTTCCTAGGCATTTTAAGATGTTCAATTATTTACCCATCAATTACATGAATTAGGCGTAGCAGTGAAATCAGGACCCACTGTCTGAGGTGCAAATGAGGGAAATAAACCTCAGACCTCTCCCCAGCGAACTCAAAATCCACCTGTATGTGCAACATGGGCTCTCCAGGGCCTCTTGTTGGAAAAATATCCCTAAAAATCAACCACTCACTGAAAGAAAAATGGTCCTAAGCAGCACAGAAACACATGGGAGGGTGTTAGCTTGGAAGTCCATGAAGAGTTTCTGTCACTTCAGTTTGTTTGTAGGGTTTTTTCTTATTCCAGCAAGATCTAAGATCTGAGATGAAGTGCATTTGAGAAAATATTACTGAACATCTGGTTGTTGACTGGATATTGAAGGGGTCATCCTGTAGTATCCCCAAAATCCCCTCTGGGAGATGTTTTGCACAGTCTAAGTACAAGAACTGAGTCAAGGAACCTCTTTGTATGGACATATAAAATGAAACTCAGTGGGAGCCTGCCCTAACTTCTCAAAACCAGAGGCCGAGGGCAAACTGGGTTGTCTCCCCTCTACTCCCGGCAAGCTCCTCGGTGCTGGTGACACCCACCACAGGCAGAGGGGATATTTTAGTGGCCACTTTGTCCTCTCACCATCACCTAATGGTTTGCCCATAATCCATCCACCAAAGGTGTGGTAATTCACTTCTTGGTTGTCTTGCAGGTGCTGTGCTTCAGTCCCTGTTGAGCTGCCAAACTCATGAGCTTTGATCAGGGCTTCATGTGCATAGTGTCAACTTTTCAATTCAATGACCTCATGCTGACCACTGAAAAATCCTCTGTCGCCCTTCTCCCCCACAATGTGTCCTGAGATGTGCACCCAAAACCAGGAGCACCCAGGCTGGGAAATCTTGGCTTTACTGAACAGCTTCAAGTTCACCCTCGCTTAAATCAGTGAGGCTCCAGCAGTGATGAATTCTGACCTTTACATGAAATCCACAGCAGAGCAAGCAAGGGTGTCTCTGTATTCTAATTTAAATTTTACACTCAAAGGATACACATGCATCTTAAACCCACCTTTTTAATCCTTGCAGCTGAACCATTCAGCTGTTGTGTTGCCACTGAGAATTCAGGTGAAATGTTTGACAGAGGGCGAGAGAGCTGCTCTGCATCATTAAGGAAGGCAGAGGTATGGGACGAGAGAATGTGACCTCTGAGAGAAACAACCTGCACTGAATGCATCAAACAGTAAAGTGTTGTCAGGAATGAAGAGGATTAAACCCCTTAAACTGCTCTTGAAACCACATATGCCTGGAAGTAGAGAAATTCCTTCCTAACTTGTTTTCTCCCTGTATAATTAGTCTTCAAATATGCTTTCTGGAGTGGGTGCATTTGTCCCAATCTAAGGAAGCAAATGGAATGATGTAACTGGTTTCTTTCAGTTCTCACGTCAGTGCAACTTCACAATACCCTTGGACTTCAGGGGATTAAGTTCCTGTCTTGGACGTGGTCCAGTTACTGGTCATTGCTATTTGTCGATTATCCTAGCATTCCAGAAAACATTTTATCCCCTTCATTAACTCACAATTGACCAATCACATAAATCAGGTTAAGGACTAGTGGACATGTCTACAAAGAAAAGAGAGATTCTAAGAAAGGCCGATAAAAGAACAGGTTGAATTTAATTTTGTGTTAAGATCTCTATTCTTGAAACTGCAAGTAATGACCCCTGCAAAAAAGAACATTAATACACCCTACCAGACTTTTGTTCACACTTTGAAAAGATGGAAAAATGTCATTGTTTCTGTAAAAGAAGCCTCCACCTTCTTAAAGATACACAGCTTACTTCCATCATCATGTTTAAAACCAGACTATTTGCAGAGGTATCATCTGGGAATGTGTGAATTTGTGGGTGTGCAACTGTGGCTGTGGTGGACCCACTGTGTCACCAGTGCACAGCTGTGGTGCTGTGAGGACAGCTGGACACTGGGGACACCCTGAGGTCCAGTTGTACTCGGGCATCACTGCATAAGCCTTTCATTCAGTAGGAGTCAGTCCTGACACTGATTTCACTAAGAACAAGGCTGAGTCCTGTAGGAAATCAGCTTGCCATCTTTATAGGTGGTATGCTGATGACAGCTCTGGTGCTGTGACCTCTCCTCCTGGAACCCAAGAACACTCAACCCTCCTCCAAGGTGACAATAAAGGCTGCATCCTGCCCTTCCCATGCCTCCCCTCTTTGTCTGGCCATGCTGCGATCCTAGAGCCATGGGAGAGTGACACAATTCTCTTGTTGGTGTTTGGAACACATCTTTTTCTTGGTTTGACTTGGAGGAGAACGTTTCCAAGAATGTAACAGGGTGGGTTTGAAATTGCACGCTTTGCCATGGGCCGTTCTCCCAGCTCTTGCGTACGTGTGACCAACATGTCTGCGGGCAGGACCAGTAAATGCTGCCTGATGGTGGGTGGCTGGTGTGGCCACATCCTCTCCCTCCAAGGCCTGGGATGCTGTGGGCTTCTGGAGGAAAGGAAAAATATGTGGTTCCCTCTTCTGAAGTCTGTGGGGTGTGATTTTCTGTAATAAAGCGTATGTGTTATTTTTGTGTACAAAAGCTGCTCTGCCTGAGGGATTTGGACCCTACAAGAAGACAGACATTCTTGTTGCAATATTCTCTTCTTCAGGGAAGAGAAATTTAAGCTAACTAATCGGTGCAGGACCCATTTTCTTTTCTCCTGAGAGAGTTAGGGAGTATCATGACCCAGCATGGAGATAAGCATAGAATCATGGAATATCTCGAGTTGGAAGGAACATCTCTGCACACGCCTTGGGGGCCATGGCTCCAGCTCATCCACCACCTGATGAGACAGATCCAGTGTTCATATCACCTCCATGTCTGGCTGCAGTGCCAGGGGATCTGGCAGGCCTTGTTTGTGCAAAAGGTGCTGAGCAATGAACCATTTATTTGGCTGGGGCTGCAGTGGAAAATCTGTAACCCCAACGCTATGAAGGCTCCAGAAGGGGGCATAGAGACCATGGCTCTGACAAAGGCTTTTTGAGAAGCATTACTGGTCTTGGAGTAATGTGAAACTGGATGGTGGGATGTAGGACATGATAGTGTCATCCTCCTCCTTTGCCCAGTTGGGGCCTAATGAAAGGGAGGGCAGAAAACTCTCCAGTACTGGCAGCCCCAAAGCCTTTAGACATCCCACATTTCCTTTGGCCAAACCACCAGGTAAAATTGGGCCTCCTGCCAGAAGTTTTTAGTGGGATCATGACCCTGTTCTTTCTGGACCTGTAACCCAAGGATAAAGAAAGAAAGGAAAACAGAGATATTGCATGCTGACTTTCCTCATTTTACTATTTTGGGGTTTTTGAGGGTGGAGGAAAACTGATTTTGTGCTGTAGAAGCACCACTGATTTATACAGTGGAATAAAAGCATCACTCTGACAATATTTATATAGTTAAAAGGTTTTGAGATGTGCCAGGGAAAAATTCAAAATAATATAATGAAGAGGGTATTCAAGGTCTAAATTTACAGCAGCTGCCCTGACATCAGTAGGATTTAAGTCCATCCTCTCAGTATCAATGGACAAGCCCAGATTTATGCCTTGTAATTCCTCATCATGTTGAGACAGGAAAAGATGGAAGTCAGCATGAATTAAGTGTAGAGGTTCTAAGGAATGGAAGCGGTCCCTTGCTTGAGATTCATTGAACTTAGTGCATAGACTGTGATTTAAAATCCCAAACGCCATTTGGCATCCATCTGGTGCCTAGGTGATGCCTAAATAAGAACAGTTTTTTACCCATTACTTTTAAGAAGTCTTCCTGGCAAAAGGACAATAGCAGATTGTGCTGCTATTGCATTCGCACCAGATTTTCACTAAGTGCAGATTTATGCTTATTTAATCACCGTTACTGGTTTATAAGTTATGCCTCATTTCTTTAAACTGTATGATTTCCCACCCCCCCAAAAAAAATCTGAGTAAAGGATTTATGATGGAAAATCCATAAAAGGTCCCTTTTGTTCCACCTAATTGAATTTCACCTCCCATTACCATTACCTTATTCCTGTTCACAGCACAGAGAATGAAAAGCTTTGGCAAGTTTTTGGGTGAGTATGTCCAAGAAGTTAGAAATGTTGGCCTTTCTTCTGGAAGGTATTGTGTAAGGCAGACATCCTGGACATATCCCTGTGTTTTCCCCCTTTCTTTCTGTGTCATCCCAATAGTCAGCCTGAAGCTGTAGCATAGCTGCATTCAAGCGTTCTGTAGGATAGAGTTCCTCAAACCTACATTAACTCAAGAAGCTTTGCTAGATCTATTTGGCATTTAAATCTTTAAGAAAGGGTTCAGACAGCACTGGCAGTCCTTAGCCTTTGATTCCCTGGGTCTTTGGTTCAGGAGCGATTTCAGCCGTAGCCATGACCTGGCAGCATCACATTGCAGCTTTCTGTTGTGCCTTTCCTGTCTCATGTCACTGTAAGGAGCAGCGTTTCAGTGACTTCACTGAATTTCCATGATTTCCTGCCCAAAAGGGACCAGTTTCCTGTATGTTTTTGTTTTTAACCATGCTCTACCTATTCTTAACAAAGAAGTGATCTTTGTGTGGTAATTAACTAGCCAGTCTAGATATAAACTTTCTTCTGGAAAGAACTTGCTGCTTGGAGAGGTCAAAGGCCTTCAGTTGCCAACAGAAATATGATTTAACAAGCAGGAGGCATTTTGGAAAAGAAGTATCTGTGCTCTTGACTTCACTCCACAAAATGAATAGGAAACTCCCTGTAGTCCTAAGTGCAAAAGTGAGATCCTCCAGCGCTGGCTCAGCTGCTGTCTGTGTGTGCAGCTGAAGTCTGGGGATGTGATTTCTGTGGGGACTTGGGTGTGTGAGTGACCTCGGATTTCACCTCATGGTATGAGTTTCACAGCGGTCAAGATGTAGAAAGGCACCATCGCAGGGAAGGAAGGGTCCTTTGCATGAATGTTCCTTGTGCCTAAGGATGCTGAAAGACTGGGAAGCTGGGATAGATCTATTGTGAACTACCTGGCACATGTTTTGTGAGAAGTTAAGGATGGTTTCCAAAGTGTCTGTATATGCATGCATATATACATATATACAAAGTGCACTTTGAGCAGAACCAGCTAAACTTGGAACATGCTGGACACCAAGACATCTCACCTACAGCTAAATCCCTCTAGCCTGCACACAAGAGGCATCACTCTGGCTGTTTCACCAGCAAGGTGTGCATGCACTGGAGTCTGGGCACCTGTTAGGACCAGCATTTTACAAAGCACAGCCAGCAGACAACACTGAAGGAAGATTTTTCTGGGAAGAGGATTTTATGTCATTAACTACTTAAGACTTATGAGGTCACTTAGGTGGCTTCCACCTCATATCACTCATCCAAAGAACACAATGATAAATCCATTTTGCTGGATTAAAAGCACAACTTTGTAAGGTATAAATGAGGTTAGGTTCCCTCTGCAGATACTACACTTGGCAAAAGTCTGACTCATCTCAGAGGTAAGGGCATTCTTATGGATCCAATTAGAGAAAAAACACTATCTGGCAAGAAAGAACAAAATCTATAATACTTCTGATTATACAATGGCAGCTGGAATAAAATTTTCTCATATGGGAACACATGAGCTCAATGTGTAAGGAGAAACTGGGCTTGTCAGACTTAATTAGAGTGAGGGAAACGGCCTACGGTCAGAAACTGCACACGTTGTCCACTCCTGGCTCCTGGGGCTGAGCCAGACTCGGAGGTCTGTGGGACAGCACCCTGCACCACAATCCCAGAGACAGGAGTTCACACCGAGGGCTTCTCTCTGCTGGTGGTGAGAAAACTGTGGGCTTTCATTAAAGTGTTGTCTCATGCTGGTGACAGAATGATAGAGGCTCCACCAGAGAGTCTCAGAGCGCACTCTAAATAGCTGCTAGTGATGGGATACGGGCCAGCGGGTTCCAGCAAAGTGTGCACAGGCTGGAGGCTGGTTTGGACTGCGAGAGGGCCATCACGGGTAATACATCAGATCCACCTGAAGTACATAAATAGATGTAATTACATCAGCATCCAAGTGCCTCATAGCACTCCTCTAAGCTAGAGATTTCCTGTTATTCCCAATTTATGTGGAAGCCTGGGGGACAAGGAGACTATAGGATTTCAGTGGGATCCAGACCTTCAGTTACCCTTCCAAGCCCTACCCTTGGGGACATGTGTATCATCGTGCAGGAATGGCCTCTGAAGGGCTGCCAGCCGCCTGTCCATGGGGTGGTGGAGCCGGAGTGCACTGACCCGCTGCGGTCATTTGGGCACCGGAGCTCACACAAGGCTTGGAAGCTGCTTTGCAGTGTAGAAATAGGTGCAGATTTACTGGGAGAGTGGAGTGGGGGAGAGGGTTGTAGCACCTTCACTGGCACCATGTATTGGATCCAACATGTTCCTGCTCTCCTGAGACAGGATCTTGGATCCTGGGGGATCGTTTCCCTGATGACAACTTCCCGGGTGACATCAAAACGGTTTTATTTTCCTTAAGCTTTTGCTGAATGAAGCAAATCAGCTTGCAATATAATCATGAGGTGCTGGGAAAGATTTAGAGAGAAAAGCAGCAAAAGCAGCATTTTTACCAACCTGAAGTGGTGCAAATGTATTTGAGAGAATTTTAACAATGGAAGACTTATCTCATTGATATCTCATTGGCTTTACCAAAATAAAACTTTCAATTGTGAGCACAGATAAGCCATTTTATCCAATTCTTGGTAGTCAGTTGCAGGATAACATTATTATTTTGCCTTCTTCCATATGATGTGTTTCTGTTTTATGCTTCTTAGGACTGAACTGTCCTGAAGAGTGACCAGGTCTTCAATCTCAGCTGAGGTCTCTGGGTGTTACTGCAAATACAAAGGCAGATCACTGCATGCCCTTTTCAGGATCAAGCCAAAAATTACTTGTCTTACAGACCCAAGATCTCTGCTTCAGGGAAAAAAAATCTTTGGGGCAAGGGGACAGAGAAGACCATAAAGTCCCCAGTCTTCAAATTAAGTGGGTTGTCCCATTTTATACAAAGGGAAATGGATATATCTGAAAGGAACATATGAAAATCCCCACTTTTCACTGGCATAGTTACTCATGTCATGCTCCCATGTGAAAGGGCACTGTGTACCCTACTAAAGTTCAGGAGGGGTTGTGTCCCTTGGCTCTCTTCTTGAGGCAAATGTGCAAGTGGTATCTTGGGCTCAGATGTGTGCAATCCTTTGAAATTTGATTTGTCCCCTGGTCCTGTTGCCTGTTGTGCAGAGTTGCAGTGGGTGGGACCATCATGTTGATGTCCCCATTGGTGACTGCATGTATTTCAGGAATGTTCTGTAATACAACCTGGCTCATTGTTGACAGACAGAACTTTCCAGGCTCCTTTTCTTCTCCTTGGCTCCCTTGCTTATTAGGAGGGCAATAATGAAACAGGTGTACCTGGAGGGCAAGGATGTACCACCACACCAAGATGCAAGGTTCAGGCAGAGCGGGAGAAGGCCTTTCCTGGGGAAGAGATCTCTTGCCCCCATGTGCAGGCTGTCCTTTTACACCCATCCTTGCCTGGTATATCACCCAAGGGCAAAGATCTGACCAACTCCTAAGCAGGCAGTGTGCCATCGTGACAGATGGGCACAAAAGGGGCAGCCAAGAAGCCATGTATGTGCATCCAGTGTGTTTAGGGGTTGGGTTCCCAGCCAGGAACGTCGGAGCAGCTGTCCACCCTCAGTTTACGTGCCTGTAGTTTAGGGGGATCTTCCACCACTAATCCAGCTTCAGAGATGGTTTAACTTTCAAAAATTAAAAATAGCATTCATTGCCCCATATGGAGAGTGAGTCTTGACCCATTTGCATCAAGGGTTGGTGTGGGTGAATGGGGAGGGAGGCAGCATCAAAGAATGGGAGGGTGAGGAACTGCATTGACCTCCACTTGTCTTTTTGTTGGGATCTGCTGTGGGATTGTTAGGAATGCCTCCACACACTAGTCAGATCTGCCAGGGTGCCCAGGGCTCTGCTGGAAGAGAGCACAGAGGACTGTATTCTTCTATCTTATTCATCTCAGTCCTAGAGCTCCATGCTATTCCACGTCAGCAGTGACTAGACCTAGTTGTTCAAAATTGACATTTTAAAGCCCTGTAGTTAAAACTGAGTCCTCATCACAAATGTCTAACATCTGGGGGCCAGATTCTGCCACTGACAGATGCCTCATCCAGGCACTTACCCTCTGCAAGAAAGATGTGCTGGTCTCTTGCACAGGTACAGATGCAGCTCTTCACAGGGATGGAATAAGATTTTCCCTGACTCTAACTATCAAATTTTCAGGTGTACTTGGACATTCAGAGCTAGAACTAATAAAAGACTTAGATTGAAAGAGATCAGACACTAAAAGACCTGCCTTAGATGCTTAGATGCTAGAGAGAGATCCAGACCTGTGATTTGGGGGCTGTGGCCCATGCAATTCACAGACCACTTAAGAAAGGGTTAGGACCAGTCAACATATTGGGGGCCATCCTAAGTAACCCCCAGGAAAGGCTGAATATGGGTCTGTGTTTGCAATTTTGCACCTCCTGAAACATGGGGTAGGGATAGCCCAGCAACCGAAGCATGTCAATTCAATGCTCATCCAAAGCGTGGAGATCCTTCCATGTCAATCTGTATGACATACATATGTGCAAAAAGTTACCAGAGCCCAGGATTTAAACTCTTTATTCTCTTGTAAAAGATTATTCTCCAGCCACTGGGATATTGGGGAACCCGGCTGTATCTTTACATCCCCACTGGTCTGAGTAGGAGCTTGGCACTGCACCTCTGCTCATAGAAGTGGTTCACCCCTACCAGGTTTCAGTTTGGTTTAGTTGCTTGGTAGAAAGGCTGTTGTTAGAAATGTAGTTGACAGTATCAGTCAAAATGTTTAGGGGAAAACTTTAGGGTAACA
Source organism: Dicrurus megarhynchus (assembly GCA_013399195.1). Lineage (NCBI taxonomy): Eukaryota > Metazoa > Chordata > Aves > Passeriformes > Dicruridae > Dicrurus > Dicrurus megarhynchus. Next base: position 2,545,193 of record VXAD01011242.1, on the reverse strand, counting down.
TCTGATTTTGCAAAGAAGCACACCTGAACAGCCTGTGCTCTCTTGAAGACTGGATACTCAAATACACTCTGATCCTAACAGGATTTCAACTTTGAAATCTTACTGGGCGTCTTAAGTTACCACAGATGTTGCAGAAAAAAAATATTATAAATTCTCCAAACTCCTATTTTTCAAAGTTACTTGAGATTTGTGACTTGAGATTTAGGGCATGGCAGAGTGAGCCAGGAATGACTTCATTTCACCTCTGACTCTGGGTAAATGTTCTTACCGGTGGTAACGTCAGGTCAGTCAAAGGAGTTGGGGCTATCTGTCACACCAGAACATTCCCAGTCAGCCATCATGATGTGACCTGTAGTCTGTACACCTGGTCATCTGCTTATGGCCTAGTCCATGGAAACATGCTGATACAGCTGTAGCTTTACCTTCCAAGGTCACTTAGATGCAGCTGGACGTTTTTTCCATAATTTGAAACATCTTTTCTTTCCCACCTTCCTCCTCCTCTGTGGTGTTATTTACTTTCCTGTTTTCCAGTATTGCAAATTAGGCCTCATAAAGCATGTGAATTTGAAGCTCATATGAGAGATACACAGAAAAATGTTGAATCACATTGTGACATCTTCCAGGGGCCCCTGTGCACACCTCAGTATTTGGTAGCAATTGCAGCTTACAAGAGATCTATCTGTTGGTTATCCCAGTGTGTATCACAGCCGTGAAAACCAGCACACTCAATCCTGGTGTGTGAGTTCTCCTGAATCACTGGGTTTCGACCCATTGTCTATGAATAGCATGTGTTTGTAGGAGTATTTTCCCTGTATACTGAAAGGAGAGGGCATTTTGGAATGCTTTGCCTCTCTGCAAAATAGCTCTACACAATATTCAAGGCTTAACATCTTTGGAGTGCTCCAGTGGTAACAGAGATGATCATTTGCCCTGTTTGTGTCAGAGTCTTTCTTCAAATTCCTCTCTCATAATCTCAGTACATTTCGTTCATAATCTGCAAACACTGTGTGCTGCAATGTAAACCAGGGAGAATAATTTCTGGAAATGCACACCTGGAAATGGCATTATGAACACTGAAACAACAAGCAGAATAGGAAGAAAGGGGACATAAGGAATAAACAAATTCTGCAGGGTTATTGGAATATATTAAACCAGAGTAACTATTAAAACATATAGAGGTGTATGATACTTTATGTATTCAGTATTTCTATCCAGATGATGCCAAGGCATCCTGTAGATGGACAAGAGCAAGATTTTGGTAGACAGCTAGTAACCCAGCAATGCAGAGCTCTGACAACATGTGATTTACCCAGTCTCCAGCTGCTGCCTTAATAAAGGAATGGTCCGATTTGTGTTCTTCATTATGAGTCTCATGGCATGTGAAATTCTTCTTAAAAACAGAACCCATGGAGTTAAAAACAAGGCAAGAGTGAAAGTGAGTATGATGTAAAGATGAGGGACATGCACCATAAATTTCATAATTACTGAGGGCAACAATCAGTTAACAGTTTAATGGTTGGAATCAATGATCTTAGAGGTCTTCTCTAACCTTAAAGATTCTATGATTCTGTGATATGAACTTTACTTGAAGCAAGGAAGGATGGTTACTGTCCTCTTCCTCATATTTAGCTTTCACCATCAGCCTTGCTTCCCCTCTTGCTGGCTGAGTGCATTTCTGCCCCCATTAATGAGGGCAAAGCACCTTCACCAGAAGAGACTGAGAACCTCTCACTTTGGTGGTTAGGGCTGCTTTAGGGAGGAATTATGACTGCTTGATTTCGGAGCAGCATGGTAAAAATTAGAGGTATTCTCCACCCAGGCTGGAGCAGGGATGTCTGCAGCACCAGCCTGTCCTGCATCCTCTGATTCCTGCTGGCGACGTGGCCATGCCGGTGTCTGTATCCCCTGGCATTCCCCAGCCTTGGCATGTGGAGCGCTCAGTGCTGGTGTACAAAGAAAAGGCCTCTGTAATAACAGAGCAGAATAAGGCTTTGCTTTCAGGAACTTTCTGGACTCGCCCTATTCCCCAGTCACTCTAATGTTCCAGCAAATACTTTGTGAGACAGTTTTCACACTGCTTCTAGGAACACACAGAATAGTCAACCAAAATGTCATGTGTTGTCTGTTTGACCTCTTGGCGTTCATTGATGCAAGTTTACCTCATAGCTACTATTTTCCTAATAAATTCTGTTTAGGGTTTGTTTTTCAAGCTCAAATGGAAAATCCGAAATTGTGTCATGACAAGAGTAAACACTCCTACATGCTGAAAATGTTCTGTTTTCCATTGCTCTGTTGCCAAAGTCTGGGGGTGAAAAAAGGCTCACAGAGGTTGAGTGTCGAGGGTGTAGTAGAAGTGGGAGGTAGCCAACTTGGAGTCTGAAACTTGTGTGTTCCTTCAACAACCAAGTTGCTATTGCCCTGATCCATCCACAAAGGATCAATTAATCAAAGGTTTCTCCTTAATCAACAGATGCGGCTATCCCTGCCCTGATTAGCTAGTGGAAGGAATATTTTTCAGTGAAAGAAATATAATTAGCTCACACAGTGCTGGGCAGACCACAACCAACTTGAAGAAGTGTGAATCTTGCACATCTGGGTGCTGGACACCTCTAGACCACAGCACTTGGAGATGTGGTGGTGCAGCAGAGCTTCCTGAGGCTTTACCATCTGAATCTGAGCTCTGCCTCTTTGCAAGTCTGAACTCAGAGCAGCATTTCAAGGAAATGAAGGAATTAAATTCCAGATAGGCCTTGGGAAATGCTCTGGATAATGAGGTGCCTGAATTGAACACACAGGCTCCACTGAGATGCTCCAAACTTCTTCTCAGCTGCCATCTGACCCAGCATCTGCCTAATTTTCTGCTAGAAAGTCTAAGCAAGCCTGCCAAGACCTGGCAGAGCTCAGCTACCTGGAGACATGCATGAATCTCATGGCATTCCCACACCAGCCATTCCTCTCCCACTCCTACCTGTGGACCAAAGGGATGTTCAGATAACTGGGACATGGCCCTTTGAGATCTGCTGCATGACATGTGTCCTTGCAGACAACCTGTCCTCCAGCTCATCTGAGGCTGGGCTGTCAGTTCATAGGTTGTTTGTGAGGTCAGATAACCTTTAGGTTATTGTAGGCACACACGCTATTGAAGTCCTATCACTTTCTGTAAACAGTCAAATATCCATCAGGTTGGGGGACAAAGGGAGAGATGAACTGGAGAAGGAATATTGTTTTCAAATCTTGGATTCAATCTCCTACATTTCAGGTGTGTGTTTTAAATCTATGGCTACGTGAGAGGATTGGAGGAAAAGCAGACCAGCCTTGAAGACAGAGTAGCAGAGGATTCACAGCTGAGTTATGTACCCAACTGCATGGCAATGTTTGATTTGCTTTTTTTAAAGTTTTATCTACTACCAAGATCTCCCTTCGCTATTAAGTGCAGCTTTTAAGTTGCAGAGTCTTTGCCTCCAGCACAGACTCCAAGTTATTACCTATAAAATCAGAATACACTTTAAAGATTGATTTTTAGACAGACTTTCTCTTCAGTTATACTATAAACAGGTAATCCCACAGATTTCAGTGAGGAACTCATTTGCCCTATAGGGAAGGGAGAATTATTTTACCCTGAATGAAGACAACTTTGAGGTCTGACCAATGAACACATATTCAGGCATGGTGTGTCCTCATGTCAATGGTTTCCCAGGCCTTTCTGAAGAGGCAGGCTGACACCTAAGCTCTCACATGTGAGAAATCTCAGTGCAACTGAAGTAAGTGACAAAGGTTTCGTTGATTTTCCACTGGGAGTGATTTCACTGAAAACAATTAGAGCTCAATAGCAGAAACACAAAAACATCTCAAATGCTAATGTGGCTCAGACATTCACGCTGAAATGAGAATTGTCTTGCTGAGATGTCTTACTTGGAAGAAATACTTTGAGAAGGATTTGCTCATTTCTCTCATGTGTAGGGAGTGGGAGACTGAGTTAACTCTTTCCATCCCTGCAAAGGGACCTCATTTGTCACAAGGTGAACTATCAGATCCCTCTTTCTCCAACTGGACTCCAGCTGAGTTTCCCAAAAACCGCTCGTCACTTCAGAAATGCTTGGCTCTGGGGTCTGTCCCAAAAGCTTTTCTTGACACATCCAAAGATAATCTCAAGTCTGCCAGAAGGACTTTGGAGCCAAAATATTAACCTTTCATTTTTCATTTCTGTCTCCACCGACTTTAGTCCTGCTCCCAGGGAAGAAGCAACAGGCTTCTGCTGCAAGCTTCTTTGCTCAAGCCATGCACTGCACATGCCCATGCCCAAGTGTTTTTGCAAGGAGAGAAAAGCCAGCTCCCCACCAGGCTGGCTGCTTAAGGAAAGCAGGAAGGTGGATAGCAGCTAAGGAGCTTTTTAACACTCCAAGAGCTTGGTCTGTTCTTTCTCTTCACCGAGTGGGCTGATTGGCATCCAAGACACATTTAATCCTGCTCTGCGAAAAGGCAATATTTTAACAACTAAATGGCTTGTTCACCTGAGACCTCACATTTTCCAAGAAAACATGCCAAGCTGGGTTTGAAAATCTGCATGCAAATGGATCATGGGATATGTGCGATAATTTCATGACTTTCTATGACACTTATTGCCAGCACAGCAGCATGCTTTTGTGTATTAATGCAGTGACTGATTCATTTTCCAGAAGTCCGTACCTTATGGTAGATAAGACAAGTATAGGTGTAAAATGCAGGGCTTACTTCATCCACAGGCAAGTCCAGCTGTTTCCGGGTGGAAACCTGCCATAGTTTAACAGTTCATAACTGCAGTGTGTAAAATTTTAGAGCTGAAATTGTATTTCTCCCACATTCTGACTGATGTGGATGTTGCCACCAGCTGCATATAACAAGGTGAGCAAGGGGATGCTGACTTAACCTGTTAGTAGGAGGTGACTGGTCAAACACTGCCTTTAAAGCAATCTTTCATCAGTGGCTTGACTCACCTTCCCTTTTCCAGTGAAGAAAGCAGGTCTTTAGCAGCTGAGCTTCCACCAGGATGGATTTTACACAAATGTGTTAAGGAAAAGAGCATTTAACCAAGATGCTGCTTAGAAAAACAAAGGAAAAGTTCATCAAACTGGGTAGGTGAGGGTAGTGATTGAACTGGGAAAAAACCTATCATAAATATGGACACAGATCAGACCAGTTAATAACAGAAATAATTGAGTACCAATACTGGCACAGAGTTGAAGAAAACATGGAGTGTGGGAAGGTGAGAAGAAAGCAACAGAGCTCCTAAATATCTTGTTTGACTGGTCAGAAGGATACCAGCTGGTGGGAAAGTAACAAGAGAGTAACTGCAAGTATCGGGGTTGAGGAGGTGTGAGCAGGGAGGAAGAGGAAACTTAAAAGAGGAAAAGTAGGCAGTGTTAAGAAAAATGGGAGCTGAGTCATAGCAAAGTAAAAAACTGTGAGTGTAGCAGGAGAAATAATGAGGTCTGGGACAAAACCCCAACATACAGGGAAGTTACACCCCACTTCATGGCACGAGAGCTGGTTTGCATAGGTGGTTTTACAAATAATGTATTAGAAGAGACCTAAAATAGCAGCAGTGTAGGTTGGCAGTGGGCCGTGTGATCCATCTACTCACTGTATCTGTCCACCATGGGATGTGTTTTCCCTCCAAATGCTGGGCTGACTCACACTTTAATGTGTTTGCAGTTGCACAACTGCTTTTGGATTTCTGCGAAACAGGCAGATAGTTCTTTTAACCTCCAACCTCTGCCTCTGTTACGAGCTTTTGATGCTGTTGTTTTGTGTGTTTGACTAAGTGAGAATCAGACCCCGTGACCCCGTGGGCTGGAGGGGACCCTTCTCCTGGCTCACCCAGGACTCTTAGTTCAGTGTAACAGCATAAATGTCCAAAGGCCAAATTCAGTGCCGCTGGAGGCAGAGGAAAGGATGCCATGAGCTCAAATGGTCCAGGGCTCAGGGCCAAAAGTTTCTTAGAAAAAAGATAAGGAGACACTTGCACTCTGCCCAACTCATGGAGACTTGTGTTTTGTGATTAATTTCCTTTTTCAGTACACTGTGGAGGGAGAAAGGCCTTTCAATAGGAGCATCCACAGGATGTGTGCAGTCAGCATGAGACTTGTGCTCTGCACAAATTATATGCACTTAAGAACTGAAGTCACTTAAAGCCAGAAAAGTTCCTCTTGAAATGACAGTTCCTGAGGAAACAGCTTGTGAAGCTCAGGACCGAACTTGCACTTTCTTGGAGAGAAAGAACCAGAAGCCAAAGTCAGCAGGATCTGGAAGAGTTTTTTCACTTCCAAGGAAAAAGGAAGGCAGAAAGTGGAATGACATTCCTGCACAGTGAAGAGGGGGCAGCTCAGAGGTCCTGACTCCCATCTTGAGGCTCAGCCTGCTCAGCCTGGAGCCCACTTGGCCCACAGGCACCCTCTCCAAGCAGTCCAGGGGGCCAGGGGAGAGCTGGCAAGGCTGTTTCTTTTGAGGGAACATAGGAAATGGCAGCCATTTGGGACATGGTGGGAAGTTCACCCTGCCAGGGAAGTTTGTGCCTGCAGCATGTTTACCTTCCTGGAAGCTATGACTAATCAAGGAAAAAGGGGGAAAAAAAAGAAGAAACACCCAGAGACAAAATGAGGAAAAAACCACCAAAAAGTCATTTGCAAGAAGAAATTTTATTTGACTTCCTGTTCTATTGTCTTTTTTTTTTCTTTGGCTACTCCTTTCTTTGCGCACCCTGAGCTTCGTTGAAAGATCATTTATTTCACTAGTTTGTGCATCAAGCTAATTATATCCTGTGCACAGCACACATGGACTTGACAAGCCAAAGGGGACAGCTAGGACTGGATTCGTTAAAAACAGTTTTTCATTTTATAGTACTGTAAAATATAATGATACAGTTCAGTCCCAAACTTGCAGTAACAAAATTTGTATGGCACAAAATCCATTCCTCCAAATTTGGACTTCCTAGCTGAAGCTTCAAATACTTTTCATTGCTGTATTTTCTCTATCTCCTCTCACTGCCTCATTGAAAGGTGTCAGGAATGATTTAGCCAGTAAAATTAAATTGTTGTTTTTCTACCAAGAGTAATGACTGGGGTTGGCCAAAATGGCATAAAAGATTCAGGAACACATTGATTTAAAAATAACATTTAATTCCAATATAATATGGCTCTGAGGCCCCTTTTAGTGAGATACTTTAAAAACATAAATATAGGCAGTACTGGCCTCGAAAGAATTTATGTGCTGGAGGCTCTGATCCTACCAATATAAATCTGTGCCTAGATGGAGGATTCTATCTGGTGGAAAGTTCAGTACTGCTAATGGTTATTGAGCCAGAAATTACCCCATTTAAATCTCAGCTCCCTGGCTGAGCTTATAAGGCTGAAACTCCCCAACAACAGAGAGAAGAAAAAAAAAACAGAGAGAAGAAAGCTGCTCCTGGACCACATACCAACAATGACACTTTTACAGCCAGTTATTTCTAATTGCATCTGTGCCATAAATAGTACAAGATAGCCCTTTTTAAATAATTATTTAGGATCTGGAAGCCTAACTACCAATTTCCAAGTAACAGGACTTTCACTTCTAACATGATGGAAGAATGTGAGAATTCGGAGCATGACTGAGAAATGTCATCCCACAACTCTGTAGCCTGGCAGATTTCCAAGAGTGCCCTTCCCTGGCCTACCACTGCTCCATTTATGTGCTGTACCCCTCTGATATCACCAGATAGCAGATTTTTGGGGCAGATTTTGCCTAAGGCAAGGCTGTTTGGTAGATCCTGCCCCTAAATGTATGGTTTGAGCTGATCATGCGAAAAGGTGAGCAGCATCTTCTATGCTGGGTCACCCTTGCCCACAAGAAGCCCTGAAGTCATCAGACCCTCAATATATGAAAGATTTACCCCCCAAAAAACCTAGACTTCTCTATATTTGGCTATAACTGCTTGGATCTTCATGACAGAAGGTTTATGCTGGCAAGACCAAGGTCCCTTGAGTTCACAGCCATGAAACCACCAAATGGCAAGACCATAATGAAAGTGTCCCAGAGGAAATGGAGATGGAGACGGTGTCTGATGGACACGAAACTGAACCACAAACTTGTTTCAGAAGGACCAAGGAGAAATTTTTTGGAAATAAAAAGTTTTTGTTAACTTGTTCCATAGCTGGATTTAAGGACAAAATTTAAAAACAGGGTTTGGAAGCAAATTTGAACTGGCTATGTATTAGCAGAACACCAAGAGATTTCATTTTAAATTCCAGACATTGAGATTTAAGTCAAAAAGTGTTCACAGCACCTCCTCTCTTTGCTTTCCACCAGTTCTCTGACAGAAAGTGTTTCTCCTCCTGGGAGGGCCTAGCAGCACAATTCCCTTCTTTCCCAATCATTTGTTGGACTGACCTCCCATTTCAGAAACCAAAGGAAAAAAGAAAAATCATTACAATTTCTCATTAATCAAAATTAACTTTGATGCTAGCCTCCCCTATGAGCAGAACCCTTTCTTACAAAGGACGGGCGTTCTTAGCCTGTGATAAGAAAACAAGTTATTTAATCAATATATTTTCCAGCATACGTGTTCTTTGGCAGAGGCTTTAAGTTGCCTCTTCTGAGTGTGCGTGTATCTCTGCTTGGATGTGTGTGTGTGTGTGTGTGTGTAAGCTTTCCTGCCTCAGAAAACAGAGCTGTTGGACATGGATAGGAATGTGTCTGGCATTTTTAAAAGAAAAGACTCAGAAGGAAATCAGTATTTGAGCGAGTTTTGCAAGATATCCAGCTCTGACTGCTTTGCGGTCAACTTTCCGTTCCAAAATTGCTAATGGTGAGCTGTCCAGACCTTGTGTCTTACCAAAGAATTTTGGAATCATGAGAAAACAATGAGTTAGCCGTTAGGAAAGATTAAACTCCCAATCTTAATCCTTCCAACTATCGCTTCACATAAAAAGGGCATTCATGTCTAAACCACTGCTAAAGATTCTTGGCTAAATTTCTCACCTAATTCCACTGAAACTGTCATTTCCACACCAAATATAAGGTGATTTAATGTGAGCTGGCTACAGTTATTGTTGCAGTAGTGTTAGAATTGCCATCTAATATGGGACTCCTGGTAATGGTACTACACACTGCATTTACACAGAAAATTTACAAGCTGAACAGACAAGAGACATGAAGGATCGCAGAGAAAGGAAATATTTTTATATTTTAGGCAATAAAGGCTCATACTAACAAGATGATTTGCTCATAAATATATAAAGAATTTGAGAAGGAATGTGAAATAAACCCAACTGTTCTAAATCCTGCACCATCCCTCCCTATTGCTTTATAAAGGAAGTTAGGTTTTAATTTATTGTGGAAAGGGCAGGTTGTCCCTTCTGATTTCATTGATGCATCCACAACCGGAACAAAATGTAACACTTCAGAATAATTAAAGAAATAGTTTCCCAGAATAAATCTGCTGGCAGTCCCTTGTAACAACCACATTTTAGGCCTAGGAGCAAAAGGACGCTTAGTGCCTGTCACTTACTCAGGCATTTTAATTCCTGCTGTTTTCCTAAGCAGGACCTAGACTGGTCAGTAATTTGTAATTCTCAGGATCCTGGTTTTAAAAGTCAGAAATAAAGACTTTTGTCAAGCTGCAAATTTGGTTGGTTTTTTTTTTTCAGCCTACATGGAACCTGCCTGAAAATATGTGTCCAATCTCTATCAGTGCTACAGTGCCTGACTGGTGACATAAAGTTGGTGGTTGTGACCTTGACATCTATCTATATGGTTGCACAGCAAATCTGTGCACTTTACATTGTGAAAACTGTACAGACAGCAGCTGAATCCTCATGGAATGGCAGCCTCTGTGCTCTGATGGCTCCAGGTGTGGTGATGAGAGACCAGCCAGCTCTGCTCCTATACCACCTACATCCTGGGAAATGTGCATGTTGATCATCTGAATGTAGTTTTTAATTAGCACATTTCAGATAGGAAAAAAAATTGCAAAAAAAATCCATTTTTTCCAAGTTCAGATTCTGACCCTGCTGTAAGGGCTTTTAGAGGGGTTTGGTGATGCTGAGCACAGTAACACAGAGGACTGACACTGACTGCATGGAAACCACCACAGAAGTGCAGACCTGTGTGACGGTGTGAGCAGGGCAGAATAGAGGAGTGTGCTGTATTCCAGTGCCTCTGCAATGGGAGATTTTTGGTGTTAAGGCTCAACAGCTGTAACTAATCCAGTTGCAGGTTTGCCTCTGGCACCGAGTGTTGCAGTTCTTTAGCCAGCACAAGCGGTCAGCACTGTCCTTGACAAGAAAAACAAGCTCATAGCAAGGGGACTGACAACTCCCAAGTGTTATGGACAGAGGTGAAAAGACAAGGTTTTGGCACTCTAGGGCCTTTCTATTATTGCAGTGCACCGAATGAAAGCTTGCATAAAGAAAGGAAAGAAAGGACCATCTGGTTCTTCACCTCTACTCAGCGCTGGTGAGGTCACACCTGGAAAACTGGGTCTAGTTCTGGGCTCCTCAGTGAAAGGGAGACATGGACATACTGGAGATAATCAAGCAAAGGGCCATGAAAAACCTGGAGGGGCTGGAGCAACTCTCCTGAGGGAAGGCTGAGAGAGCTGGGACTGTTCAGCATGAGGAAGAGAAGGCGTGGGGGTTCTTATCAGTACATATATAAATACCTGAAGGGAGGGTCAAAATAAGACAGATGGGATTTTTTTGGTAGTAACAGGGTCAGAGGCACCAGGCACAAACCGAAACATGGGAGGGTTCCTCTGAACATCAAGAAACACTTTTTTACTGTGAGGGTGACTGGCACACATTGCCCAGGGATGTTGTGGAGTCTCCATCCTTAGAGATCCTCAAAAGTTGTCTGGACACAATCCTGAGCAACCAGATCTAAGTGCTGCTGCTTGAGCAAGGAATTCACACAAGGTGATCTACTGAGGTCCTTTCCAACATCAATCAGTTTGTGATTCTGTGACCGGGCAACTAGAAGGCTTACATGGCTTTACATCTCCAAAAGGCTGAAAAAAACCCAAAAAAATCATGCATTATTCTGCTCCTCATCTTCTGGCTCAGACTGATGAGAGGTGTTTGAGCAGTGCTCTTCCCAGGTGGACAAGTAGTTTCTGTGATATAAAGGCTGCTGTCAATGCACTCTTGCCTTCCCAGGAGGTAAAGGAGAAATAAAAACCTTCTATATTTTCAGGATGTGCAAGGCCTCCCACTTCCCTCTTGCTGTGGAGGTACCTGCTGTGGACTGCTGTGCTCACTGCAGAATGTCTCCAGCAGCAGAAATATCTGTTGTGACAGCAGGACAAGGGACGTGTCAGGAGGCACAGGAGATAAATGGCACAGCAGCCATGCTAATGTTCTCCCTGATAATGCAGCTGGAGAGGTAAGACCCATTTACCTCGTTGCTGGATGAAACAAATCAAAGAAGGCAGCTTCTCTACACAATGTACACTATCGTGTCAACAAAAATTATCCAGATGGGAGTTTATTTTGCCACGTCGCTCAATGCTTTTTTAAAGGAATTGGAAAAATTGATTAATATCTTGATTGCTTTTTTGGACTTCTTATTGTATTTTGGTGCAATGAGCAGCATTTCCTTTCCAAATGATTTCTAAGGTGGTTATTGTCTGCAGAAAGAATAGGAAGAAAAGCAAAAAAAAAAAAGTGTGTTTAATTTTCTGGAGTTATTACCACCATCTATGCTCCAATTACAGCTGCAAGTGCCTTGCAGTGCAATGCTCATCCATCCAGGGGACCATCCTCATTCCAAAGTGGGCAAAGGGTCCTTAAATTGCTCCAGGAGAATGTGACTGGGCCAAAACAAGAGGTGATGCCTGTTACAAACCCAAAAATGGATCCAGTCTTAGCTCAAATCCTTAACACCGGTATTACACTTTAGGCTAAGGAGCTGTTAAAATATTAAGGGCTTCATACATATAGATAGGGAGCTATATGCACACACAGACTTTAAATATAGATGACCTCCATCCGTGGAGCTCCATCTCATCTGCTGGCAGTGCCTGGGTGGAAGCATTATCATCCAAGAGAGATGACCTCAAGACCATGAGCCCTGCATGACATGTCCCTTCAAAGCCCTGGTGAGGCTGACCCTTGTGCCTACAGCAAGGCATAAATGGTTTTCCTGAAAGCACTAAGGCTCCTTGTCTGCCAAAAGCCAGCTCCAAAAGCCTGGAGCTTTAGTTAGCAGAGATAACCAAGCGTATAAAATTTCCTTATGTAGTTCAGTAGCTGATTTATTTTTATTGCTCTGAACAAACTACCCAGCCAGAGGAGATTTATCAGTTGTCTGGTCAGTCCTCTGGGCAAAGCCGGGGCTACTGATTCCCTCCAGCAGTTCCCACATCAAACCCAGCAACAATAGACAAGGAAGTGTCAGTTATTAAATGGGCTGAAAACACTTTCCATTGTTAAGTGAAGGATTTCCTTATGATTTCCCATGCCAAATAATAAATTCTAAGTTATACAGTGTGTGCCATGACAGACCAGTACTACTGTGAAGAAGACTAATATTAAAACCAAATGCCATCTTCACCATTTCTTGTCAAAGCTGGCTCAGGACTATCCCCAATAGGTGCAAGGCTGAGTTTAACTCCTGTTTTCCCCATTCCTCTTCCATTCTCAATTGTAAGAGATGAAAGGGGAAAGGGGAATACAACATTTTGTGGGAGAGCTTTGCTCTCACGGTGAGGAGGGCTTGTCCTCCAGCCATTGGAGTTGTGGAACAGCCTGGTGGGATCAAGCTGTGATCTTTTCCATTTCCCTGGAAGCAAGAAATGCAAACTTGTTCATTGCTTCATAAATACAGTAAGTGTTAGTAAGAGGGTTTTTTTTTTTAACAGGATTTTTTTTCTTCCTTTTTTTTTCCTCCAGTGGCTGAAAATTGCAAATGCTCAGGAAAAGAAGGGGGATTGTAGGGGAGCCCAATTCCCTTGGGCAAGCTGTTGTACACATGTACAGGAAATTGAATGCAGAAATTACTGCATGCAAGGCTGTTAAAGAAGTGTTGGGGTTATAAAACAGATCTTTCAGCTGCCACCCATTGTGGACATTCCAGTTGTAAAGGGTCAAGTTTTAATACAAATCTGCTGTCCCAAATTACATTTGTCTTTTTCCATAAACCAGAAGTCATCAAAGATTTACAGGAAGGTAATTTTATTCCTTGTTACTTTAACTCATTTATCTTCTCTCTGAATTTCAAAAGAAGGAGGAGAAGGAGAAGGAGAAGGAGAAGGAGAAGGAGAAGGAGAAGGAGAAGGAGAAGGAGAAACCCGTTGGTTTGGTAGAATTTATTAGGTTGCAATGGTATAATGGCTTCTGTTCTTGTTCTGCTGAAATGTCCATGAAAACTCTGAGGGTCTCTTCCAGCACACCTTAGCTCTCTTGAAATAGGAAGTGTGATGCTGCAGAAATAGAACACAAAATCTTACTATGCTTGATGTGTCTAATTTATTACATAAATTCTGTGCTACTTATCTGACATTCCACCGTTTGCCATGTGAAATCATAGCACAGACTGGAAGTGAGGTGGCTTGTTTCTAAATAATTGTGACAACGAAGCAGTTTGATATTCAGATCTTCAGTTGCTAGCAGGAATTTTGATTATGCTTCCCTTTCTCTGCCTCTACTTTTCTTCCTGTTTTCAAAGCAACACACGAAAAGATGTCTCAAGGCCATCTGCAGAATTAGATTTGAGATTATGGTGCAAGTAGGTAGACACAGCACCAGTTAATTTAATTAGTTTTGAAATAGGTAAAAGGAAAACAAGCTTACAGCCCCGCCACTGAAATCATATTCCAGAGGCGTGCTACTTCATGCTATCATTTTTCCTGAAATTCATCTGAATTTTGTTATCAGCAAATCAAAAGCTGGTCTCCCAAACTTAACATAAATTCTGATCTAAATCCTCTTTTCACTTGAAGCCAGACACAAAATATATTTTTAAACACCGCTGCTCAATTTACACCCTGGCTATTAATGTTTCATCTGGCTGTTCTAGTCCTATTCATTATTACTTCAGACTCTATAAATGCACAGGACAAATCCCCCAAGTTTTGCTTTTCAGGTTGCAAATTCAATTTTGGTGACTCTACATGAACTTTGAAGCTCTGGTTAGAGCCAGTTGCTAGGAACTGCAGCTCCTACTTTGTAGAGGCTTAGTCTTGATTTTGCAAAGAGCTTTTGTGTAATCAGTCAATTAGAGCTGTGACCAGTGATCCATATCAGCAACTGATAGGGAGTGAGGGATTGGTACGCTTGGAATCCAGGTTTCAGCCTTTTTGGTTAGGTAGTGATTCTCAAACAGCACCAATATCGAAGATATTACGTCGATTTCTTCAATTTCTTGACTACAACCACCTGTAGTCAAATCTGTATTAATTATAGAAGTTCTGCCCATTGTTTTTTTCAAAATTTCCATCTATGCTTGCACTCTTAGGAAATCCTTCCCCAGCAGTTTTCTGTAACATCATCTGGAAGTGTAAATAAATGCACTGATACAATTACAGTCAGTTAATAACAACCAAATCCCACCGCTACAGCACCAAGTATATTTGTTTAAACTCTGAAATGGTGTAGCTATATTGTTTTATCTCTTTGTAGAAGCCTAACTTTTAAAACAATATTAAGCCACAGTAAATTTTGTGTAAGTGGGTGCTTATTTAAAAGCCACATATTTAACAAGACACTTTAATGGCTGCTGTTCTGTAAGAAAGAATAATCGGGGAAAAAACTTCTGGGCTTAGCATTATTTTATAATTTCCCCTTTCAACGACCCCTTAGATCATGTTTGCTGAGATCTCTGTTGGTATAAAATGCTCACATGATTACTGACAATAAATGTTGAATGCAAATACGTTCTCCAGTACTTAGTATGCCATGAAGAGCTTTATTTGCAGTGGATAGTGCCTGCCACTGCCTTTAAATACTCAAATGTGCTAGAAGTCACATGCAGACAATTGGAATTAAATACTGCTAATTCATCTCTGAGTGTAGTTTTGCATACTTAATAATGGAGGAGCCACCAGAGCCTGAGCAGTTGTGAGCATGTCATGGGAAGCCAAGCACAGGGCTGAAGCAGCTTCCACCTTGGATGAACCCCTGAGAGTAAGAACAGGAAGGAGGGCAGCATGGGCACAGAGCAGCTGGCCTTATTTGGTCTGAGATTCAGGGATTGCTCCTGAATTTGCCCACAGACAGCAGGTCTCAGGCACAGGGATGCTCCTGAGGATGCCTGACTGCTTCCCACAGAGACCTGAGGGGGAAGGTAGCAGTGCTGGGGTAGATGAACTGGGATGTTTGCTGTCCAGGCATGGAGGAGGCAAATCCTTCATGGAAGTGGCTGTCCACAAGGAAAATGGCACCAGGAGGAGCAAGGAGGGGGATGGGCCTGAAACTCAGATGTTTGGAGAAACCAAATGAGTGGATGCAGCAGAAGCTGTTTGATAGTTAGAGAATGGAAGATCCTGGGGCTCTGCCACTGGCATTTAATCTGCCATTTTAGCTGACTACATCAACCGTTCTCCAAGTAGGAAATGGGTTCTCAGGTTTTTCCCTGAGCACCAGTTCCTGTCCCCTCATCCAGCTCCCCGCTCCACTGCCAGACAACAACCACCAGAGCTGGCTCCGCAGCACTGTCCTTACCAGGAAGGTGTCTCTGGGAGGGATGTACCCCGGCCTGCAGTGCCCTCCTCCTCTTCCCCATGGCCATATGTGACGTTGAACAAGTTCTGCATCACCTTATGAGGCATCTGTGTGACAGATCTGCTCTAACTTCTGATAACCATTGTCACATCAGTGCCTCACTGCCTTTGCACTACAGCTGGCTTCTGCACAGGTGCCCTGGGGCACTTTAAACACTTTGGCATTTCAAGGGCAAACATATTTAAGTACCTGAACCCAAAATGAAGGCGGGTTAAGCAACTGGACTATCAGCATGGAAGAATGGAATTCAGGCCACACACAAGCCCATGAGATGCACTTTATCTGGGTATGCAGCTCATCCTCTCTCCAGACCATGGGTACCTAGCGCAGAAGCAAAGGACCTTCCGGAGTCAAATAGGATGGGGTTCACATATAGGACAGGGTTCACACATAGGACAGGGTTCACACATAGGATGGGGTTCACTGTTTCTCCAAAGACAGGAAAGAGAGAGAGAGAAAGACTCACTCTTTAAAGCATGGCTGCAGAAGACAAGGGTCCCGGTTTTCATTTGCTATCTCTCTTCTAAAAATGTGACAGAAAACAACCTGTCAGTCAGGACCAGAGGTAACACTTTTACTCATAGGATCTTGTTGATGCTGTTTGTTTACCTGTCTCTAGGGACCTGGCTTGGCTTTGGTGGCAAGGGTGTGGGCATGCAAGGACACCTGTCCTGGGCTCACATCTGTCATCTCCTGCTCTCCCGGGGCATGATGGATCTAGAATATTTGAACCTTGTGGCTCAACTGGAGCTTAAACAGAAAAATGGCACCCTCCTGTGGCAATGGTTTAAAAAAAAATAAAATAAATAGCTGTGACTAAATTCAGAGCAGGGTCTAATCCTATCAGCATGTGTTACCCCTTTGTACACCCACCAAAGGAGGTTTCACGAGGGATGAAGGTGCCCCTCTGCTTGTGCAAAAACATTGGCATTTGAGTGCTGGGGCGATGTGGGGAGCGCACCAGAGCAAAGCCACAGGCAAAAAGCCTCCAAGGTCAGGGGGGGAGTCCTGCGGCGAGCTCGGAGGCAACTGTTCGGCTGCACGGAGCCACTCTGGATCCCAGAGTCCACATCCGGACGGCTTCAAGAGCCTACATCCTTTTTTTGGACTTGGCTCTTTGTCAAAACCATAGGGTACAGTGCCTGCATGGACTTCAAAGGGAGGACACCAAATGTGATTTGGCCCAGGCAGTTACGACCATTTATTGCCAGCATCTTTCTCAGATACTGCTGCCAAGGGTTAAAATGTTTACATGCCCCCTGATTTTAAATGGACCGGGTTGCATGTCAAATGCCAATGAGAGGGACAGCTGGAGTATCTAAACCAAGAGCTTTGATCTTGGTATCTGTAAAAAAGAGGTCATTTGGTCTCCCCAGGAAGCACAGACATTTAGAAGGTCCCCGTACAACTCATGCAAGTATTTTATTAACAACAATTTCTATTCACATTTAGGTAGGTTGTATTACTACTTACTAAATTCCTCTTATAGATACATGTATATGCATATAAATGTATGAATATCTGCATTTTTTGTGTGTGTGTATGCATATATATATACACATATCTCATATAAACGAATTCGTGTGCTTGTGTGATTATCTGTGTGCTTTCTAATGTCCGGTGTTTGTATGCAGATATACTGATCTGTCAACTTAATTGCAAAGAAATGACACTGATGTAAGCATTATGTTTTATCTCTAACTCAGTGTTTGCAGAAATAACCTGAAAAGTTTGTCTGTATGAGAATCTTTGAGTAAACCTGCAACTGTAATAGGAGTGTGTGGTGTTTTCAAGAAGATGCAGGCATGAAACACAGACTTCATTGTGCTGTAATCATGTCTGACATTGATTCAGAAGAGAAGAATTCTAAAATACAATATTGCACAGGGGAAATATTTTTATTCTTTAGTGGAGGATTTTGTGGTTAGTTCACAATGCAATTAAAATAGCCACCAGATGTTTATGACTTCAGGCAGCAGTTAACTTCAGTGTCTCTGATTGCTGTCCTTCGCTTCTTTGTCAGAATAAATAAGTATTTTTCTGTGCTGGAGGAAAAAATCCTTAATTTTTAAACATATGGCGGGGGGTGGGTATGTATTTCCATTTGGCAGAGCTCATGTTGTTCTGCGGCAAACTTCTAAGAAATTATAATCTTGAAGTTAAAATAAAATCTCTCTCCAGGATGAAATAAACATATTTACTTAAATGTGAGATGAAATGTACAGTAACATCATTAAACTGAAGTGATTTGTGAGAAGCAGTACTGCAAAAGGCTGTGGCTTTTCCAGAGCATATAATAAACATAGAAAGATACTCTTTTTTTCCATTGAATAATAGGATTATTAGTATGCAATTTATTTTTAAAGACACATTTAAAGAGAGCCTGCTGGGCTCCTATTCTGGTAATTTTTTTAGAGTCTCTTATTCTTATTTGTTTCAGGGCTATTAATTTTGAGGCCACATTATATTCAAATTATATTTGATTACCAGGCTCAGTAAGTGATCACAGTTTGTGTTCCATCACCCAAAAGGAAGTTAATGAATTTAGCTGCACACTAACATTTTGAGAAATAAATCATTGAAGTTCTGCAAAATAAATTTTTAAAAATTGAGGTGCAAAAAGTTATAGTGACTTGCCCGGCACCTTACCTAAAGGAGAAGGAGAACTCCAGACAGGGAGGGAAAAGCCCTGAAGTGTCATAAGTTTAAAATGCTGTATTTCAGCTACTCAGTCATGTCTGAGGTGGTGTGTTGACAATGTAATCTATAATTTAAGTTTATAAAATTATGAAATACCTCAGGCAATGTGGAAATAGATAAGAGAAATTTGTATTTATGGGTACATGGCAATTTTAAATAGTTAAATAACAGTATGATCTTCAGAAACAAAATTATGGCATTAGGAAAACCCCACAGAGTGGAAAGAAAAGAACAGAGAGTAAGAGAATATCTAATTTTGGGGGTGTTGGTAAGGTCTTGAAGATCTATGTCCATGCACAGAAACGGGCAGTTTCTCACCTAAACCGGGCAGTATCGCGGATCTGTGTTAATGGGGAATCCTCCAAACAAACACGGGAAAGGATTTGAATTTGCTTGGCTCTGCTGAGCCCTGATTACTCAAAGATTTGATGTTCAGTCCTTTGGGGCATCCAGGCGTGATCCCCAGACCACGGAGACACCAAGATTACTGCTCCTCTTGGAAAAAAACCTTGCAAACTTGCAGTGGGCTCGTTCTGGCCCAACACATCAGGCTCGTTCTGCTATGCACAAACACATCAGTAGCTCTTTGGGGCCAGAAGAGAAGTGGTTGGATCCCCCTTAAACTCCCCCCACACTTCCCCAGGCGGCTGTCAAAGTCTGAAAGCTGCTGCAAAGATTTTCAGCTGGGACAAACAGGCATTTTTCCCACTGAAAGGCTGCTGCTGTCCCTATTCCCATCTCACTGTGTTTCTCTGGCAGTTGCTGATGCCAGGAGCTGAGGCTCTGGCTGTGCTCATCAGCTCCAGCCCCACGGGCTCTCAAATGGGGGACTCAGAAACACCCGGGAACTGACACAGGGTGGGATAGCAAAGGCTCTGACAGCGTCTGGAGCCACATTCAGCATTAACTCCTCAGTGTCTCTGTTATGGCAATCCTTCAGATTGAGGGAGAAAGTGTGGGTTTTCAGTTTAAATTAAAGTACACTGTGGTTTTGGGACATGCAAGTCACAGGGTGCTGGGTTTGCTGGTGGTGTTGTTCCAGCAAATTTACAGTTCATCCCTCCTGCGACGCTGGAGTGGGACTGAGGGTGAATAGGAAGGACTGCAATGGGACAAATAGTTAATCACCCAACAACCTGAAACTGTATTTTTGTAGAATACAAGTGAGTCACATTTATTCAAATCAGGGCATGACGCCAAAATCAAGACCAGCAGGTCAGGAGCAAGTCACCCTTGCGTCTCACTGCAGGCTGCTCAGGGTAATGGAAGGGCTTATTTTGCTCTGTCTCTAATCCTGGAAACTCAGATTTAACTCTGAATGAGCAACAGTACTCCTGAGCATGCAGGTCTTCAACAGTATTATTTACAAAAAATTGATTTTGTTTTTTTAACCAGCTTTTTATGGCTTAATAATATTTCTTGGTAATAGGGTTCAGAGGTAGAAATATATCACAACACAAACCCCTGCCCCAAACTACTTTCCAGCCTTGCATGTACAAACTTCTGTGTCTCAGTTGCCACTGTTCTCTCTTCAAAACCCAAACTTTGTGATATTTTATTTTTAACCTGCTGTAGGTGGTAGCAAGTGTCTAAAATCAGTGTCAATCAGTTGAGCAACATCTACCAGTGAATGCTGCAGAATTGTCCCATTATCATGACTATATTTTTTTCCTTGCTTAGTTCCCTTGTTGCATTTTTTATTAATTTCCAGCATGAATTAGTTATTGTGATCAGGAGAGATCAGAGTTGATTCAAAGCTAGCATTTCCTTCTGTCATTTCTCTTACCTGTTCTGCAAAAAGTTCCTTATTGTTTTATTGTAAGAAGTTAAATAGTAACACCTGATTTCACAGCCTGAACTTGTTCACAACTTACTGTGTTTTATCATGTCCTTCTTCTTTCTGACCCCTTTTTCCTTGTGCTTTTCAGCCTCACTTCAGCTTTAGGGTCTGGGGCTTGCAGATACTTCCCCACTCAGACATTCCCCCTCTGTCACTGGCACTGCTCAGATGTGCAAATTCAATACTTGAGCTCTTGGAGAGCAGGACATGAAACCAGCAGTTTCACAAAAGGCAAGGCAGATGTGCAGTGATTGGGAAATGATGTCGGCCATGAGATAAGGCAGCTGTGATAACTTCTGACCCTCCTTTTTATGTTCTCCATGCGATGCCACACCACTAGCAGGGTCACCTAATGCGAAGCAATGAATAAGCAGGGAGGGAGAATGCAGCTGGGCAGCATTCAGCAATGGTTTGAAAAAGCCTTTTTTCAGCCCACTGGAAGCTGTAGCGAGGCTGTTTGTGTAACAGCCTTCCTGTTGCCCAGAAACAGCACATGAGACTACTGAGTGTCTGCAGAAACTCAGATGTGGTTTATTTGGCTTGGATGTGCAGGAAAACTGACTTTTAAATGTTACTTCAGCTTTGAGTCAGTGATTACCCTGGTACTTTAACAAGCCTTGCCTGGAAATGGGATGTTAATTGTTGTTAATGAGTCTGTCCACCTGAGTAAGCTCTGCAGGGCAGAACTCACAGACCATAATTCCTCCATGATGCCTCCAGACTCTGCCCTGCTAACCCTGCTGTCTCTAGCATTTAAGAGAAACGGCACCAAATCTGCTCCTTCAGACCTCAGAGCTTTCTTCTCAATCCAGGACAGTAGCCAGTTTCTGTTCCTCTCTCAGTCCCATGGGATTTTTGTAATGAGGTAAAGCCAAGGTTCAGCTCTTGCTGACATCTTTGGCACAGGGAGAGGATGCTGGTGGGTACTGGGCTATGGGATACTGAATAGGGAAAGAAGAGTTTGGATATGGAGCTGGAGCTCCATATTTGTATGTAGTTTAATCCATGGTGTGGCTGTGAGTAAAGGTGTGCTGAGCTGCTTTATCCTGATGGCTTTTTTTTTTTTTTTCTGCATTGACAACTTCTGTTCCATTTGCTCCAGTTAAATTTTCATTGACTTGTCCTCCGCCACAGTAGCTTAGAACCTATTGTTATGGCATTTCTTTGCAATCCATCAGTAATATTCACCTGTGGGGGATGATTCATAGTAGGTCCTTAAGGGACTCACAGGTAAATACGTAAGAAGAACTACATTCCTATTTGAGATAAAGAGAAGACAAAGTTTGAGCAGTTTGAAGGATGGGGAAGATTTGTATTTTGCTTTAGTGGGTGATACCTGCCTGAACACGTGTTCTGGAGTTATTCACATGGAAATAAAACAACCTTAATACCAAATTTTTGTGTTGTAACTGATAACCTCATTTATCTGCCTCTAGCTCACCAGGCTTCTTGTGCAAAGTACAAAATCAAAATTGATACACATGACATTATCCCCCAAGTTACTCCAGCTGTCTCTTCAAAGTCACCACAAGGCTGTGTTATGCCATGAGTTTCTTAATCTCATCCTCCACTAGAAAAGCCAAGTAATGGGTGGGGTTTTTCATCCAGAGCAAATGTCACTGGGGCTTGGCTGCTTCAGGCCAAGAGGAAGGGCTAACAAGCTCAGAAGGGCTAACGAGCTCAGAGACAAGAGCCCTCTTGGAAAATTCCCTGTGAGCAGCTGCTCAGCCACGGGGGCATCAGATCCGGAGATCAAAGCTGGCAGGGCATCCCATGAGGAGGAGGGCAGTGATTCAGCCAACCACCCTTATGGTCAGCAGCCCCTACAGAGGACCCCTGTCCATACTGCCTGTGCCCTGGGAAACAATTCAGCTGGACAACATTGCATTCCCCACCCAGAGACATTCTTTTAGTGTTATTCTAGACAAAATCTTTCACTCTGGGCACTGTCCATAAGTCTATGTGTTTCCAAACTCATACCTGCAAGAAATTAAAAGTTTTTTTGATGACAGTAAGGTTTGCCCACTCTTGGGCTCATGGAGCCTCATGTTCCCAAGTCCAACATCTTCATCTCACTGGTGGAGCAGTTACTTCAGCTCAGTCATCCTCCAGAGCAGGAGGCTGAGGAGTCTTTTCATTGACCCACTGTATCATTTTCACTGTGCTGCTCCCTCATTTTGGGGTGGGATTTATCTTCTTTATCTGTTGCCTTCTCTAGGCTAAGTTAGTCCCCAGCCCCGTTGGATAAAAGCACCTCCTTCCAGAGTAAAGGTGGTTTGCAACAGGTCATGGCATCTGGGCTGTGCCATGAATGTGCTGCTCTTTCTGGCCACAGCCAAACAGTCCTCAAATTAATAAAAAAATAAAGCAGAGGGGAAAAAAATCCATACAAAAAAATCCTCATGATTTACAGTGAAGAAATCTCGTATTGCATGCTATTGGAGCTGTAGTTAAAATCACCTGGGTTATTGCTCTTTACACAGGTAACTCCTGCCCAGAATTTGTTTGCTCATTGCCCAGAAATGGTGGCCTCATACACATTCAGGTCCATTCCCACTTTGCCCCTTTTTAGTTCATTTGACATGGTCTTGGCAAAATCAAAAACAGTTGAAAGGCACCTCTATCTCCTGTCACTGTTGCTATTAAGGGACACATTCTGTACAGTGTCCAGCCCACGTTTTAAAGCTTTTAAAATGTTCTTTGTGATTACAGTGCTACTGTTGGGTTCAAAGAAAATTCAGCTGAGGTGGGATTTAAGAATCTAATTAACAAGAGTCCCATTTTGTAAAGAAAACATGCTAGAGGTAAAAAATTAATGTCACAAAGCACACTATTCATAGAGAAAGAATGTGTACTTAATTGCAAATCATAGTTAAACTACTGGTAACTCATATTATTACTTGCAGTGAAATAAATATTTTCCCCCTGAAGAAATGCTACTTAAAATTGCAAATCAAGTGTCTGAACATTGTTTTTAAATTCCGATCAAGAATTTTTTTTAAGCTATTAACTTTAAAAAAGAAAATCTTTTCAATCTTTAGATAAGAGAGTTTTCCAGAAAAAAATACAAGAACTGATAACTATTTATGGTCAGATTTTATTCCTACAGTCATAGTGAATCTATTTCTTCTGTCTTCATTGGGACCAAAATCTAGAAACAACCATAAGAGTTACAATATCTGCCCCTGAGAATGGAAATCTTTGCTCTACAGAGGTTTTGTAGATCAGGCTGGAATAGTTTTCAACTTAAATTTATTTAACTATCTAGCAATTAAGGAATACCTTCTCAAATGTGCTTTTTATATTTAGTTATATTTATATATTTTTAGATATGTAATATATAAAGGCAGACTTTGGAACAAGCAATGTGAAAAATGGCCACAGTAAAGGTTCACATGTTGAACTGTTGAATGTGTTAATTATTTTGTGCCATACTTTCATGTTAAGGTTATTCCTGTGGAAGATAAAAATATTTCAGAATTCTCATAGAAGTTGAACCTGGTCTAAGTTAGTAAAAGTTAAGAGAAATTTACAAAATTATAATCTGATACAGGATAGTTTTTTGTTCACATGCCGTTCAATAAGCAGGAAAAAAAATAAACTACACCCAAGTTCTACACAATCTTATAATAATCACCAGAAATGTGGCAGTGCCAAATGTAGAATTTATTCCTACATGTAATACCTAAAAATTTTATATATAATGTATGCAATATTATACTACCTAAAATATTATAATTTAAAATTAGCAATACAGAAGTACTCACAGAAAATTATTATTATATATTTGTTCCAATATTTTTGAGATATTATTATTGATCTATGATTATAATTACTATATTATTATATAAAAATAAAAAAAATAATAATATTATTATATTATACCAGAAGAAAAATATTATTAAATATCTATTTTCATAACAATATGTTATACATATAAAATGTAACCACATAATTGTGTTTAAGTTGCTTATTATGTTTCAATATTTTTATGTTTTTAATAACCATATTTTAAATATTATTTTAACTTATATTTTAATATTATTATTATCCTCTTCAATTTTGAGGAATAAGTTCTTTTTTGTAGTGGTCTGGGCTTACTATAAGCTTCTCTGTCTAGGTTATATAGCATTAATATTTTTTTCCATTAAATTCTATAATTTTAGGAAGGAACATTTCTTTATTTTGTGACAAAATGTTAGCTTTACTGAATATGTGTAGTGCCCTGCAGGGGCTGGCATAGTCTGATTTTATGCCACATGGAGGTTTCCAGAATTTGTATATGAAAAAAATACATTCTACACAGCTCTAGCCTTTTTCAGATTTTTTTTTCTTACATTTGTTACAAATTATTTCAATATTATGTAAGAATGCACACACGCCTTTCTATTCTTTCACACTGGCTCAGACAAAGAAAGATTTAACAGAAGACAAAACAAATCAGGAAAGGTTAATTTAAAAATCAAGAGTATCAATCTATGTCTTTTACATATGTTTTCTTTTACATTTTTTATATAACTTTAAAAATACTCAGAAATTATTTTAAAAATTGTGATAAATGATGTTACTACCTCTGGAAAAACGAAAATGATTATGCACAGAGCTCTTACTTCCCTTTCTTTTCTCTGTGTTACTTCCTTTTTAAATTTTGTGCAGAATTTCATCCATAAATTCAGTAACATCACAAATTTTCATTTCTGAAAAAGAAAACCCATCCCTCATTCTTAATACATTATTTAAGATCCACTGCCTTCTGTCGCTCTTTTCTAAGGGTATTCATAAATACAGTATGACCAGCTATTAACAAGAATTGAAAATCCTCTGGCTCATCTTTGGTGAGCCTAAAGGCCCGTGATCACCTTAAAAGAAAAATCCTAAAAATTGAAGCTTTCACTAGAAATAAACATCAACGCTTTTGATAAATAATGGCTTTGGGTCTATTGAGGAAAGGAAATAGTGGCTTTGTCCTTCTTTTCTGAGGTCAGTTGCAATCATGGCAGTGTTCATATTTTATTCCCATTTCCAGTACTCTGGACCACTCTGCCTGGATTTTATCCAGTGTCCTTTTAAGCTTGACCGGTATAAGGTGAATATCAATGCAAATAAATTCAAGGGCAAAAGCATGGGGCAGTGACATGTTCGCAAAACAAAAAATAAGGCTCTACAACAGCTGTGTGGTATCAGTTTTGCTCGATGCTGCAAAGACCTGGGGCATTACGCAAGCTGACAAGAAAAGATTTGATGCATTTGATAGCAGGTGTTTAGGAGGGATCAGTAATGTCAAGTGGCATCACTATGTCAGGAACATCGAGTTTCAGGAGAGAACACGAAAGGAGAAGATTGTGGACTTCCTAACAAGGTAGTGACTTCCATGGTCCCACCACTCCATGAGCATGGAGTGAGGCTGGAGGGTAGGGGAAGGTCTTGTGAGCTGGGTTTGCTCCTCCTGGCTTCCCAGCCCAACCTGAGACTCATCAAAAGGCTGGGGAAGACAGCTGAAATCTCTTCTAGATTTTGACTTAACTTGTCTGCTGAGGTTGAAAAAGCCTTGGGGCAAGGAGTGTTGTTCTGCTTCTCCGGGGTGTAGGACGTGGTCAGTACTCACTGACCCGGTGGGAGAGGTGAGGAGGGAAAGAGGTGAATGGGAAAATGAAAATAAAAGACATCTTTTTGCAGGACTGCTCTCCAGCAGGAATATTCACATGAATCAAGGATTTCCAAACCAGGCCTCTAGGGTTTTGTAATGAAAACTTAGACTGTGCAGACAAAATGGGCTTTAGCAGACTCTGCAGAGCCAAAATCTACAGCAGTAGGCTCAGTCGACTCCAATGAACTCCCACAGATGTGAGAGCATAAAAGTCCCCAGTTGTTCACATTTTCTCTCAGAAACACCCTTTCTGCATGTGGCTGAAGAGCATCTCTCGGTAAAACACAGCCCAAAGAAGATAACTTAAAACAGATGGGAGCAAGAAATACTAAAGCCAGGCCATATGGGTAGAGTGGACCTGTTTGAAGCAAGTGTAGCCAAATGGATTATGATGTAGTAATGTGTGAAAGAGGTTGCATTATTGTATGGACTATCTGTAAGTGGAATTTTTTCATGATTGAATCAAGAAAAGGAAATGTACTCTATCCAAATGTTAATAAGAACCATACTTCAAAAATACCCATGTTGAGTTCTTGAATCAAATAATGTCAAAAATAACTCACTGTCCAAACTAGGATCTTACCTTTTTGTTATTTATTTTTTAAACTCTTACTGAGGTTTTAAATATTCTCCTTAAATCTGCAGCTGGTGAAGTTTATTCATTTTTTTTTTTTTTTTTAAATTTACAATGTCTTTAGGCTTCAGAAAATGTAGGTAGTTACTGCAATGAGCCTTTAAGGTAAAACCATCAAATCCCTGTTAGAGGTATATATCTCTGGGTTTGAGCTAGAATGTTTTGCTTTACTTTTCCACGAACAGTTTGGGATAGCCTTCCAAAAATAGACACAATTAAAATATAATACTTCTAGTGGTAACAATATTTTTTCTCTGCAATATTCTAAGCTGCATTTTAAAAGCCAGCACAGGAATACTAATCAATGATTCCACAAAGAGAATCTATTACAAAATTAATTTTAAACCAACAGTACTTACCCCAAGCTATTTTCAGTTGAAAGTTTGGCTCTAGCGTTGACTAAAAGAAAGTGAAAATATTTATTCAGGCAGCTAACTGGCCTATCAAACGGCCAGCATTTGGAAGATCTCATGACAGAGCAAACACTCACATGGAGTGCGAGGACAGCACCACATTTCAGCAGCACCACGGCGTGCCAGGGCTCTGCAGAATGAGACCTGGGTAACACCAATGACATTTAGCAAATTACTGCAGAAAACTGATAAGGTCATGATCCTTTTTTATGCTAAAGATCATGCAGAATGCCTGCTGTGCCTCAGCACCTTTTCATAAATATAGAATGAAAGCTTGTGGCAATATGCTGACAGATGCCACAGAGCAAGCAGTGATTCCCCCTGCCCCAGGCCTGGAAACCGCACCTGGAAGTGTCGTGGAGTAACACTGTGGCTGATCCCATGGCTCAGGAGGTCACGTAGCAATTGTGCAGGACAGAAAGTTGGATGAAGTGCTGAGTTTTGAATTATGAGATTAACTCTTACTGCCTTACGTGACAAAAACGCAACACGGCCTTGTTTAGGCAGTGTGTGATCCCGTGCTTCATGCAATTGTGTGTGTGCATACAATTATACATATAGAGAGAGGGCTGAAGAGATAGTGTGCTAAAAAGCTGGTTTAGAGAAATTTATAGAGTGAACTTTGGCATCAGGAGATGGTAATTACTATTAAAATATCTTCCATGTGTGTCTAGTGTGGGACTACGCCTGAAACAAGACGAGTTGAGAGAAGCCCCTTTCTTACACAGTAAGATTGGATCCTGACCTAGGTCGTTTGGGGCCTTCCCCACCAAAGACCCTGGAGACAGGACCCCAGCCAATGGCAGATAGATAATGGCATGTGATGAACGCACGGATGGACAACAGCATGTGGATAATCTTCCAGAGAAAGTACACAGATCCCCTGCTGAAAGATGGGATGGGAAGGGTACCACCTTCCTGTTGCATGTCAGCCCCAGAGGATTTGAGAGTTTCAAGATCTAAGAGATGATTATCTAAAGGACTGTCAGACTCATGGAGGTGTTTCAATGACCCCATGCTCTGGTCACACCAATGTTTGACCCTTTGGCTGAGTGTGTGATAGGGGTTGGCCTGCAAGGTTCACCAACAGAGGCCCATCTGCCAGGGGAACACGTAGCACAGCACGGAGGTATGGCTTCAGCACCCTCTAAACTCCAGGATTATCAGTGGGAGGAGCACATACACGGATGCATCAGGGTCAAGTACACTTTTCCT
Source organism: Dicrurus megarhynchus (assembly GCA_013399195.1). Classification (NCBI taxonomy): domain Eukaryota; kingdom Metazoa; phylum Chordata; class Aves; order Passeriformes; family Dicruridae; genus Dicrurus; species Dicrurus megarhynchus. Next base: position 2,517,013 of record VXAD01011242.1, on the reverse strand, counting down.
TATCTATTCAATAGTGATGGCAGCTGTCTAATATTTAACCTGAATATCCTGGAAAAAAGGTCATTATTATGGCTAATAGATGATTTCTTAAATATTTTTTCCTTTAGAAAAATTATCTGGATCTTCTCCTCCCTTTCAGTTAGGATAAATCCTTGTCTCTCAATTCGAAGAGCAAAAGGGCCTAATCATTGTGCTAGTAGGAAGTGGTGTCATGATCTGGGTATATTTCAGATGTATGTTCAGGGGTGGAGTAAAAAAATAAGTGGTGACTGCAGTTTTGCAATTTTAGCACGTTGCTCATGTCATTTACTGTTATCCTATTTGAAAATTATGGTAAGTGCAGTGCTGTGCATTTGTCTCATGCCATAGCCTCTGCTTTTCCTGACCACTCTTCTCCTCCAAATGTTCTTGTGAGGGCAGGGCCAAGAGTACCTCTGGGATTAGGAAAACTACCCTGGCTGTGCTTTTGCACAGAATGACAGCAGTCCTTCCTGGGAATTGATTGCACAGCATTTCTAACAGAAGAGGCAGCTCACCATTTTGTCTGGGTTTTTGTGGTATTCCAGATCATAGGATGGATGTAGCATGGCAGACTAAGTGCAGTGTTAAGTGCTAGGATTTCAAGTTAAGGTGCAATTGTCTAGATAAGAAAGTCTGAGCGTCTTGGCCACAGCCAGCTGTTTTCCAAACTATAGAAACCCCTACTATTGGGAACAACTCTCTACGGACTCTATTTTTGCTGGGGCAGAGAGTTGAGATCAATGAATGGCCTCATTCACAGCAAAAGATTTTTGCGGCAAAAGATTTTGCTGAGGCAAAAGATCTTTAGAAAGAAGAGTGTGGGTCTCCTCTGTGTCTCTGTGTTGTCATGAACTTGGCAGAAGGAAGGAAAAGACTAGACTTAGATTATGACATATTTATACAGCTTATAACTTATATATCTTATAATTTATATAACTAGTAACTTTTCTTTTGTTAGAATAATACTGTTCTGTCAAAACAAAAATTCTTCTGACAAATTTAACTTGTTTAAGAAGATTATGGAAGCTTTTTGAACTATTTTATCTATTATAAAAAGAGGAAATAAAAGCAGTTTGGCAGAAACATTTCAGCTATACTTAAATGTGGTTGGCTCAGGTGATGGGCAACAGGGGTGGGGCTTTTTTTTCCAAGCTGCAATTTCTAAACACAGTCTTTTAATTCTGATTGAGAATGGAAACAGAATCTGAAATGGCAGAATTTTCCATAGGATAGAAACTCCAGTTTTGACTTAGCACTAAGACAGAAATTAAGATGAAAAGTTGCAGCAAAACAGAATTTAAACACTCGTAAAGCATAAATCCAGGCACTTCAGACCTCGAGTAATTTTTAGGTGAAAGGGGAAACCTTAGATATGTTCAGGTCTCTTTCAAGGGTGCATGTCCGAGAAGATGCCTCTTTTCCCTCTGGTACTGACTGTCCCGGCTACTGGCTCAGAGGGACCATGGTGACTCTTTGCTACTGCATCATTTTCAGAGGGCACCTGTGAACATAAATTCCATGGAGTTTATGTAAAATGAGCAAGATTATCAATCCTCATGCATACAATATGCTCAGGTAAAGAAAGAGCTGACCTGTTGTGGCTGATTTCAGTGGGGAATCAACAGACCTTGGTGTATAAGTTGGCCAAACAACAAGTGGGACCTGTCATTTGCTGGGTCTTTACTGTCTTTCAAACACAGAAAGAACCCAAAACTTGTGTTCAAATCTACATTGCAACAACACGACATGTACCTAAGTCTGTGCTCTGGTGGGAGAAGAGATTGTGAGCCCGGAGGATCACCAGGTTCAAAATAAAGGTTGCCTGTCCTGAGGATTTACAGTGTAAATAGTTCAGTAGTTGTAAAGGAGGGGGGGGTGTTGTTTTTAGTGAAATCCAAGGTGGCAGCATCCTTGGAATGCGACTCTTGTTTGTACAACGGAGCTTTTACACCAACATTTGCACGGCTCATCTTCTCCTCTTAAGCTTTTAAGACCTTGACCCACTTTGCAGCGATTTAAAGGGCATTGGCGATTTTATTCCCCAAGTGTCTCCCGCCGCGGGAAGCAAATCCCGCATGGAGAGTGCAAGTGCCTGTCTGGGACACGGGTAAGGAGCACACGGCACGGGGGGAGAGGGTTTTATCAGATGAATGTTGGGCTGGGCACATAACAAGTGCTATGAATTATGCAGGCAGCCAGAGGAGTGCCACGAAAGCCGTGCCGCCCCGTCACACCCTCTGCTTGTGCCCCTTCCCTTGCAGAAAGGGCTATTATAGGAATGTTTAGGAGAGCTGAAAAATATTTAATTAGGACTATTTTTTACCATCCTGTTAATAAAGTAAGGGGCCTTAATCGTTTTGGTCTATCCCGTGCCTCCATTCTGACCAAAAATAGCCTACTCTGTTCATAAGAACATTACAACTGTAAATTCTGATAACTTGAGAACCAGGAATGAGCATAGATATCTAAAAATGTCCCTTTTTGACAGCACTGAGAGACAAGGGCTAAATCTGGATATGAAGCTATGGCATTTTTTACTATAAACAAATGCTGTCAATGACTGAGTACTTTGATCTGCTAGACCACGAGCCAGAGTAGATTTGTAGGGAAATATTCCAATGACAAAGCACTGGCGAGAGGGGAAGGGACAGGGCTTAACTGGGAGCCTATATGTTGCCAGATCAAGAAATTAGAGGGTGGATTGCAGGTGAAGCTAGGAAAGAATGTGTTCTGAAGACATTTATCATAGCCTACCTAGGACTTGAGCTTTCTTTAATATTCACCCCCTCAACAATATATTTATTTATTTATACATATATACATATATATACACACGTATATATGTGAAAGCATGTGTGATGCCCTCCTGCCTGCATTGCCATGAAAACAAAGTTCAAATATTTATAAATAAATATATGATATTAATATTATATATATATAAAAATATATAAATAAATATATATGAGATTGTATTTTATCTGCTAGATCTGGAGGGAAACCATCCCCACCAAGGCATTAACACAGTGGCACAATGGCACCCTCTGTTGCCCTGCATGATTCCTTTGGTGGCTGCTCCCACATGGATATATAAACTCCTGAAAACATCTGTGCACCATCTTCTCCAAATCTGACCCATTCCTGCCCAACTTCCCTGTTTGTTTGGAGTTATCCTCTGTTATTTCCCTTCTCAATAAAATCCAGTTTGTTCTTCGAGCCTGTACTGGGGGAGATGGCAAATTGTGGGATTAGTGAGCAAGCGTAAGCTGTGAGAGCCTGGCTTGCCACACTCACTTTAGGAATAGCAGCCTTCTGTCCCCGTTTTGTCCTCCCTAGCACAGCTAATGACAGCTTCCTGCAACAGTGGCATTAAACACTGATCTCAGTCCTGCAGAATAGTGATCATTTCTGGGAGATGCTGTGTGAGACGGCGCCCTGCGCTTCCTGGAAAGTTATTAGTCCTAATGAGATCGGGTTGTCCAACTCTCATGCCACTAATTAAATCACAACTTCTCTTTTTTTTTCCAGTTACACAAAAGCTTGATTCATGAATTAAAATACATAGTGAATCTGATTGTAACTCTGATCCTCTGTGTGTTCATAATTAAACAACCAGCTCCTTCTATGAATTGAAACAAAACTCCTTCTGGGGCATAGCGAGTTTTCACTCCTAATCATATTCACTTAACATCCATGTGACTACACTTTAATTGCTCATTAATGGGATGACACACAACCACCTTGTTCTTGCTGGACTCTCCTAATTATGACATTTTTGAACTCTAAGGACACCAAACTCATCTCATATACTACTTTTTTCTGTCCTTTACCCTCCCATACTCTGCCATGTTACAAAGAATAATAAAACTATCTTGCTCTAACATTATAATTAGTGACTGATTTTACTGTGTTGACATAAGAACAATTAGATATGTGCTTTCCATTATTGCTGATATGACTGCCTACTTTCCCCTTGTGGAGTTTGAAAAAATGATCAAATGCTTTACTTACAACAGATCCCTTAGGAATGATCAGTCAGAAGCCATCAAATGTTGTCAACATCAGCAGATTTTCATTAAAAAAACCCCCGTGTTTTATTCGATAGGTGTTTTCTCAATAAAATCTTTTACACTGAAAGTCTTCAAATCTTGATATAAAAGGGGAGGTGAAGAGAAATTCAGAGAGAAAGCAAAAAGCTGACATAACAGTCAGTTTGGATTTTGCATGTACACACTAATTTTTCAGAATCTATGCCACATTCATTTGCTTTGGTACAAAGAAGATGTTATCAAGAAGTCAAACTGAATTTTATCCCAGGCCTCATAAAAACAGGCATGTTTGACAGTTGTGGGAAAGAAGGGGGCTCAAGATGGATCTATTGTTCATGCAGAAATATCTCATTTCAAAAGTTAAATTACTCGTAATGATTCCATGTTAATTTGTTATTTGAATCCCCTGCAGTCCCACTTTCCCCAGACAGAGCTGGATGATGGGAGATGGGGAGGACATTACTTAAGCTTTTTGGCTTTGAGTAGATCTCTGCTGAAACAAGTTCTGATTGCTGCTGATCTAGATATGCATTCTATTTTCTTTTAAAATTAAACCTGCATGTTTCAGAATTCAACAAAACCATTTATTTTCTGATTTTTATGTCGACTTTGTTAAAAAAACACCCAACAACACAATGCTAAAATGCCAAAGAAAAGTTTCTCTGAAACAAAACCAAGCCCAAAATAGCAGTATTTTAAAAACAGCACATTTCAACAGGACTGAAATTCTTTCCCCTTCTTATTTTCTTTAACTAAAGTGCTGACAAAATCAATACATTTTCTGAAGTGTTTCATTTTGACCAAATTTGCATGTACTGTTAGAATAATGGGTCCACTAAACTGATTAAGTGGCTGAGGCTGCATGTTTTTCTTTTTGGGTTAAGGCCCCTACAAGTCTACCAAGACCGACTTAGTCTTTCCTGAATAGAGAAATTATTCCAAAAAAGACAGAAACTCCAAACCAAACAACACCCAGAATTGTTGTGACTCACCCAGAAAGGTGAGAAGTGTCTGGTATAAACACAATACAGAGCTGTCTGGTATAAACACAATACAGAGCCAGAAATTAATGGGTACAGCCTACTCTAGGCAGTGTGTTTGACATTCCAAAGCACCATATAAAGGATAGAGATGAAGGAAAAGGTGGATTGTCTGGAGACAAAGATGCATACTACCCATGAAGAATGAGATTTCTGGCTGAAAGCTGATTGGAAGCTGGCGAAAGAAAGGCAAGAAGGGAACACCAGAAACTACAGGCCTGTTTGTTCCACTTCAGTGCCTGGTAGAGTTATGGAGAAAATTATTCTGGGAGGTACTGAAAAACACCTGAAGGACAACGCAGTCATCGGTCACAGCCAGCATGGCTGCATGAGAGGGAAATTTTGCATATCAAACCTGATTTCCTTTTATGACAATGTAACCCACCTGGTTCATCAAGGGAAGCCAGTTGATAAAAAATGTGTGGATTTCAGTAAAGCTTTTAATACTGTCTCTCATAGTGTCTGGAGAAAATGTCCATGCCACACCTGAATAAACTCATCATGGGCTGGGTGAGCAACTGGCTCACAGGTTGGGGTCGAGCACAGAGGGTTATAGTGAGTGGGGTGACATCAGACTGGTGACCTGTCACTAGTGGGGTTCCACAGGGCTCCATCCTCAGCCCTGTGCTCTTCATCACCTTCATAAATGACCTGGAAGGGACACTGAGCAAGTTCACAGATGGTACAGAACTGGGAGGAGCTGTTGACTCCCTCGAAGGCAGGGAGGCCCTGCAGAGAGCTCCACAAACAAGAGGGCTGGGCAATCACCAACCATGGGAATTTCAACAGGGGAAAGTGCCGGATTCTGCACCTGGCATGGGGCAGCCCTGGATGTACGGACAGACTGGGGAATGAGAGGCTGGAGGGCAGTGCCATGGAAAGGGACCTGGGGGTCCTGGCCAATGGAAAGTTGGATCAGAGTCTGTGGACAGCGGTGCACCTTTGGCACTTCCTTGGAGAAGAGAAGTCTGAGGTCAAAAGGGCTCTCTCCAGAGATAAGCCACTTACTTCAGGTTACGGTGACCAAGTGAACCACCCCCCCAGCATGCCTNTTGTCCCGCTCTGCTCTGGGCTGGGGCGGCCTCACCTCGAGTCCTGGGGGCAGCTTTGGGCACCACAATATCAGAAAGACAATAAACTATTAGAGAGTGTCCAAAGGAGGGCAACAGAGATGGTGAAGGGCCTTGAGGGGAAGCCGTGTGAGGAGCGGCTGAGGGCACTTGGCCTGTTCAGCCCGGAGGAGACTGAGGGGAGACCTCACTGCAGTTACGAGTTCCCGTGAGGGTCAGAGGAGGAGCAGACACTGATCTCCTCTGTGGTGACAGTGACAGGACCCAAGGGAATGGCCTGAAGCTGTGTCAGGGGAGGTTTAGGTTGGATATCAGGAAAAAGGGTTCCTCCCCTAGAAAGTGTCTGGGCACTGAACAGGCTCCCCAGGGCAGTGGTCACAGCACCAGCCTGACAGAGCTCAAGGAGTATTTGAACAATGCTCTCAGGCACCTGATGAGATGCATCTGGAGGATGGTGCTGTGCAGGGCAAGGAGTTGGACTCATTAAATCCTTTTGGGTCCCTTTCAACTCAGGTTATTCTGTAATTGTGAGCAACTCTGTGAAAACCCTAAGAGAGTAGGCCAGGAAATCAAAACAGGCCAGAGTGCTGTCTGTCCTAAAATAAAGACAGATTCATAACAGGTGACTCCTGTTTTCCCACTAGTTCACAAATATTTTGTTTAGCTCCACAGATTCCCTAGAAGTGGGGGGCATGTTGTCAAGTCAGAGGACCTGCTGTTGGGTTATATCATTGTTATGAGAGTCACGCTGCTAAGGAGCTTTGAGTTGTACCCCATACTGAGAATAGTCTAAATAATCTGTGACTCAAAGCATCTCTCATCAGGGATCACTGTGAACACGAGCAATTTCAGCTGAGCCAGTGAGCTAAACACAAACATGTCAAGATCTCAATAGCACCAGAACATTTGTTTTCAATATCCTGAGTGTGAAATCAGGGCCAATGGGCAATATTTATTTGGTAATGGTTTTGTTTGCCAGATGTTTCTTTCTCTAATTTTACTGCAGAGCACATAGGAGTGTATACTGGTGATGATAATAGGAAAGAACACAGTAACCAACTCCTGGTTTATTGCAGCAGCATTAACTGAAGTGATTTCCAAGATGAAAGCCATTACTCCACATTTGCATGGGTGTGAGGTGTGAACCCAGCCCATTCTCTTAAGGGAACGTCTCTTGTAAACAAATAAATTAACATTTGAGCCCTTTGAAATTAAGTTTTGAGAGTGGTAGGGCAAGAGAGAGCACAGACTGTAAAGCTCTTCTCTCCCTCAGGCCGAAGGTTGTACCTTCCAGAGGGAAAAAGCAAAGTGCACCTCACTACCCACTGCCCCAGGTATTGAGGCTGACCATGACTGATCTTTCTGATGCTGCCATGAGCCCAGAGGGAACCACAGCCTGCAGAAGACACCCAAAAGGAGGAAAACAAATAGGTAAAACTGCAGGTGAGATGAGGCATGGAGCTGCTTTGCTTGGCAGCCTGGCAAGGCTCACTACCCATACTCCCTTCCCAGCCATACCTACAATGCACTGCAGGAATGTGTTCTTTGATGTAAACCATTTTTTCAACAAGTAACTTAACTTTTTAATTATATTTTCTTTTTGGACAGGAGTAATTGTTGAGAGTGCAACTGATGGATGCATTAAATGTGGAAGCTGAGTAATGCTGGGACCAGAGAAAGGTTTCTGACTTTAAATGAGCTGCACTTACTGAGTTCTGTGTCCACATCAAAGGTATTTTGCAAAGAAATAGAGCTGACACACTGTTACACTTCTATCCAAGTATCAAATGTAATTTTATAGATAATTGCTGCTGTAACATATTCTGTGAAGAAACTAGATCAGGAATACTGAGACACAGCTCAAAATGATAATGTGTCTTTTCCCCCAGGTTGTCAGTAGATTCAGAGCAGGAAAAGTGCCAGGTTAAAGCAGAGCAAATATTTGCAGTGCAATATTTTATTCACCAGAAAATTCCTCAAGTTTCTTATAGATAATTTTGGCTGATAAAGCATTTCTTCAACTGCAAAGGTTTATTTGAGTGCTTTTAGAAGCACTACTGAGCGTGAGCCCAGGAGGACAGACTGGGGTTATTTTTAGAATGCTAACTCCTAGATAAAACCAGAGCAATCATTTTTGCAATACATTTTTGGTAAGTCTTTGTAGATTATTTGTTAGTTGCTTCTGGGGGAGATTGTATATGGAATGATTTGTCCAGGATAGAGAGATCCTTAAGTCAAAATCTCAGGTCCTGGAGCTTTGCATACACGTCTCCCCTTTTTCATTTTATTGGTCATAACCCTGGGAGCACAATTCCCCAAAATCTGGAGGGAATTTGGGTCTGAATTTGAAATTAAAGTAAGGTTCATCCACTGAATGCATACTCTTATTTACCAAAGGAAGCCAAGCTCAAACCACATCATGTTGAACTTTGGCCATATATTTTAGAAGATATGACTTCAAATGCAAGAAGGCATGCCAGCTTAAAAAAATACCTCTTTCCTCCTTTCAAACAGATTTTCTTTGCTTTTCTAAGGTTTACCCTCTTCACTGCTCAAAGAGTAAGCATGCAGTTGATAAATAGGAGACCTCTTCCAGATAGAGTCCATCTTGGCTACACTCACACTCTTAAAAAATGTAAATACAATTTGTAAGGGAATCCAAAATTTTCTAGGAACGCTTAAACCTTACAGCAGTGTCAAATTCTTCAGACTGAGCAGGGTCTGTCCAGATGGCTTAGTTGGGGTATGTGCGCTCACCTCACCAGAGGAAACCCAAACTAGAACTTAGGAGGGTTTATTAGCAAATTCCACACACTGAGCTATCCTTATAAATACCTAAGGAATTAATTTATAGGTTAGCCCAGAGTACAAAAAGAGGAATGCACTGGTTTTTCCACAGATGGTTATGTGAAAAAATATTTCTCCACCAGTTGTTATTACTTTGAGATAACATAAATTACTCCTGGCTTCTACAAATGGGTTGGCTGGCAGAGGCAGTCAATCAGGTAGGGCCTTGCTCTGGATTTTAGCAGAAATTTAGGACAACAAGCATAAATGCTTCACTAATATTTAAGATGGGATTCATTGATGTGGCCATGCTATTTCATACCCATAACTTATGGCCATCTTTTTAAAAATAGGCACATAATGAGCTTTCTAGCTGCAGAGGATCCTACATAACCCCTTAAAAAATCAGAACATGAAACCTCCACCAGAACAAGCTCCTTTCTGTTCATTCCTAATATTATTTCACAGTGAAGCTGGTCAAATATTTAAATAATCCAGGTACAGCCTTTTTTATTTTTGCCTTCAAACAGTTCAGCACAAAAGATGGCACTCGGTTCTGTAACTTCCTAGGGCTCCCTGAAGCTCATACTCATGTTTGGTTGCTCAACTGAGCTGCTGTCTTTATTGTTGCCAGTCAGAGGGACTGAAACAATGCAGGTCTCTGATAAGTCCTATGGAAAGTTGTGGATGGCAGAGAAGCCACATTTGTAGTTCACATCTTGCTGCCCAAATGTGACATATATTATTATTATTAATAATAATATATAATATAAACCAGTAAAAACAGTAGATTTAAGGTTTTTAAATTATTAAATGGGATTGTTGTATTTATATTAAAATAGATAATATTGCAAAAAGTGCAAGAGGCAAAGAACCTCTTTACCACATTGGAGGTATTGTAGCAGGCTGACATTTCTGGAAAAGGAAGAGGAATTGCACCTTTCCTGAGAGCAAGAGTCCACCTGTATGGGGGGCTGCCACAGACAGCCCTGTTGACACAGGTAGGAGAGGAAGGAAACTGGTCTCCAGCATGTGAGTGAATACAAAAGTCTCAGAAGAGTCACAAACTAGGAACTTGCCAAAAATGTTGGGATTTTAGTCCCTGGAATTCCTGAGCAAGTTCTTCCTCCATTTTCACAGCTGAGACTCTTTTCAGGGGTCTGACCTCCAGGCAAAGAAATGTGGACAAATGGATGACCAGAACTGCACCCTGAAAGTAATCTGCTCATGGAAACTGCCCTGGAATATTGGATTGGACTGTGATGGTCTTGGTAAGATTCCACTGTTGTACTCCAAACCAGCTGAAGCCCCTTCAGTCAAGTTCTGATAGCCAATATCAGCCCTCTGAGGTGACCCACGGGCTGAGAACTTTTTGCCCAAACATTTGCTATTTAGTGAACATTTCAAAGTACGTGTTTTGCTAGAGCTGTCCCATAAGCAAAGATTTTTTACAAAATCAGTGATACTATGATCACCCCCTGTCCTAAAGTGTCCTGCAGCTGCCAGAGCGTGCAGTGGTGGGGGTGGTTCCTCAAGGGAAACCTCTGCAGACTCTGGTATTTTCTGACTTTCATGCTTCTGTGAGGCAATCCTATGACTACATTAATGTCATTTTTGTCATTTAATACTGTTGCAAACCCACATAATTGTTAAGGGACTACACAGTGCAATTTAGCATAGTTAAGACAATTATACAGTTAAGCACCATGAGCAGTCAGTAGTCAAAGTTTTTGCTCCAGTGTAAGGAATCCTAAAGGCTCCTTATATTGTCCCTGTGTATGCTTGAGGTTTTGATTGCTGAGGAGCATGAGGATTATCATGGTGCACTGTCCGGCCTTTTTACCCAGGGGGATGCTGCTGTTGAAGGGAGAGGGGGATCTGAGCCTATTCCCATCACCCCATAGGTTACCATGTGGGAACATGACCTCCGAGGTAGTTATTTGAGCCAGGCTCGAGATCTCACCAAGGGAAGATGCTTAACACATTTCCTCTGCATTTTACATCCATCTGAAATGTATTTAGCTAACTTTTGAGGTACCTTGCATGTTAAACCTTGAACCACAATTGTAACCTCTCCAGTTTCCCCTATTCACACAGTATTTGATTTGGATGACATATTTTTATAATATTTATTTTTTGGCCCATTTTGAGACGCTCATGTTAATGCCACAAGAACTTCAGTCTCCTGTATAATATTTCAGACATGGAGGGGAAAAAAATGAAGAAATAAAGAAAAATAGAAACCAACCGTCTGCATCCACTTAAACTACATTACAATAAAGCTCAGTAAAGATCTGATCAGCAGTTTTTTAGCCTGCTCTGATTTAATATGAAATAAATTAGTGGAAAACCTAAAGGTTGAAAGGAAACTTTTTTGCCACTGTTTAAAACAGGACATGAATCCTTTAACATAATATTTACACATATTATATTAAATACTTTCTGCAAAGGTAAAATTTAGCACTGCCAGCTTCAGACAGACTGGGAAGAAAATTTGTTTACACTTAATAAATCTGATTTTGAGAAGAAAAAGTTTTGTTCTTTTTTCTTTTTCCTCCTGTGTATACACTAGCATTGAAAGAAAATCCTGATTTCAAATTATATAAACATACTCATTAAAAAACTGCTGAACACTTAAAGGAGAAAACACAATTTGTATTCTATTTGATAGTGTTTTCATCTTGGCCTTCAGAGTTGCTATGATTTATTATCTCTGGTGGTCCAGAAAGCTTTTGAGAGTCTTAAAGCACCACAGCTTTCAGTGATCTCTATATCCCATCATAGCTTTATTTTTAATCATTGCTAGTAGATTTGGCATGAATTTTTTGACAATATACTTTAATATTTGGGAAGGAAGGTGTCTGCCAAGAAATATCAAATTGTCAGATGTGACATTTTCACCAGAAAGCACAAGCCAGTTTTTCCAGGGAATATTTCAGGACCCAGGATTGAACCACTATTCAAAACAAGAAGGAGATGGACTTCTTCCAGGGAAGACTCCATAGTCCCCAGCCCAACTCTTTCAGAACGATTTGGAAGACAAAATATAAGACTCCTGCTCTGTTGATCCTGAACAACAAGGACACGGCATTATAATCCCAGAGCCTTAAACCTTCAGCTTTATGTTGGGAGGGAGTGTGAGGCGGGTATGATTTAGCCGCGTGGAGATGAGAACATTTTGAAAAATCAAGAGAGCTTTCATGAAATAGAAAAACAGTTTCCTACAGAGCTGCAATTAAAATCATGCCCAATCCCTTGAAAACACATACTGTTTAGTAAGGAAGTTACAAAGATGTGCCATAGCTCCCAGGCAGAGGTGAGAAAGAAGTCTTAACTCACCATCTACTTCTTTCATCTGAGATTTATCATCTAGCCAGACAACTTCAATCATTAGCACATCAAAGGTCTTAAAACATCCCAGATGAAAAAAAGAAAAACTTATTTAAGACCATGGTATTTCAAATATCATGTATTTGTAGATTTTAAGATCATATGGAAACTTTGCAGTCACCTTCTCTGACATCTGCAGAGCATAGCCCAGAGGAGGCTGCCCAGCAATTCCTAAATGATTTCCAATAAATTATGGTTGACTCAGGGCATCTTTCTCGAAAAGATATTTGGTCTGATTTAAAGACTGTAAGAACTGAGAACCCACCACATTCTTTGGCAAGCTGCTAGTTACAAATAGGGCAAAATCTCACCAATAGGAATGGGAGTTTTGTCTGGACTCATATTTAATCTGCAGATTAAATATTCACAAAACTTCAAATTATTAAATACTCACAAGAAAAGTGGGTTGTAATTTACTCCTTCCAGAAATCATGAGTCTGTAATGATAAATAAAGTAAGAATTGGGGAAAGTATAAACAGGTTTGAAACAATTTTTTGAAGTCTGCTTAAGGTGCACAAATATCCCTACAAGGAGCATGAGAATGTTCATCCAAGACACATTCTTTTATGGTTTTGAAGTCTAAAATCTTTGTGCCCAGAGATAGCATCTATTTAAAATACATGAGCAAGCAAAGGCATAAAAAGTCTGTTCCTTTAACTTTGCTCCCAGTACAGGTCTTCTGATGCCAGTAAGAGTCCTAGAAAAACAGGAGCAACACTCATTCTACCAGTCAGAAATTGCTTGTATGGCAGGACTTCCAATAGAAAATTGATTTTATCTTGCCATGACCCCAGTTTTGGCCAATTGCTTTGCTATACTGACAGGCAGAAGTCCTTAGTTAGCCCTATGAAAAGCAGACAGCCACAATGTAAACAGAGTTTCTGTTTACTCTGAAGTCAGAAAATTCTTTCCAAGAGAACAATAATTGTGGGACCACATGCATTATTTACTTATCTTTAGGAACACTGCTATTCCCCAAACAGGCTGGCTGCTTCTCACTGCTCTTGGTCAGTTCCTTTTGCAAATGCATCTCATCAGCTTCAGCTAATTCATCACTGTGGTTTGACAATATTCACTGACTTTCTTTCTAAAGATAATCTGTGTTTAAAGGCTCTGTTATATAATATGCTATAAGCCAAGAATATCTTGCAACATTTGGAAAGGTAGGGCAGTAATGTTCTGCCAGATTCCTCTCAGCATTTAAACATCATATTTTACATGCCAAAAGTTCCTTCAATTACTAATGACTTGTGAGTTTTAAGATGCATAATTTATATCTGAAAACAATTAGGGAAGGCAGTTTAGAAAAACTTATCTGTGTTTTGGGAGATGTTACCACAAAAAATGTCACTGAAGGAAAGAGAAATAAATGGACTGAAATTCAAGCATTTGTCCAGGCCCCTTGGGAAAAGCCAATGTTAGTTCAGAGCTGGTTTCCTTCAAAGATAGCTCTGGAGAAAGAAAGGTTTTTTAGAGACATCCCCATAACAGATAAGTGAGTGACTCCTTGTGGGCTTGAAGAAGCAAATGAGAACAGTAGAGGCAAAGAAGGGGTTTTCAGATCAGTGAAAAAGAGCATCCTAGAAAACGGAAAAGACATAAAGCTGAAAATCTGGGACAAAAATAAGTGGAAGGATATCTAAAATATTTACATGAGAGAGGAGAGGGGTTAAAAAAGTTTTGAGCCTCAAGCAGAGCGTTAAGGGTGGAATCAGAGCTATCAGTGAATTGGAGGCAAAACACCATCCTCCATATTTCTCTAGCTGAGCAAAAAAAGTCTGTTCAGATTAGACAGAAAACAAGGGTCAAAATTAGAGAGATTCATCATGAGAAGGACCTGTCAGGTAAAAAGCACAAAACCCATCTGTTGTAGTGACAAAGAGCCTGTTTGGGGTCAATGGGCAGGGATGGGCAGCAGCTGCTGTTGCAGCCATGGCCCAGGTCATGCTGACCCCCGTGAGTACTGTCAGCAGACACCCCACCCACCTGGTGGGAAGTCACCCCACAGCTTTTCTGCAAAATCAAGGATGAGCCAAGGATCAGCAGACAGGTCCAAACCCTCAGGTCAGCACAGAGATGCAAAACTTTATGTAATTCCTGTTGCCATTAGAAAATAAACCATATATTAATTCTTTTTATTCTTGTTGGCAAAGAAGAAAACACTACTAAGGGAGCACTCCTGGTTTCCCTACCTCACAAACAGACACATTTTCACGAAAGGAAAGGTGTTACTTCAAACTTGATAATTCCCCAGTTGTGCATTTAATGACACTGCTGTTCACCTGTTGCCTAGCTAAACTGTTTTAACTCATTCCTCTTTGATAGCTGCATAATTATCCTACACATCTCAAACGAAGAAAAACTTTTCCATATGGGATGGGGAAAGCCATGCAAAGGTCAGTCCCCAAAATCTGACTTCCTCAAATACTTCTCTTCTAGATGAATGGCAGAATGGATTTCCCACAATCTCAACAAGGAAAGACTTGAATGCTCAGAAAGAAGAGGCCACCACTGAGGTCTACAGTGTCTCCTCCAGTTCAAATAAAATGAAAAAAACCCACCTATATCTGCTTATAATCTACAAAATGTGCCTGTCACAATTCTGATTAATTAATTTAGTTTTGCAGTCTGGATTAATTACAATGAAAGACCCAAATACACTTCATAGACACTAATATCTGTAGTTTTATGACTATTGAAAAATTAATTACTGCTATTTCAGTACCTCCAATTGGGAAAAATCAGGCATATTAAGCCTAAGGCACTATCCAACACCCAATAGGTCTGTATGAAGGCTCATAATGGAGTCAAAATCTCTCATTATTCAGCTGAAAGATTCAGTCTCAAAGCGTACTATCTTTGGTATATGGGTATTTCCAAACCTCTCTGAAGGTGATGGGTTTGGTGGCAACATTTTATTCAAGATAAATGGCAAGAAAAAAAGCTCTTTTGTTTAACAACAGAAGTTACAGTTTGTATAACTAATCCACATGTCATATAGATCTGTCTTTGGTGGTTTGGCTGAGAACTGAATTGACACTTTAAATTTTGCACAGCAGACCTGGATGTGTCTGCACAAGCAACAGAAACAACCAGTGGCAGGCAGAAAACACCACAAAGAACACCTGTATAATAAAACCACCAAAAAGGGGTGAAATTACTCAAGAAGGAGCATGGCTTTATGAGCAAAGACAGTGACTCCTAATTCATTGCTGAAGGTCTCTGTGAACATTCACAACAAGCAAACATGATTTTATTGAAGAAATACAGGTCACCAATCTCTCCTTCCAGTGAAAACATTCTTGCACACCAGAAATATTGGCTATGAGGCAGGCGAATATCACCAGAGGAATCAAGCTTCCCAGAAGAGAAAGGATAAGCTGATATCTGCAATCAAACTGGAACAAACAATGGAGGTACTCACAAAGCTCAACAATGGCCAGAAAATAATTAAAACAAGATCTAAACAATTGCTGGAGCCCTCTATAAAGAATCTGAGTCAAAATTCCGTAGCTTCCCAGAAAAGGAAGAAATACGACCATGTCTTTGGGGGCAGAATGAAGTGTGTCTGAGCAGATTGAAAAACGCTGCTAACATAAATACAATTTTGTTCAGCACATGAAAAAGAACTTCAGAAAACTGCACTAAGACGAAATAATAATTATTGTAAAATTGTATCCTTTCTTTAACAACAGCCAATATTAGAAGTTTAGGGCAGAAGTGTGGGAAAAAAACCTTGTAAGATGATTCTTTTACCTCTGCTCTGCTGCCATAGATTCTGGCACTCAGCTGTTGAGGGACTTTTGAGTTGCACTTGGTAATGGGTTGACATGGTTGACATAATGCTGAGCAACGAGGGATGATGGATCACAAAGCTTGTCATTAGAAATGGGACACCTTTTTCCACTGGAATTTATTAATGCACTTCAGCTGACACATGGGCTCAAGGAACTGAAAAGAAACAACAAAAAATAAAAAAATCAGGTTCCTAAATAAATTAGAGATGAACTCAGATTATCTAAAGGACTTTCACTCAAAGGGCACTGGTGACTCTTCCTAATCTAGCTTCTATTTGGGAAGATCAAATGGGACAGAAGGGATGTGTCAGCTCAGGGTCAGGCTTTTCTGGAGGCACACATACCTCAGCCAACCTCACATCCCAAAAGACTGGTTGGGGTTTATGTCTGAACAGACTCACCCTGAGCATCCCACTCCAAAGTTGCGTCCAGTGACTGCGCATGGACCTGTGAGTTCATCTGAATCTCTTAGAGGTATGAGATAGACAGATAACAGGTTACAGCTGGATGGGGAGCATGAGAGAAGACCTTAAGTAACAGGAAGGATGTCCAAGGAGTCTTGTGCAATCTCAGTTTACATGGGCTTGGATTCAAAGACTTGCAAGACACAAAAGACTGACATAGGGATGCTTGCCTGAACTCAGACATGTCTCTTAAATCAAAGAAAAGGCCCAGGATACCTTGGACATGGAAGAAGTTGCTGTGGTGCTCCTGGTTTCCAGTTAAGAGTCCCTTAGCAGGAGGAGAGAGCAAAGAGGCTGGAAGATGGTATCTGTGAGCCCTGATGCTCCATCCCTGGAATGTCTACAGCAAAGGGACTCTAACTTGGCTCACAGTTCTTCTGAGCTAACAGGGAAACAATGAAACTCAGCTGTTATTTTTTTTTTTGCTTTTTTTTGAGTGAGAAAGAGAAGCAGAAAAGAGAAAAACTGGCAAGTGCAGAAAATTCAGGGAATGGACCAGATAGAAGTTATTGTTATGAAATTTCTTTGTTTCATGGCCAAGACCATTATATATCTCTGGCTGGCCAGACAAAGCATCATGTGTCTTCAGCAGAAGCTCCTCTTCTACCGAGGGAGCTGTACAGAGGAAAACAAAATTTCAGGAAGGAGCTGGCTTGAAAAGGCATCAGAGTTCAACTCAGCCTGAAGCACAGATTGTCCACCTAAGGGAATGGTGCAGAAATCCATGTTTAGGAATGGGGGCACCCTGTCTGTTGTATCATGTTGGTCTTAAAAGTAGAAAATGCCCAAACAAGGGGAAAATAGACCAGAACAAGACCTGTAGTGAAGTGACAACTTTTAACCCTGGGGGAAGGAGCATTGTCCCATCTGTGAGACCCATGGACCAGGTTTGGATGGCTAAGCCTGACACCATAAGGATTTTTTTTGAAACCCAGGTAACACGCCAGAGCTTTCTAAAGTCTTTGAGAAGAACATGTATTTTCATTGCTGCTCTCTGATGGCCAGGCAAGTGGGCTGTCAATAGGAAAGCGAGAGCAAAGAAACATGAGTTAGGTTAAAAAGGTATTTACTAAGAAACCCAATGGGAAGGAGAAATCTCCTCTTGCAGAAAGAAAACAAAGGTTCTCTGGAAGATTCAGCTCTTCAAATGTTTTTTAACACACAGTTTTTTGTGGAGTTTTTTGCTTACACGGGGTTTTGACTTTACATACAAATCATGGAGAAAATGTGATGCAGACTTCGGCACTGCCTGGTAGAGTAACAAGCTCTCCTTGGGAAATCTACTCCCTGAAAAAATTCAATTTCTGCTCCCAGTCCTTTATGTTCGTATGTTAGCACTGTCCTCTCACTGTAAGCGCTAGCATGTGTGCTTCCTGAAAGAAATAGGCAAACACAGGTATACTAATATTGGAGATGCCCCCTGAGCCTTTTAAACTTTGAATTCTAAGTGTTTTGTCTAGTTTATTAAATTCTGTGTAGCTAGAAATTCCACACTTGCCTCTGTACTAGCAATCTGATCATGTTATAGTAAGGTTCAATAGCAGTTCATCTGGTTACGTGCATCAATCCTCCCAAAAAAGACTGGGAACAGCATATTCTGTTCCTTCTAATAGAAAAAAAACCAAAACAACACTCTAAAAAGACAGTAAAATACATCACAACACTTTCCAAAGTGCTGGGTAAACTCAGGTCCTTCATAAATTCTCATATGTGGTTCCTGAAAAGAAACACAGAAGTGTGGATCTTGAACAAGCCTTCTACATGGCAAAACTGAAAAAAACACTCATTTCTGCTGAAGAAGAGATTTTCAGTTTATAGAAGGTTTCTCACACATTCAAACGGTGAACTTTTAGAAGAGGTGTTTTGCTTGGTGTGGGCAGAGTTATGAGGAAGAACAGGCTGAATAAAGTTTGGAAGATGGCTCTGAATGCTGTGGGGTCACCCAAAAAAGTGTCACAGCACTATTTCAGGTTTCTGCCACAAGAGCCAAGAGTATCATTTCAGAGACTGAAACAGTTTTACTGGAAAGAAATTAGCGCCAGGAACCAAAATGAGTAGATTTTGGAGAAAGAAAGGAGATCCACCAGAGACAGAAAGACCCATTCCACATGTTGAAAAGGTAATCAGGCAAGAAGAAGGTTTGAATGATATTTGGCCAGATGGGTGGGAGCTAGAATGACCTTGGGGGGGTGTGTCTGAATAAACCCTAAAATAAATATTTAAATCTCTATCTTCCCTACGTTACAGGGAAACATGCTGTGGTGCGGACATGAGCAGCCAGGGCCAGTGACAGACTGGTCTCCAAAAGCTGCAGAGAGCATCAAAAAGGCAGTAGGTGAGGAAGCCCTTGCAGCACACCAGGAGAGATATCAAGGGCACATTTTGGGAGGGAGAAGAGCCTGGCAAGGACTTGGAACCGCAAGCCACTGACTTCTGTTTTGTTACTGCTGCATCCAGAATAATGCTTTCTGCCAAAGAAATACTAGGATGTCATCTGTTTTTCCTGAGGTAAATAACCTTCATGGCCCCCACTTGGTCCAGCTGTGTACACCAGAATGCAGCAATGCTTATTGGAATTACACTCTCACCTGAAGGCTACATTTGTAGCTGCCAGCAGATACAGATAGTTATGAAAAATTAATCTGGGTGCCCACAACAGTCTATAGTATTAACAGTTATAGAAGACTTGTAGCAAAATTCCCAGAGGAGTTCAGTCCATAGACAGAGGGAGAAGCAAACCCAGAATCCTGCTCTGAGCCCACTGCTGTGTTTGATTCTGCCTCTTCCAAACAGTCTCAAAAGCACCCCTCCAAATCCACCCCACAAAGACTGCGTGGCTCACTCCTCAAAGTAAACACATTGTTTGCAAAAGCTTTTCCATTTGACACTTTAGATTGAGTGTAAAAACTCAGCACTGAGAAACTCATAAGCAGATGCACATTTGGAACACTGAGCTCTGTACTCACGTTTCACTTCTTCATTAGACACTCACACTCAACTGCTCCATCTCAAACTGATGGAGTCAAGCCTTTGTGGTGTGAAGAATTTGCAATGAAATGCAGTCTGGGCCGGCAGACTATGACTCCAAGCTGAAGACAATTTGATAGATGGTGCACTGACCACACAGACGAGTTCAAAAGAAATTAGTTTGGCGTTCTGGAGAATTTTGAAAGTATTTTTGATCAATGGTGTTTGGAAGTCTCAGGAACATTAATTCCAAATCCAGTTTGCCAAAATGTCTACCTTAGATAGAATTTATGAGCATACATGTCAAGAAATATTTAAAGTCCTTTGAGACTTCCAAGTACATGAATAACACACGTATCATTACTACCTTTTTTTAACATAGCATCATATAAATCAAATGAAAGCGCCAGGCTTTCTCAACTAAGGAAAACCACTGCACTTAAAATAACAAAGGTAATACTTATTTATTAATGTACAATGTCCAAAATTCCTATTAAAATCTGTCAAGAACAGTTTAATGCAACACACTATCAGGAACTGAAATTAACACATACTCGCTCAGAGGTTAAATCCACCACTTTGCTGTATCCGTATTTTTCATTTCAAAGGTTAGGAAGTCCCTGGTTGCTCCTTTGAAAAAGTGCAAAAGTACCATGTTGAAAAATGGAAACATCATCTGAATGTACCCGCTGTCATTTATCAACTGTCTCATGCCAAGGTAGCATTAGGTGTTTATCCACAAGGCATTTGAGGATGATAATTTATCAGAAGCATTTCCTCACGCTCTCTGAGATGGTGTCTGTGAATGAGGAGATTATGGAATAGCTCATTAGCCAGTTCTTGCTATCTCATGGGGAATGCTCTCAGCAGTTGCAAATGGAATTCCCACTACATGGTAGGTTATGGTAGCTGAGGACACACAGAAGAAAAGGGTCAGCATTGCCATTTCCAAGCTTCCAGCTAGTGGCAGAATTACAGTGTCAAAGGCTTGGGATGAGCAGTTTCATTTTAAGTGAGTTGTTCTGAGTGTATATTGAAGCATGAAGAGACTCTAGAATGGACACAAATTAAGTTACGGCTGAATTTTTAATGTTTTTTTTTCACAACCATCTTGTAAATTTACCAGGAGTAATTCTGTGCTGACTCTTAGAGAGCAGAAGAAATTTTGACTGTTGCTCTTTAGATAACCATCCAAACAACACAATCATAACTTCAGAGTCTGTAAGAAGAAGATAAAAGAGCTTGTTATTTCCTTGGCTGATGATAATATCCTGAATGATAAGGACCAGCATGTCATTCTGCAAAACACTAACCTCATTCAAAATTGTTTCCTTGAGGCTGAACAATTGCAGTTGGATCCTGGTGCAGTTCTTCATAACAATAACTGCATTTACCTTTCCTGTCAGGGACACTCATTCAATGTTTCTGTGAGGTCCCCTGACCACCTTGGGCAGCAGGCAAAGATCAGTTTTGTTGAAGAACACTGTTCATATACACTCATATGCAGGAGACATGCTCAGAGTGGGAACAGCACGTGTCCTTCAGTTCTGCTATGGGATGGCACCATGTTGTCCCTGAAGGAGCATGGGCTGTCACTAGTACATAATAGGTCTTCTCTCTTGATTTGGTACAACAACCTTTGGCTTGGCCAAGGCTCTATCTGCTTCTGGAACAACTCTTCCAGATCTTCAGGCACAATTAACCTTCCCCTAAATCTGGACCCTTCCTTTACTGCTTCCCACGGGGTTTCTTTATCTTCTCTTCCAAGTGCATAATTCTGATGTTTGGTACTCTTCCTCAGGCTCTCTGTTTTCACTCCCACCTCTGAAAACCCCACATTTCACCCTCTTCCTCTTGCTCATACTTTTGTACACCCCTCATGTTACTCAGTTCTTTTACTCTTCTCATTTTCCACATCACTCCTTAACTCAAATCCTTGCTTAAGCAAGAAAATCTCATTTCAGGCATTGCATGGTTGTGGTGGATCAGTTCAAAAAGACCAAGGACAAACCAGGATCTTTACCAGCAGAACAGACAGAGATGTGAGCAAACTAGGAGCTCAGCAACCTCTCCACTTCCTGCTTATGTAAAAAGCTGTTTTGAGCAGAAGAGATGCATTGCAGATATTCAAGTAAGGAAAAGTATTGTTAATAATCACATCCCCTCTATGAAAGCTGCACAGGGCCTTCCCACAAAACACAATCTGATTAATGTTACCTTGTTTGCTGAACTACTTCTGCACAGTTTTAAGTTGAGTCTTCCTTTAGCACTTCTTGCCATATTTAGTATCACAGTGAGTTTGCCAAACTCAGAGTCTAGTGGGGCTCCTGGAATCTGTGACATCTCAGAACCAGAGATCAAGCAAGAGAAAACACCATGAGAAAGACCATCCCATCCCCAAAAACCATTAGCCCATCAGGTGAGGCACACTTAGTGGCATATTTACTTTTGACTTAAACTTTACATGAAGTCATGGAACAGCCCAGGCTTTGAAGGACTGCCAAGGCAAAAGGGACAGTTCTGCATGTGCCACATTGTGCATGTCAAACAATGTTAACTCCGAAAGGCTTATTGTTAGAGCCTCACTGAGGAGGTTAGCAAGAGAAAGGAAAATTGGATATAGAAGGAGATTACATAATTCTTTTGAGTTTGCAAAAGGAATTTGATTTGGCAAGTCTGAGCAGCAGAGATGTTGCTCTCTGAATTGGAGGTTAGTTTCAACTAGTGGAAAATGTCAGTTTTGACAGAACAAAAATATGTTAATACACTGTAAGTCTGTAAAGACATTTCACAAGTGAGAATTGGCAAGAAGCAGAGTGGTTCCCCTCTATATATCACTTGGGGGAGTTTAAAATAAGTACAATTATATACCTCTAGGACCTTATTTAATCTTAAAAGAGAAATAAATTAACTCTATCTATAACACCTATATCTCTAAACCATTCTATGATTCTATAAATGTTCTCCCATTTTGGTGTAATCAGAAACTATTTGTGGGGTTTTTTTTCATAAATGCTGCACAGAAAATGATAGTGGTAACTGCACTGGGATGGAGTTTTACCTGTCACTGAGTAGATCATTCCAAACAAAGTTTTCCACTTCCCCCAAAGATTTAAGAGCTGTTGGGAGAAAGGAAATGGGAAGAAAGGTGATGGTAAGAATTTTCCAGTTAAGTTTTCTACCAGGTCATCTTCCAATGGGCACAGGCACTGAGGTCTCTGCAAAGGAAATCTCTGCTTGGAGCTGATCACAGTGAAACACTCCAGAGGTGCATGGCACTTCCTGCCTTCTCTCACTGGCTTTATGGTCATGTCATTGAAGGCACTCGAGACTTTTCAGACTGTGTAGAAGGACATGCCTTGGCTCACAAACACATATATTCCAGTTGATTTTGGGGGAGTCATTTCCACAAAAATTACATTCACACTTCCAGTAGGAGCAAGAAGGTTGGGCCTAAGCCAGGATAATCTATAAGAAAACCAGAGTGAAGGATTTCTCTCTTCTCTGAAGAAAGAGGGTAATGCAAGCAAGGTGAGGATCATCCCTGGTCGTGTGTCCTCTTAACATATAGAAGAAGCTGGAATAAGATTTGAATGCACTGTGTGGTTGGGGCAGAGGAAGAGAGTAGCATTAGCTCAGGTGTAGCAGTGTCCTTCACATATCTGTGCACTCACAGTGAGCCTACACTGCTCTTATCCATCACAAATCATACTTTGATCTATAAGAGTTTGGTTTGCTTTTCAGTATTTAAGGAACTTTGCTCTAACATATGAATTATGGTTATGTTTGTGAAGGAGCAGCAAGTCAGATTGCTGCTGGGAATGGGCAAATCCTCTGGAACCAGTTTCAGTAGAAACTAATCCTAAGAAAAGCTTATCTAAAACTTCAGCATTACACTCTGTACAGGAGTTAGAAAGAGCTGACAGCCAATTAAATATACTGGAAACTGAAGGAAAATGTGGGGGTGGAAGAAAAATGGAGATATTTTGCTGTTCCCTGACTGTTGCCCCTGGAAAGTCATTCCATCCTGAATTTCTCCAATGCCATATCCTTTGTAAGGTTTCAAAACCAACATTTAAAATATATTTTTAAGGATAACCATGTCTGAAAGTTAAAGCCCTTTGGGGGAGAATAAAAGAGGGACTTCAAAGTAGCAAAATGCTAAATGTGGCAACTTGTTTTTAATGGAAGCAAAAACCTGCACGATTTAATACTTTAAAGTGTAATAAGAAGAGAAATGTCACACGTAGGGTTCAATTTCTACCCATGGAATTGTGCCCCTGATTTAACAAATTCCAACTTAAATGCTTCCACCACAACTGAAAAATGTTTTACTGACCTCGAGCTCATTGTACAGCAGAGGTCCAACAGTATTGCTAGGACTGGGATCAAAGAAGCCGTGGTTTTCAAAGCGGCCAGCCTGAAGTGAGCCAAATCCAGCTGGCGAACATTTTGTAGTTCAGCGAGTGTTGAACCCTCTTCTTTTGTGGAGTTTTGTTCGGGATGGGCTTTGACATGTTGCATTGAAAGTCTGTTTTAGCTTCAGAGGAGTCCCTGGTCTCTCCCTCACTGAAGAATATTGCTGCACATGATGCTGCAGCGACCTGAGTTTTCTTAGATCAGTCTTCAGCCTTGCAGGAGGCCCATGCTGAGCACTGGGTGAGCTACACTCGCCCTTCTGGTGTGTTACAGCTATCCTTTGGTCCTGAGTAACAACTTTCCACATGTAAGATTGCATGAACTCATGTAACCAGTGTGTTATTCCTAGTTAAAATAAGAGCAATATCTAGTTTACCAGTATAGTTTTTAAAAATATATTTTTTTATTATTATTATCTTCTCACCAATTCAGCTTTCACATACTCAAGCACCTGGTTTTAATACTCTGGACATGAAACATAATTCTGGATGCTGACACCAAACTGATGCATGTCCTAAGATATTGGTCAGGATCTGTCTCATAAGGTAACACTGATATAACACATATTAACACTATGAGCCACATTATTTTCAGCTGTTCACAGTGCAAAATTGCTGTCTTAGATAACAGAATGTCTGCAAGTTATTAAGTTTTGACCATTGAACCTACTGGTACTTAACAGGGATGTTAAGATTAATGTTCATGGTGTGTTTTGAAGATGAAAGAGGCACCAAAATGTGATTTCTGATATGGCTGTTGAGCCAGCAGGGCAAACTGGTGGGAGCAGACTGAGCTGCAGTCAGGCATGAGGACTGATCAGCTCTGCCCAGCCTCTGGGTCTTCTTAGTGTGCAGTGGCAGAGGAGTGCCAAGGACCCAAACCAAGAGCCAGGATACTGAGCTGAATGCTTCTCTTCTGGTTTAACTTGCATCAATGCCAGCTAAAAGCAATGTTTGGGCAAAGGAAGGACAGGCTGCAGCGACAAAAACACAGCTCAGAGCACCTGCGTGGGTACCTGAGGAGAACAGGCATTGTGACATGAGCTTGCACGGCAGACCAGGGGTATTGAAACTCAAACTTGGGTAATGAAAACCCTGTTACTGAACAGTGGGGTGTCACCAATCAATTCAGAGTTAAATCACTGGTTCCTTAGGACCCCAAAAGGATGACATTCAGAGCAGGAAGCAACCTAGAGCTAACAGGACGTGTTGAATACACTCACAGGTTTGAACTGCTTCTCCCTGCTTGCTGAAGGTCTGGGTGCTCTCTGCTGTCTTAGGAATCAAATTTATCTGCACAACTCCAGGTGAGCACTAACCTGAACATCTCTAATTAAAAAGCCAGCACCCAGCCCATGTGTGCTTTATTGTATGAAATTTAGTTTTCTCACTAAGCATATTAACTCAAATCATCATTTTCCTCTTGGCAGGAGCTGTCAAGACACAGAATAGCCTGGCTGATACGAAACAAGAGATCATGCTCTATCTGTCCTATTGAACCTGTGCTGCAATAAAGCCTGTCAGGCAAGAGTTACATGGCCAAAGGAGAGAATAAGGTCTGGAGCCCAGGTCTTCCCTATCCCATGTGAGTGCCCTGCTGTAGGCTACTGCCCACGTTCCTCAGTCATCCTCCCAGACATATGTCAACCCACTAATGGCTTTGGTCAAACCATTCACTCGAGACATGACTTACTAGCTGCAGAATTCTTCAGACAGACTAAAGTCGAGACACCCAGACTGATTGACTGAACCAACATGCTGCTAACACAGTACTAACAACTCAACACACTTGGAAAACAAACAGCAAAATAAGCTTGGCTTTCACCAAACTTCCTTTGTCCAGATGCCCTGGAGTAATGAAGAAAAAGATCCACACACACAGAGCCTTTCACCTCAAGAAACAGCTTTAAATGAGGAGAAAAGACTCTCTTACTTGAGGAGAGGAATAGAGGAAGGATCAGGGAAATTCTCATCTGGCATTTACAGACATATCCACTTTTTGCTGCTCATAACAATTAGCATATCTGTGCCAATGACGATTTGCAAGTCTCTGTCTGTGCTGACTTTGGATGTGTCTCAGCTGCAGGGAGGGTGAGCTCCACAGCATTTTGCCATTCTGAGTTGCCCAGTTATCCACATTACCCTCATCCAGAAAACAGGGCAGACAATCAGACATGTCTCTTTTTCATGCATAATGAGGATGTGGTAAGTGAAGCCTAAGACCCAGAAGTTGGGAAAGGATCCCACCTTTTGGGTGTATTCGTTCAGTTTCTGGGTTTTGGTGAAAAGCTTGGCAAAAACTACAACATAGCAGCACTACATACATGATGGGTTTAGATTATGACACTTCTCAAGATGTTTCCCTCTCTCCTGCAGTGTCCCAGATAACTTAGCCAAGCAGATGTTCACCATTACTTTGAGCCATGGAAAAATGCAAGATTCACACTAAAAGAAAAAATATGGAACATGGAAGACATCTGAACTATTCTCTCTTTGCTTTGTCTTGCAAGCAATGAGGAATTTGTTTTTTCTGAGTCAGAGCTGGAACTGGAACAGAGACACCTCACGTTCTGGAGGGATCTCACTATCCAGAAACTCCAGGCACTAGAAAAGACGAGGCCTGTGTCTCTCACTCAAAAGAAAGGTCCTGCTTTTCTGTAGAAAAGAATCACTTTTCTGTGAAACAGTCAGAGAAAGAAAGAAGAGATCTTTCTGATGATATTCCACTCATTCTCTTGTTTCAGCACATTATTTTGCCCAGTGGTTGAAGGAGAAAAGACAGACCCAGCTGCCCTCAAGGTGTAGCGGCTTCTGGCTCCATTGTCCTTCTGGTGATAATGTTTGTTCCGTAATTATAACCCCAGTTCCCTCTCAGCCACGAAGCTTTCAATTTCTATAACACTTCAAGTCTCATTTCTATCTAGGATGAAATACATCCCTTGAAGTTTTCTGGGAAAAGTGTTGGTGATAAAAACCCGCTATTGTCTGTTGTTGGCACTGAAGAAAGGCTGTTGGAACATGGCATGTAGCCACTCCGTCCCACCTTTCCTTCTCAGTGTTAGCGCTATCATTGCTGACCCAAATAAATGCATTGTTCCCTGAAGCAGGGAGAATGAAGTTATTCTGAACTGATAAGGCTCCTCCCTGACTATTCACCACTTGGACTCTGTTACCAGAAAGATGGTCCCCATCTGACTTGGCTGGTCCTCTTGGAATAGCCCCAGATCTTCTCTATACTCCACGTAGTTTAAGCTTTTCTCTTCTCTGTGCAGCAGATTTACCCATGGAGCACCAAAGAATCACAGAATCAGAGAACATCCCAGGTTGGAAGGGACAAAAGGATCATTGAGTCCAACTCCTGGCCCTGCACAGGAAAACCCCAAAAATCCCACCATGTGCCTGAAAGTATTGTTCAAACACTCCCTGAGCTGTCTCAGGCTGATACCACTGCCCTGGGGAGCCTGTTCCAGTCCCCAGACACCCTCTGGGTAAAGAACTTCTTCCTAATATCCAACCTAAACCTTCCCCTGACACAGCTTCACACCATCCCTTGGGTCCTATCGCTGGTTATGCCTGTTTGCAACAGGGTTCCAAGACAACACAGCTTCTGGAATTGCTGCCCTTTCCAGCTGCCATGTGAAAGGCAGTGGTTGCTGCACACAGCTTCTCCTTCCACTCCTAACCACGCCAAGCTCTACTGCTCGCCTGCTCTTGTAGGATCAAGTACTCACTGACCTGGCTGCCCCTCAGTTTTCCCTGGGACCTGGGGAAGCCAGCTCGGGGGCAGTGTCAGTGTCTGGCTCCATCCCTCCGTGCCAGGCCTGAGAACAGTGCATTTTGTGCAGTCTCAGGAAATGGCAGTTCTGCTCAAGGTCAGGGTTTGTGAAACAGACAGCTTTTTTTGCTTTTCCTTCTTTTCCCTTTACTGGGGAGTTTCTTTTACTCCCTTCTCCCTCCTCACCCCACACTTTCCCTGGGCCTGTTCCAAGAACAACCCTCGTGCCATTCTCTCCCACCTAAGGCACAAAGAGCTTCTTTTACCGACCCACTGGCTGTTCAGGATACAAAGAAGTTAAACTAACAATGTGGCAATGCAACAGCCCATTACAGGCAGGTCTGGATGAGTCACAGAAATAAAGAGTAGGAAGGGATTTAAGGGGCCACCTTCCCCTCTCCCCCAAGGCAGCCCATGTATTTTCTCCTACTACATTTTCCAGTGACCTGGTATTTCTGTTCCTTTGGAGTACAACAAGGTCTCGGCTTCTCCTCAGGAATGGTATTTATTGCCAGGATTTATCACTCCTCGGAACAAGTTTGTCCAGTCTTTACGCTTATTTAGAGAATACACCACATTTAACTGTGGAGTTCAACCCCAGAACAAAATACCATCTGAAAACAGCATTTTAAGTGCACATTTAATCTTGGAAAGAGGCTAATATTCCTCTCCGAAAGCATTTCTAAGATCTGGGTTGCCTAATGTTCTGGGCAGATTCTGATGGAGCGAATGCTACATGCATGATATGGTGATTGGCACCATTATTGGGTACCTGCTGTAGTTTGCAGAGATTTAGAAAGGAAGCTTGAAGATTTAGAAAGTAAACCAGAATTACTGCAGTCAACTGCTTAAAAAAACCCCAAAAAAACCCAACCCAAAAAACAACAAAGCAAATGCTAGTTCCACACTTGGGTTTCCAGTCAATTGTGGTTAGATGTGGCATTATCTCAGCTTTATTGGCATCAACCATCAGAGATTTCTGTCCCTTCAGCCAACCATATCAGAGACATCCACCTGGACATCCTCATCTTGCACATAAGCACGTGCAAGATAATTTGTCCACTCATCTCTGGATACAGCTCCAAGCCATGCACAGTATCTTCCACTAACTCTTGTGCCTCGTTTGCAGACTGTTTTACCTATTTTACCCTGACAAGAAGGGTTTTCTCATTGCTCTAGTGATGAGGAAAGGTCTTCAACTTCTTTTGGACTGAACACAAGAGGTTGGTACCATCTCTTTACATGTCTCAGAGTACAGACATCATCCACAGTGCTCTGACATTGCAATAGGTCCCACTGAATAAACAGCCCCAGGAGTGTGGCAGCCCAGACGTGTGGTAGGACAGTCCCCCAGGGCACGGTGGTGTGGTGGGACCAGGACCACGATACCCACTGCTGTGAGAGCTTGCAGTTTTGGGAGGAACCCCTTGCTGGGCACAGAGGCTGCAGGAGTGCCTGGTGGTGATACTCTCGCTCTCCTCCAACACATGCACAAAGCCCAGGGAGTTCTGCTTTTTATGGGAAGGTGAGGCACTTCCAAGAGTAATAAAACAACCTGAAAGAACACACAGCACACATAAAAGTGCCAAATTCAGTTTGTCATCTGCACCTCGAAATACAGAGGGCACTGGGGACCTACCTGAATTCTTCTCTGCTGTGGTGCAACATGGTCTCACCTGGAGGCCAGCTGAGCGTGTTCTTGCTAACAGACAAATAACATTCCTCAAAAGAGCCCATTAAATTAAAGCCTGCTACCGTGATCCAAGCAGGTTTGCAGTCTACAGCTGCAAAGCATCTGCCTGTGGCTGTCCCTGGATTCCTCATCCCTCACACAGAGCTTGAGGCTCTCCAGGACAAGTCAGACTCTGTCATCCACGGCATGTCACCCTGCCAGGCACCAGCTCAGTAAAAGGGCACCTGTGTTACGTCCCCGTGCCAACACCATGAACCAAATATTGCCCCCATTATTCCCAAAGAGGTCAAAACAATTTTCACATCAAGGTCTGCAAACAAAGGAAGCCCGTCATCTACAGGGTAAATATTAACAACCCTTGGACTATTTGCAACCTAATTAAACACTTTTATGGAATATTTCCTCTGCATGTGTAAAATCTGGATGCTATTTCTGTTGAGTACAAATCTCTGGGTGTATTAACTACTGTTAGATAAAATAAAATGAAGGAAAAAAAAAAAAACAACAGCCGAAAATACTGAGTTCTTTAATGTTTTTATTTTAAGGACATAATTTCAGTGCCGAATAGAATGAAGTGTCTGACTGAGCTTAGTCCAACCTCATCTACAGTTTCATAACACTAGATGGAGATCACTGTTGGCTGATAGCACTAAAATTACTAGTAAGGTTTTTTTTGATCTTTTAGGGATGGGACTTAAAAGAAAACTTTGAATCTCTAATTCTTTTTTTTTTTCCTTAACCAAAACCATTATTATTCAATTTGTCCTGGAACAGCTTCAGTCATGGCTCAATTCAAGTGGAAACTGAACTGAAAAATTCATTGGTTCCTCTCTCTGGACTTTACTAAGTAATTTTGTAATAAAGCTGCATGGAAACAGAAGCTCCAAACTTCCACTTTGTGAAGGAGTTTGGAAATTCCAGACATGCTTCACCCAAATCAGAGCAAACCCTCAAATATTGCAAGATTTTACATGAGTGAAA
This sequence comes from Dicrurus megarhynchus, assembly GCA_013399195.1. Classification (NCBI taxonomy): domain Eukaryota; kingdom Metazoa; phylum Chordata; class Aves; order Passeriformes; family Dicruridae; genus Dicrurus; species Dicrurus megarhynchus. Next base: position 2,486,563 of record VXAD01011242.1, on the reverse strand, counting down.
AATTATGTGAAAAATTACCTTCTCATTTGACCAAAATATTTTTTAGAAAACTTCCTTTAATTTCAGCTTTTAAAGGCTACTTGTACACAAAGTAAAAAAATTAGAAATCAGAAGATGGTTCAAAATGGCAGGAGAATGGGCTCAATTTCTAAATGTACAAATGGAAAGTTTTAATTCTTTGGTTACATTTTTAATGATTTTTTTTCCCGATAGGCAAGTAATTGACCACCCTTTATGAAACATTAATTTTGACATCTTTTTTGGCTTAATTATGTTCCTTCAAAATTTCTCTGACCAATTAGTGTTCTCTGACCAAAAGGAACACTAATGCACTAATCCACGTGCATGTGGAAAGCATTTTCCATTAAAAATGCTTTTTGTTGATGGTGAGGATATGTATTTTCAGCATCACAGACTGAAAAAAATTAACAGCACCATTGAAGACCTGTTTCCATTAGGGACAGCATTAGATATGGCACTTGGCTCACTTCAAACAGAGAACTCCACAAAGTTAATGGGACTAACAGGGCCCTTTTCCACCACAAAACGAGGCAGCATGTGTGAATTGCTTTATTGAGTTGGAACATAAGAATACAGTCTCAGAAGATCTGATCTGTGCTCCTGCCTTGTCCATAAATGTGACAGGTGGCTTTTTGTACCTACAGGTGTTACAAAGAGGGACAGCATCAAATGAAGCCTAAACTCATGAACAATAACAAAGACTTGAAATTTCCTAAGAGTTTTGAGCACACCTACACAGTGCAAGTAGCTGTCTAGACAGAACAGACTCCAGTTCAGGATACAGACTCCAGTTCAGGATCCACATACAAGGCATATTAACACCCTGAGTAGTGTTGGGTTAGTTAAAGCTGCTTGCTGACTTGTTAATCAAAAGCAAGTATTATCCAGGAAATGATGGCTCCAAATAATGATCATGTTCTGAGCCTCAGTCAGTCCAGAACTTTTTTTTTCTTTTATTATTTTTAAAATAAGCTCCTGATTTTAACTTGCAATAAAAATATCTGTAAACTTCCAGTGGGTTTAGTCAGCTCAGACTGATACAACAAAAGCAGGGGAAGTGAAATCCTGGCATGATCTGTATAAGACTCTTTTTAGCATGTATTTTCCATACACAGGCTTATATTACAGAACAGCTAATCAATGGAAACATTGTGCTGACATCTGTGTGTAAAATCAAGACCTTGATGTTGACACCTTTCAAATATTTATAGTAGTTATTGTACCAGCACCTTCGTGATCTTTCAGCCAAGTTACACACCCGTGCCCACGTTTTCAAAGAGTCTCTCGAGCCGCGTATTTTTTGCTGTGGGCTGCAGTGCATATCAAATTTGTAATAAGAATATATTTGTGCAACTTTCCACGCCAAACTCAGGATCACTGTGCATGAATAACACCGATGTGCACAGTGTTTGATTGCCAGCATCAAAAGCTCAGGTCCTAATTCCACAAAGTATTTCAAATTAAAATGACAGGACTTCTAAGGATTCGTGAGGTTTTAATGCTGGGTGCTTTCCCTCCTCCACACGACGTCAGAGCAAAAGAAGGCTAAATCTAGATCACAGGGCAACACCTCCAAGCTATCCCTCCTCCAGGACATCTCTCCACAGTGATAACATGACTTGTCCCAACCATTTCTCAGTGTCATAGCAGCACAGCTGTACAAGGGACAGCCAATGCTAACTCTACATGGATCCATGTAAACCTTCTTCTGCCCTGGAGCTTCTCAGTGTACAGTATTACAGCATGGACACCCAGTGCCTTGGGAACCAGCAAATGCTAAATATAACCTTAAGAGAAGGCACCAGATGGGCTCCACCTCACTTGCACAGGAGGTTCTGGGTGAGCTGCCCATCTCCAGTGGTGGGGTGGGATGAGAGGAGGGGAGAAGAATGACAGACCCTCTGGAGGCATTTCCCTCACCCTCCACACTACACAACAAACCTGAACAACACCTTCACACTGAAGATGGAGCCTGCAGGGAGACCAGGTTAGAAGCCCACAAGGCCCACACTGCAGGCAGCCAGTTGTGGTTTGCATTTGCACCCCAGATTGGTCACAGCCGTTTGTCATCACCTTTGACAAATAATTCTGGCTGCCTCAGTTCTCACCCATAAAACACAAAGTTAGCACTCCTCTCCAAACAGCTTGTCTTACCTTTTAATTTGAAAATCCAACTTAGCAGCTGCACATTTTGGTGTCTTGCTGCTGTGCTTGTGGTACAAGCCATACTTTCCTCCAGAGATGAGAAGCTTCTGTTGATCTCAGACTGGAACATTGAAAAAGAGATATTACAGTCCCCTTGAGAAGATCTCATTTGTCATTTAGAAATTTGCTTCAGATTATTTAATATTTTTTTCCAGCAGAGGGGAAAGTGAATGAGTATCCAGTTTTCAGCGTTCCTTGTTTGCTTGAAGTTGCAAAGTCTAGAAACATCCCAGGCAGACACATGGAAAACTGCTTGTGTGACACTGGTCCAACACTTTTCAAAATACTATAAATATTTAAATAAAATAGACACTTGCAAAGTTCAGACACTTACATGGATGTTTTTCTTCTGAGCTACAGTTACTCCCTACTCATATGTAGAAATTGGATGAGTATTCATTGCACAGGCAATTTCTCTGGTTAGATCTCACAGCCAAAATAACAGTCTTATTTAGGAGCTGCATCGGTGTTTTACCAGACTAATAAAAGGCAGCCCTGTGTCCCATCTTTAAATGTTGGCACTCAAGCTGTTTGGTTGGAAGCAGTTGCCTTGTATACGTGTGTACTTACAAAGATTTTCTGTTTCTGTTGCTGACAGAAAGAAACTACTGTTCTTCTACTGAATAAACAGGTCATTGTGGATTTCTCTTCCATTGCCTCAGCCACTACAGAAGTCCTTAGGTCAAGAATTAAGTCATATTCCTTGGGTGTGGGGGCTGCTCTTGATCAGTAAAGAGGTGACAAATGAAATGTAGCACCCCATGTTGAAGTTAACCCATAAATGCATGAAGGAGTGGGGTACATGTGTAGGTTTTGTATTCAGAGAAGTTCTCTTCAGATTTATTTGGTCTCCATATCAAAACATCAGATTCCATCGCAATGATGAGAGACACATGCAGTTTCCCCCAAGAGGGAAGGAACCTAGACCTAAGATTTGACCACCACGTTGGAGTCACCCTCATGACTTGAAAGCATTGCATCCATGCAGAGGCAGTAAGTTTGCAGTTCATGTTTTATTTGTGGGCTTTGAGAGCAGAACATCGTATCAGTGTGTCCACATGACACAGACACTTGCTCTCTTGGCCCACAAGTGGGTCCAGTGACGTCTTTGCTCACTGCAGGTCTTCCAGCAGGCACTGGCTGAAGTCACTTCCCAAGAATGGCAGGAGGTGGAGAAATCAGTCATTTCACATGGGAAATTTTCACAAAGGTTAATTGTCCTTCTGTAAAAATATGTCTGGCTTCAACTTGGCCATGTCTCTGTCCATAAGAGTGGAAGTATGATTGGTCTCAGTACTTTTCTGTGTGAAAGAACATAGAGACTGAAATTACTTCATCTCTTGACCTTTATTTTCAGTCTTCTTCTGATAACCTAAGAACTTGCTTCATAAATCTCTCATTACAAATTATTTTCTTTGGCTGTGAAAAACATTTCGCTGCAATAAAACCTTTCCTACTTTTTTTCCCTTGACCTCTCTCCCATCTCATAATATCTCTACTGAGACACGGATAGTACAGACACAGTATTCCAGGATCTGTCTAATGAAAGCATTTAATGGAAGTAAGTCACATGCCCCACTCAGTCTTGCTGCTCCTGTTTGCCAAGAAGAATCACATCTCTTTTAGCACTGTACAGAAGAAATCACTTTCACCTTGACATGCCCTTAGTACGGATAGGATTTTACACATGCCACTATGTCCCTACGTGCAATATTATAGAGCCACCATCCCCTGAGAAATTATTGGAAGTGGCATATTTAATCACTTCTAGCTGCAGTTAAATCATCAATGATGTCCCAGTGACACTGTGAGTAAATGCTTGTCAGTGTTGCCATTATATTTGTCTGTGGTTTGGAATGTTTTGGATTACATTAAGAAGAAAAATGCAGCTGGTTTGTTTTTTTTTTGCCAGACAGGATGTAAATGGCTTTGCAATTTTCAATAATGTTCTAACCCGAATTGTGTGTAAGAAACAGAGTAATGTTCCCACACATGAGGTTAGCTCACTGCAACGAGGACAGTTTTATGGCCTTCTTTATTTCTTTGAAATGCAATGTGAAAATGTGAGGATTTTATTTCTGTTATTTAAATGTTGCTTAATCAGCAGTCTGACTCCTGTTTCTGTGGCCTTCTCCTGGGAATCACAGAGGACTCCAGCAGGCAGGTGCCCAGCTCTTCAGGAAAACATTACCATGTAAAATATTTAACAATGGCCCATTTTCTCCCAGCTGTTTGTCAGCCATTGGAATAAAACATTTGATTATACCACAAGCTGCCAAAACATCATTCAAGCAAATTGCTTGGGGGGAAGAAGAAGAGTGGAAAGATGCAAGTCATAAAACATCAAAACTTTTGTGGGAAAAGAATGTGACAAAAGTATTTTTTCCTTATTTCTTTAACAATGAACAGTGCCTGTTGCCTTTTCATCCACCACTACAAGATTTAGATGAAAAAAAAAGTCTTCTAAGATTAAAAAGTGAATATACAATAGGTACAAAGATGTTCCTTTCTTCTTCATGTCCTTAACACATACTGTGTCTTAGCTTACTACTTTTCTACATATGCACGCACAGAAACGCAATTATTGTACAAAATGTAATACCAAATCTTGGGCACATGTTTTCAATACCACACTCACAAAAATTCAGAGCATAGATGTACACACAAGTCTTGATGGTTGGAGAGCTGGGAAAATGTGCCTTACAGAGAAATGTCAGGCACTCACTCTTCTGAAGTCCTCAAAAAGATCAAGGGGGGGGATGTGATTTCAGTGTCAAAAAGACTACACTTTTTCTTTAAAGACAGTATATATCAGATATCAAAAGGCTTTTTAACATAGCACAGAATGACTGAAAGTTAAAGACAAAGACATCCCAAAAAGAAATATGTGACAATTATCTAGCAGAGTGGGTGGGTCTGAGGAAACAAATTACCAAAGGAAATGGTGTGTTCCCAACTCCTGAAGAATCCCCCAGACATTGCAATCTTCATGGAAACAAGGCACCTGGATGCATGCAGAAGTTACTCAGTGAAATATGATGGCTCTGTCATGACAAAGAGCAGAGGAGAAACAAATATTTCTCCTTTCTCCCTTAGAATATGTAACTGCAAGTCTGATCAATCTCTGCTCTCCACACTCCTTCCCCAAAATACCCTGGGAAATTGGCAATGCTGATTACCAAACCCTATGCTGCTGTTTATTATTATTTAATTTTTATTATCATGATAACCTTTACACAACCAAAATGCCTCCATCTACAGGCCCCTGTGTTCACAACCCTCTTCAATTGTGTTACTTTTCACTGGACCTCATGGGATGCCACAAAGAGTACGAGTGTCCCACAAGTAAATTCCAAGCAGAAATAAGTGTTTAGGAAAGCAGGCAAATATAATGAGTGATATAACCGTCACACACATTTACAGCTAATGGCAGAATTTGCATCCCACCCTCCTTTTACCCTAAGGACTATTTGCTGTATTTAATGTGAACCTGCCTCCCTGTTATATGTAGAATGGGGGAATTCCAAAGTCTCAATAACTGCGATTGTCCTTAGCATCCTCTCCTTAAAAATGCCAGTTGTGACCAAATATGTGCAGACAGCAAAAGCCTCAGCCTCCACTGAATGCTGCAGCTACTGGAGCCAGCTGAAGGTTTTCAGGGAAGAGAGATAAAGGACTGCTAGAAATCCCATTCTTCATATCTGCCACAAAACAGACCCTAATCAGAGCATACCCTCCAATACCTCATCTAAGCTACCGAGCTTAGGATCACAAGAGACAGCCTGTTAGACTGAACTGGCTAACATTTGCCAGAGCTTGGCTTTGGGGGTGCTCATAGACTGTTCCTGCAGGCCTTCTTCTCTGGTTTTCATTTACAGCCTTTTCCCTCTTTCAAATCTGTTGCACTTTATTGCTTCTATTTCAAGATTTTAGCCATTTGGATATTATGAGATGTATTTTTAGCATATTATTTGACTTCATGAAGCAGATACATGTTTCGATGTTTAATAGGAGTGAAAGGCTGCAATTTTTTATTCTGTTACGATAGTACAACCTGCAAAAGTCTGGCTTTCTAAGGAATGTATTGAAACACCAAACCAACCAACCAATCAACCAACCAAAAAAACAAGTGGTCTTTCTCCGAGATAAAGCGATATATATAATTTCATCTTGTTTCCAATATTGATTTTTTAAAAGGAAATTTCCTTGCCTGCTGCAAAGTATAGAGTTTCTGTCATCTCTTTCTTTTCCATTACCTTTCAGTTATTCACAATGGCCCTATCTCTGTTGCTTTTGCTGCTATTGCTCCAGGATGCACAAGGTTTTTGTGCTGAATTTATGAGTTTGTGGTGATCATCAGCACCAGTGATCACAGACAGCCTCAGGTTCGTGGGACCAAGGTTCTGGAAGCAGCATTGCTGATGCTCCCAGAAGGGAAATGTTTCAGAGCAGAAGCCTCTGAGCAAAACTGAGCAGAGATATCCAACCACGTGGTCATGATGGCTCCTTCTAGTTGTAGCGTCAACAAAGCTCAGTAAGTCATGACAAATTACAAACATTGCTCTGAGGGGAAAAATGCAGGGATTTTTGTACTGCCAACTCTGTTTCCAATCACTTTAGGCACCTCCTTTGTTTGGTTGTGTTTGAAAAGGAAGGTGCTTAAACCCACTGCCAACTTCTCATACTTGAGGTCACTTCATGAAAAAATCCAGAGTGTGAAAGCACAGTCTGCCAGAGGAAGCAAGCTACTTATATTCAGGTGAAGGGAAGAAGAGAGGAAAAACGAATGCTTGTGCTTTGTTGAGAACAGTTGGCCCTGAGCTCATCCCACTCTGTGGTTATGCTCTGAGCTGCCCACACTCTATACATAGCCAACACAGAGACAGACACTTCCAAAAGAGGATTTCCCCACAAAGATTGTCCAAATCACACCTGGGGGCGTCTTTCTCTGCACTGAGCACAGAGGATGCTCTGCTAGGTCAGGCAGGATAAATCAGAGCTAAAATATGTGAAGAGTGACCCAGGTCACCCAGGTAGTGCAGTGATGCTCCACATCACACCCAGGGCAGAGCTCTGGGGAGGTCATCAGCTTCTCTGAGCATTGTGCTTTGAATTCCAGCTCTCTGTGAGCTCTTATAGACTGGTTTATAAAATGGAAAGAGTTGTGTCTCACACACCACACCGAAGGAACTCCCAGAAAGCAATTACCTTTGGAAAATTGATAGATTTCTGTAGGTTCCTCAGGGTGAGAGCTACTAAAGGTGACATCTGAGAACTGAAAACGATGAGAGGGCACCTGTGAAACCCCATTAGCAGCTCCCTTATGAGCTCCTGTTTTGCTGGTCTGAACCCCTGGCAGGGAGATTTTCTAATGATATGAATCACAATGACATGACAGACGAATCAAATCAGCAAAGTCCCATTTCATTTACAAGGCTCAGCTTTCTTTATTTCCCATTGCAAAGGAAGTGCAAGACTAAAACAGCTGGTCCTGTCGATGGGCTTTCAGCCAAAGCTTCAACGTCTGCCACTGAGCTGAAACAACAGCAGCCTAATCTCAGTATTGTCTTTAGCTTTCTCAAGAACTTTTCCTCCCCAACGAGAAAGCAGAAAGAAATCTTCCCTCGGTGTTTTATTTCAGGCATAGCATGTTAAGCTGCAACCACACACCAACAGCAGATACTTTCCTTCCACAATCCTCCCACTTCCTAAAGGCAATAAAGGTTCAGACCAGGGGGTTCATCAGGGATAAGCAATTAATTTTTCTCAAAAGATATTTTTTACCAAGGTCAGTTTTGCAGGAAATGGTACCTTGTTTCTGAACCGCTGGGAAATGATCCCAGGGAATGTGGGAGAGCAGCAAGAAGTACAGAGGTCCCAGCAGAAATGAAGGAATTTTATGTCTCAGATTCTGATAAGATTCAGGGGGAAATATATTTCAGACCAGATTCTGACACCCATGTTTCTACAAAGTGCCTGAATGCAGATAGCCTCATAAATACATTAAATTTTACACTTCTAAAATATCTCCTATGTCACTAGTGTGAATCACAATTGATTTTAGTACATCAAAGGCCAAAACTCTATTATAAAGTAAAGAGTTGAACAAGTTGGGTGGTTTGCTGAACAAGATATACTTAGACCAGTTTGTTAGCAAAAATATAAAAATAAAACTAAAGTCTCACAGGTTCAATCTAAGCAACCACTGGCTGTTTCAGGAGAGAAAAAAACTCTTGCAGTAAGTGGATTACCTGTGTGCAGTAAGATATCAAAAAAGCCCTAATTCTATAAATACGTCATCAAGAAGAGTTAAGAAGAATCTCCATCCTTTATTGGGTGGGGAGGAATCACAGTGACACAGGATGAAGAAAAGGCTGAGGTATTTAATGCCTTCTTTGCCACAGTCTTCAATAGCAAGACCAGTTGTTCTCTGGCTACTCAGCCCCCTGAGCTGGAAAACAGGAACAGGAAGCTGAAAGAAGCCTCCATAATCAGAGGGGAAATGGTCAGAGATCTGCTACATCACTTAGGCACACACAGGTCTGTGGGGCTGATGGGATCCACCCAAGAGGACTGAGGGAGTTCATGGATGGGCTCACAGAGCCACTTTCCATCATTTACCAGCAGTCCTGGCTTGCTGGGGAGGTCCCAGGTGACTGGAGGCTTGCAAATGTGACACCCATCCACCAGAAGGGCCTGAAGGGGGATCTGGGGACCTACAGGCCTGCCAGTGTGACCTCGATGCCAGGAAAGGTCATGGAGCAGATCCTCTGGAGTGTGATCCCACAGCACGTACAGGACAACCAGGGCATCAGGCCCAGCCAGCACAGGTTGGTGACAGGTAAGTCCCTCTTGAATAACCTGATACACCCTGGTTTATTTCTTCCTCCTTTGAAATAATTGTGTTTCTAGATGATACAATGTCTAAAATAGTGCTTGCACATTGAGAAAGATGGATACAACTATTGTCCTGCAAAGAAGACAAAAAAAGTGAACTGGTGTGCTTGGTCCCCAGCTCTGCCTGTGCCTTTGCCAGCAGGATCTGTAGTGACTGCCCAGGATCTCTAGGAAAAATCACATTGGTGCTTTCTTGGATATTTGGGTATAAAACCTCTGTGATTGATCTTGCAGAGAGGACAAGGTGATGGAAAGCAACCTGAAGCAACTGCTCATAAAAAGCAGCCAGCTCCCCAAGAATTACACTAATACTCAGGAAAGTGCTGTTTAAACTCCAGTAGCAATCGCGGAAGAGAATTTACTTTGTGTCTGAAAAGACAACTGACATCACAGCTCCCTTTAAACAGCCATTACTGCTCCAGATGCTGGGAAGTATTTCTTAAGTCAGACATGCCTCAGCAGATGTGGTATCTCACCCTTTTGGTACTTACAGGCAACACATTTTTGGGTGAGCTTTCAGCAGACACTTTACATTTTGTCCCCCTTTTCCTCTTCCCCCTCAGCAGGCAAACGAAGCTGAGCAGCTCCATAGACTGAATTTAGCTCATCCTAAAGTGAGAAAATTCCAGAAAACTCACTCCAATTTTATGTCCGTCCGTCCTTCCTTCCTTCCTATTTTTTATTGCTCAGAGAGTATGAAATACACAAAATAGATGAAAAATGCATTAATAGTCTCTTTGTTTTTCTTTGGTTGACAATACCTAATAAGTTAAGCTTAGCCTATAGCAAAGCAGTCCCAGATGGCCAGGTCTGTTCTAAATAAGCTGCTTTTATGAGACCAGGATGTCTAAAAGAAACACACTTCATAAAAGGAGAAAATGTGCAAGACAGAAAAAGTCCAGTAAAAGAAAATCTCTCTTACAAAACTACTACTGTTCAGACTCTGTATAAACATGATTATCAAAGACATATTTGGGTTTTGTGGGAATTTTTTTCCTTTTTTTTTCCAAGTCTAGAAAGGAAATATTTCAGTCAGATATTTATATATATTTCCATTCTCCCAAAAAAGAAAAACCCCAAAGGTTCCCTTCACTGGATGTGAAAGCTTACCTGACAAAGAGACATCTGAAATCCTTAGCAGTGAGATATGCACTCACTATTAATACATTAACTGCTAAAATTGCATCCTTTTTCTAGAGAGAAAGGTCTCAAGGGTGTGCTCATTAACCTCCTCCTTACAAGGAGGAATACATCTCCTTTAAACCATGCCAACCTCCAACCTAAATTGTACTGTGGCTTTTTAACATAGTGATTTATTCTGGTTTTCCTTGCCTTTTACTTTCGTAGAGATCCCAGGCTATTCTGAAACCATCCTTTAAGAAACAAATAAGCAAACGGGTAAAAGTTTAAGGGTTTGTCACCACTAGGGGATAGCACAACCAATGAACCATTCTTCGTTAGCCAAGTGATGCCAATCTCCAAGAATCAAGAAAAACACACTAACTTGTTCCAAATCCTATTTAAAGTAACACATTCCATGAGCAGCACAACTACTGGTATCTGCTTTCCCATTATTTTGTGCCTTGGAGTTGGATTTTCAATAGTGAAATAGGATTCACACTCTTGCTGACACTTCGTGGTGAGTTTTTTTTTCAAAATGTGTAAACCCTGCTGTGTAAAATGTAAAAGAACATGTTCACATTGCAGTCTGTCACATCCCATCCTGGGACAGCTATTTTTATGACACAGAGAACTCTGTTTCTACTCCTTTGGGTTCCAGACAAGTGACCTTGAAAAGACTTAAATGCCCACGTTCTCACACAGGCCTGGATGATCCCGAAACCTTTGTTTCTTCAATAAACCAAACAAAAAAAAAAAAAAAAAAAAAAAGCAAAATGGCAGCATGTTATTATTCATACACAGAATAACCAGAGATTGCACTAATTCCTTTTCTTTTGATCAATTGAGCAGGAATACTATTTCTAGGGAGCACAGAAAGGTTAAGGTTTCTTAAATGTATGTCTCACTTGCTCAAACAGGCAATTGCAGACTAAAAAAAATCCATTCTGAATGGAATTCTTCTGTTTAGGCTGGAGGTACTTTGTTTTAGCAGGGGTGCAGCAGGCATAGTGGTTGGTTTCTTTTCCATGAGAAAAATTATTATGTTTTCATTTCAGGTCAGACTGGGACAATTTTCCTTTTTAATTTCCACTTCAGGCAGCAAATTGAAAAATCAATACTCATCATAGGTTTAATTGCGCTGTCTGTGTTCTTTTAACCAACACTCCAGAACACAGCACAGAAACTGGGGTATAAAAATAGAAAACAGAGAGTGGAAAATCTGCTACCCAATAACTTATGCTGCAGATCTACAGTCCTGTGACTTATTCATAGAATCACGGAATGGTGTGGCTTGGAAGGGACTTTAAAGATCATCCAGTTCCAACCCTTCTGCCATGGGTAGGGATGCCACCCACTAGACCAGATTGCTCAAAGCCTCATCCAACCTGGCCTTGAGCACTTCCAGGGTTGGAGCAACCACAGCTTCTGTTCCAGGGCCTCACAGCAAAGATTTTCTTCCTAATATCTAATCTACATCTATACTCTTTCAGTTTAAAGCCATTCCCCCTTGTCCTTGTCAAAAGACCCTCTCTGGCTCTCTTGTAGCTCCTTCAGGTTCTGAAACAACATGTTTGGAGGCATCATCAACTTCTCATTTCATTGGGTGCTGAATACAAGCATCACATAATTACCATGTGAGGGTACAAAGTACAGGTGCTACTGAAACAACTTATGTGCAATGGAGAACTGCTGAACAAATAGATTTAAACACTGGGAGATGACAAATGTTAAAGGCACAAATTACCCAGTCCATTACTTCAACATGTTATGTTGAGAGTAACCGCTGATTAAATGCTGGGTCATCAATTGCCAAGCAATGTTTAGCTTTGTATCATCCCAAAGTTTCCCTTATCATGGCAGTATTTGAATGTTCTCAGTTGGCAGCAGAAACAAGACAGTTGCATTAAGTTAAACCTCAGGATTAAATCTGGTCTCCAGGGCAAAGGCAGAGTGATTAGTACTCCTGTTTATAAACAGAGTTGCTCTAATCTTTTACTTATAAATTTCCTCCTCCATCTGTTATCCATCAGGGAAGTGAAGCTTTAAGAAATTGTGCAGATGGCTTTAAGGCACTGTAGTTCTTTTGCTAAGCAATGCCTTGGCCTGCTGGATGTGTATCTTGGAAATGGAACTTTATTTGCCAAAACTGCACCTTTTCTAACCCAAGATTCTGCACTGAAGCCCTGTGCAAGGCATTTTTCACTGCCTCTTCTCCATAGAAAATGGGCTCCATTGTGTTGAAAGATGCAATGTGCAGTACCTGGGCCAAAGGATTAAACTTTCATCATCTGGGTTTGATACTTAGATTCATGAGAGGAAATGAGTGTTAAGCATCCACTGCATGCCAGGATATATTGAAAGATCCCTTTAGCAGTACATGCCAGTATTTTAAAAATAGGGCACATTAGGGGGTTTTATGTGCTAGAGAACATTATATCTTCTTAAAGCAAAGTTTTCGTGCCATGCTTGTTTTTTTAGTGAAATGAGGCAATTCTCCACAATTTTTTAAGTTGTAGCAGTAGAAAGGAGAAAGCAGGAAAGCAACCAAGGGGAGAAAGACAAAGGAGGTGATAGCAAGCAACTCAACAAGAATGCAGGTCTGGGTAGCTTTGGGCTGCCCACACATGCACATATAACACAGATATCAATCACATGATTGACAGAAGCAGAAATAGTACTGGGGAAATTATTCCCCTGAGAGTCCTGGGGCAAAGAAAAGCCAGCCTGACCAAAGTCAATGGTCTTCTGACACTGACTTTTGTAAACCTCAGGTTTAACATCAGAGTTCCCAAATAATTAGGGTTAAGGTCTGTTACAGTCAATTACAGACTTGGAAAAAACTTTCAGTCTTAGCCGGGTGGTTTCCATGATTGCAGATCTCTTCCCAAAGTGTTTCTGTACATAAATACCACCTGGTGGGCAAAGTAATAAAAAATCCAATAAGGTATCATGGGAAGTCTGTGCCCTTTGATAGAAAACTCCATGACCTCACAAGCCTATAACTTTCTTACTCACACTCTAGCAGAGCAGAGCTCATAGGATTAAAATGATAGGTGTTGTGACGCCTCAGAATATCACAAGAAATTAATATGAATTCAAATGAAAGGCACCATAAAATTCATAAGCACCTCAAGGAACAGGGCCTGGTCATCTACTGCAATAAAAAGATACTAATCCAGCACTTTTTCAAAGTCACCTTTGAACATACTCTTCAAAAACCTGAGGTCAGCCTGTGCACAGCATCCTGCCAGAACCATCACAAAAGATCTCCAAGGCATGTTCTTTGAGGTAAGTTACTGCTTACAATCTGTCTATCACGGATTGACATGGCATGGACCACGCATGTGTGGTCAGACTCTTCTTCACTAAATCTAAACCATTCAGTGGAAATCCAGGCTCAATTACTTGTAACTTCTGCACAATTTTGCATTTTCTATGTTGCATATAATGCCATTAAAGGAAAATTCTCTCTTGTTACCCATCTATTGCTAGAAGCCTAAAATGGATGGTTGAATATCATTTGTAGAGAACATACATTTACTCAGACAAGACTTATATGCAGATTTTGCTTTAAGAACTCTGTTCTTTGAAGAAAAGAAAACACATTTTGGAGATTAAGACATAGAATCAAGGACAGGAAATCCAGGTGAAGTTTTTAGTTCCGTCCAAAGTTTTCTATGTCACTCCAGGCAAATCACTTCAGGCCTTTCTTTCAACTCTGAATCTCTAGGGTGAAGACTAAAGTGGTTCCTCACTTTTCTTGAGTGTGCAAATGCATATAAAAATGTACTAGAGCTTTTGTTTAGATAAAGAAAACACTCATTTTTAATCTGTGGAAGCTCCTGTAAAATGAAGCTGTCTTGGATGGGCTGCTAAGTGTCTCTACAATGCAAATACAAATTACACACTTGATCCGTTAGTACTCCAATTTTTCATATACTGAGATTCATTTCACCAGCTAAAAGCTGGAAGTCTAATCTAAACTGGCCTTCTAAACTCTGGCCAACACAGACAGGCATCTCGAGGATTATTCTCCCCCTGACAGTAGACACCTGGCACTCCATTCCACTGCCAAAACATCAGGATTTGTGTCACTTGAAACGCTCCTGCACTGCCCAGCTGGTCTCCAAGACATCCCTTGCCACCTCCACTAGTCCTGCATGGTCTCAGCTCTCCCCTGCACTGCAGAAGTCCTTCACTGAAGCAGCCAAATAATTGCACTAAGGGAGAATTCAGCTGTTGTACCTAATTTAGGTGTGCAGTGTAGGTGTCTGTGTGTGAATCAAGAGTCCAGGCTGCCTTTGCAGGCCAGGCAGAGGTGACACCAGCACAGTCAAAAGAGCAGGCAAGTGATTCAGCTGCCCTGGAGCAGATAGTTACATCTGCCAGCTGAAAAGCTCTGCAGACTCCTCCAGCCACACAGACCTTAGATCATCTAATGCTTTGGATTCAGAAGAGTTTTTGCCCCATTTAGAACAGCACAGAATTTACTTAAGAAATTAATTTAATTTATTTATTTAAGAAATTACAAGCAGTTATTGGCAAGCCAACTCCTCTATTAAACAATGCTCCAAAATACAAAAATGACACAGTCCCTAATGTGTAAAACTTTCAGCAGAAAAAATGTACAGAGCAAGCAGATACTTACTAAGTACAGAAGAATGCCAGCAACACCACTATTTGTTTTAAGAGAAAGGAAGCCCTGAGTGCTAACGCCTCATAAGAGAAACATCTCTCTCACTGGTATTCAGAAATTAAATTCACATCCCTCCTTAAAACTTGCACTTGTTTGGTAACGTGGCAATCTTAATGGAAAATAGGATTTATATGTCTGGCAATCCAGCTACAAAGTTAATGATGGTAAATGGGGGATAGAAAGCAGGGTGGGAAGGTTGAAACTGAAGAAGCAGCATCTGACAGGTTTTAAGAAGCACAGTATAAAAGGCGGCTCCAAAACCATCTGCCAAAGTGTCAAGGTGATGGATTTTGAAACAAAAATAGATTTTTTTACACTATAGACTATGATACATGTGAGAGCAACACAGCAGGCACAAAAAATCGAGACCACTGAACCACACAGGACTTGCTGTCAGCAACATTCCTGTCTTGGCTCATTTGCTTTTGTGCACAAAGGCTGAAGGTACCACCAGGTGATTGATTGTCTTCGAGCACCCATCTTGCAGAGGCCACGCTGGAGGCAACCCATTTTCACTGGATAATCTCAGGATGCTCTGATGGAAAAGGACATCCTGAAGTATGACAGAATCATAGAATGGTTTGGTTTGGAAGGGACCTTAAAGATCTTCTTCATCCAACCTCCCTGCCATGGGCAGGGACACCTTTCACTATCCCAGGGTGCTCCAAGCCCCATCCAGTCCAGCCTTGAGCACTTCTAGGGATGGGGCAGCCACAGCTTCTCTGGGCAACCTGTGCCAGGGCCTCACCACCCTCATAGGAAAGAATTTCTTGCTACTATCCAATCTAAACCTACTCTGACAGAAAGTAGCTCAGACAGAAAGTTGCACAGCAAACGTGACATCCAGAGCCCCATGAAGGAAATCCCTCCCTGGATGCACATTTCTCCCACATCTATTTCAGGTCATATTTAGCACCAAAATCAGTTTTTCTGAGGTCTTTGTTAAAGATGGATGAATGGCCAAAGCCTGCAAAGCAGGTTATTGGTGTTCCCACTCTCGTGATGACCTTGAATTTCTTCACTCTCTCACTTCCAGAGAAATGTGGTTTTTTGTTCCAGTTCAGAAAGGTATTTAACTGCACCTCATTTCAGTAAGTGAACAAGGGTCTCAAGTTACAGGTAAAGGTACTTTTACAGGTAAATTACAGCAAAAGGTAATTGTAAAGTGTTTCAGAAAACAAAAAGAAAGCTTTCTATTTTGAAGTAAAGCACTAACCTGACTTCAGCCTTTCATCATGTGGGGAAGAGCAGAACAAATTCTCATTCTTGTATCACTTCCTTTGTGAGGAAAAACACAACCTCCTCTTTGATACCTATTCAATGAAAGAATTCGCTAGAGGTACCAGAGGTAGAGCAAAAAATATCTACAAAAAGTTTTTTTAGTAGTTGCACAGATCCAACTTGATCTTGGAGCGTGAACACACAAGTGGTGCTTCAGCAGTGATTTGCTGCATTTTTGGCATCCGACAAGAATCAGAGTGGAAAGGCAGAAAAATATAATCAAAATACTACAGTCAGTTCTGATAAGCCAGGTTGCTCATACTTCCCTCCTTCACCAGTCTGAACCGGGTGAAACTTTTGTGACACCAGCTGTATTGCTGCTGACTTGTCTTCCTTAGCCATGTAGCAACAGCATAAGACACCTGAGGAAAGACTCCAAAGCATAATTAGGAAGCAGAATAGCAAGACTGCAAGCTCCCAGTCCTCCAGCCTGCTGTGGTGATATTTCTAGGACACACCTAAGCTACTCCAAACCTCCCCACATGCATCTCTGTGTGCCGTGATCAAAGCAGGGCCCCTGGTGCTGAGTTGTCATGCTCCAAATTCAAGTTCCTTCAGCTTCCCCCTGACTGCTAAGAAGCCTGCTAAGAGTTCAGCAGTGGGGCTGTGGGACTGAGTCCTGGGGTGGGGATGTGGGGAGCCAAATGGTGCCAGCACCATCACAGCAGCTCTCCCAGCAAATGCCCAAAGACTTAAAAATCTGCACTCAGTCAAGCAACTCAAGACAACTCCATAACCACTACAGGAGCTGGTTATTCAAAGATCAGCCTTGACTGAAGCAAGACATGCCCTGCCCATCCCATTCCTGTGGCTCTCTAATAACTCTGTCATTTTAGTTAACTGGGGCTACTTCTCACAGCCAAAACAATACCTTGTTCAAAGAGGCTCGTCTTGACTATCAGAGTGTTAGCTTTTCCCCTTCTCGTGGATAAGTTGAAGCAGAAAAACAGATTGTGGCTTCTGCATCCCCTGGTCCCCCCACACAATGGGAATGTCATTACAGCCCTGCCGTGCCCCCGAGGGCGGAATAAAAAACCCCTTTCTACTCTGTTTTACAGGGTAGGACATCATTACCCCGTGAAACAAGATAGCTCAACACTTACACCAGAAACACAATCCACTCCCTTCTCTCTTCATTCTCACCGGAGCTACTACAGCTCCCTTGTTCCATTATGTAAGATATTACTTTCCCTGTCTGAGAGCAGGAGAGAAGACATCAGCTGTTATCTTTCAGCCGATAAAGATCTTTATTCACACCTGATGGATTGCAATTTAAGGAAAAAAAACCCCAACATCCTCCCTTGGGCCCTGTGAATGGCAGTGCAATAACATCGTGTTAATAGCTCCCAGTCTAGATAAGGCTGTTACTTCTGACAGTAGGAAACGGGGTTTGATAGTCACAGAGATGTTTTGATCACCTGTCAGGGAAACATTATCTCTAAGTTTTACTTCAATAGAAATATGTCATTAGCATCTGCACCACGTTCCTTACCTGTCTTAAGAGCTGGCACGATACACAAGCCCAGGCTTTGGGCATAAATTCATCTTATAACAATGGAGAGCTGTGGGCCATGAAACCCCTTCATCTTTGACTTTGATTCCCAAAAGAGCATTTTCCACTTCTCCACCCAAAAATTCTGAAAAATCTTTTGCACCTCAGACACCTTGCTGAGCCTCCTAATTTTCCTTCATGTCATTAGAAGTTGAAAGCGTTCGTTCAAGAGGGTCTCTGCAGCTCTTTTTTGATCCTTGCCCCCAAATTTACCACATTACTCAAAGAGGAAGAAAAATCAGAGCACCTCTGGTAAAAGTTCATTCAACAAAGCTCTATTTTAGGTCTATCAATATTTCAGGTGTTATAACTTTTGGGAGTCTATGGGTCAATATTGTGAGCTGTAATAACTTTATCTAATATATGGTGGTAGGGAATTTCAGGCTCCATCCTCCTCATCCTTGAACTCACTGCTTATCTCTGTGCTTCTCAACACAAAAAGTGTTCTTAGGCTCTGGGAAGCTGTAGGAGTTATGATGCTGACAGATACTCTGATGAAGGCTGCAGCAGCCAGGGCAGTGCTGCTCCACTGTCCATCCCTGAGATGAGCTTTAAAAGCAAGCTATGATGATCTGCCCAAAGCCAGAAGGGTGGAAGAGACTGATTTTTCAGCTGAGAACTGATCTTTGCTTGCCTTGCCCACCAGGAAATAATTGTGGATATGATTGTGCACATGCATGTGCAAGTCAGCACAAAAGTGTGTGCTCACAGGTATCTCTCCCTGCTTTGTGGGTGCTGTCACACACAAAGATGAACCACTGCACAATAAATTACTCCTGATGTGGGACATGCAGCTGCCTCAGAAACCCCAGCCAGTTCCACTCAGTGCTGTGCTACCCACGAGAGGGAGCTGACAATCCTCTGGCTGAGTTTGACAGCCACAAGGCTGCTAACAACACATTGGGTCTGGCTTTCTTTTTCCCCTGCATTTTAGAAATATCTGAAACATGTTTTTCATAAAACTGGGGAAGAATAGATGATGTGAGACAGCTGAAAACAAATCAGTAAGAAAAAGAACTTATGTCTGAATTGTTACACATGGACTGGAGATTGACAGTAAGCTTTCTGGAAAAAGCAAACTTTTTAAGAAAGTGATTGTGGTTTTTTGCTGCAATGCTTGAGTTCTTAAGGGGCTCTGGCTTTGTGAGGTGACTCCAGAATGAAGTCTGGCATTAAGTTCATCCTGGAGTCTGTGCTGAGGGTGTCTGACAACAGTTATCATCAAGTGGTACTTTGTGCTTGAACCAGACTCCAAGGTGCAGCTGGTGACACATAAACTGTGCTGCAGCTCGTGGTGCTGTGTGGGAATCTCAGTAGAGACAGCCATGGGCTGCTGCTTATCAAGAAAAATGTTAACCTGGTGAAGCTGGTTCACAGCAGTGCCCTGCAGACCATGTGGAGATCCTCCCTGCCAAACTGTCCCTGGCAAACAAGATGTGTTTCCTTGCTCCATTTACCCACCAGGTTCCCAGACAATTACGTGGTTCACACCAGTTTTTAGCCCAGGGGACAGTACTGCACCATGCTCCCATCCAGGTTAAGCAGCTGATGAAGGACCAAGCAAATCCTGCCTGAAGAGCAGCTTGTGGTGATCTTTCTCCCTGGGGAAAGGCAGCTGTAAGCACAGGGTCAGGAAACTGTCCAAAGGTAGGAATCAGAAGTGAAAAAATACTTTGGGAACACTGAAAATGGCTCAAGAGACGGCAGCACAGCAGGAGCAGTGTGGAAACACCCCATGGATGGAAGACTTCTGCTCTTGGAGCCTAAATCTGGCCCTATTTTTAGTTAAACAAATTCTTTGGCAAGGCTGATTGTCCCCTTCCCATTCCATAGCAGTCTGGCCACTGGGACCTGGAAAGGCTTGTGCTGCATTCCTTTCTCAAGCATAATTCCCAGAGAGAGCAGGGCTGAGAGAGGTAAGCAGGAACAGCTTTCCAATGAAAAATATACTAAATTTTAAGATGAGAACAGCATCCACATTATTTTTTTAGCATGAAGATACACTCTGGTTCTCCACATAGCTATCAGCCAAAATAAAATGAGAATACTTAAAAAAAAAAAAAAAAAAAGCAGTGTTTATAAGACTTGACAAGTGATAAAACACAATGAAGTGTATTTTCACTGCTTATGCTCCCTTGACCTGTCATGAATCATTGCAACAGGAAAGGTATTGTAGCTGTGTGAGCAGCAGAGCACAGTGCCATTTAAATTCCCCTGCAGATGAACAACTCTGTGATTTAGTGCTCCCCCAGCAGCAGACCACTGTAAATAACACCTAAAATGCTCAGAAACTCCCGTGATGTCTCTCTTAGGCCTTATACCGGAGCTGACTGGAGGCAGGAGAGGTTCATTGATTCCAACAGGCTTTGGTTCGGGCCATTGAAGCAGATGCTCAGCACAGTAAATCTACTGATATTAGAGGGAGAGTTTGGGGGTAAATCTGCTGTAAAAACCCCGAATATCAGAGCCCTCGCACAGCCTGTGCTTTGCAAAGAGCAGGAGACTACCTTGGAACTGCAAGATGCATTTTACTTTCAAAGCCATAATGGAGCCTAATTTAAATGGTGTTTTCTGACACTTTTTTTACAATTACTACGACTGTATTACATTTCAGACAAGGCAGCCCGCTGGGAATCCAGTGAGAGCAGTGTGCAGAAATTAGTTCTCCTGTTCACAATCCATCAGCTGGGCATTTTCAGCTCAGGGACACTGGTCCCTTCCTTCCTCACTTTTTTCAGAAACTGAATAAATAGTTGCTGCCCAGAGGAGAGAGCCCACAGGCTACGAAGACGAAAATGGTCCCCAGGAGGGTCCTCACGGTCAAACCCAGTCTACTGCAGACTGAATTATGAAATGCAATCTGAAAACTGTCTTTATCCCTGAGGCAACAAGACTTTGTTCCATGAAAAGAAATTGAATTTTCACTGTGAAAGCTAGTTACAGATGGAAGCAAATTCACACAAATGTGTTTATTCGGAGAAATCCTTGCTCACAGTGTATTTTCCACATTCAGCCAGGCGTAGCAATGGGAAAGCAGAGCCAAGGCACTCTGAAATGTCTTGCAGACAGTTACGACTCCGTCGAGGAGTTTATATTAAATAAATTCTGGTAAAGTTAAGGAATGTTCTGTATTTAACAAAGTTCCTTTGCCTGTCCCCCCATTACTTAAAGATTTCTGTGCATTTCTACTCATTCTTTAATTTAAAATATCTATCTCAATTAGTTTCACTAAATACTTTTCAAGGTTTTTGCTGAGTGTTCATTTTGTGCTTGCTCTTCAGCGTGGCTTCCGGGACCACTGAGACCTCTCACAGGGATTTCTGATGTATTCCCATTGTTTTAACCAGTACTCCAAGTCCTTACTCAAAATGATAACAACTATCACGCCAAAAAATTGACTGAGCAACATTTAAACTCAATCCGCCAGGGAAACAAGAACCAATGCTCATTATAAAGCGTTCCCAGATTTCCCACGGACCCCTGTCCCCCAAATGCCTCCATGCTCAGCCTTTGCAGTCAGGAATGTCAGGAATACCAAACTGTGTGCACATCCCCATTTCTCCACACCACCTGCATCCAAGGCTGAAGCACAAGTGCTTCCAAAACAGACTTTGTAGGAGCTTTTGCTATCAGGCTGCTTCCTCTGAGGCTGAACAAGCAGAATAAAACACTCTAATTTAAAGAGAGCACTCTGGAAAGGGATACCCTGTACTGGATCAAGCTGACATTTTAGTAGGAGCTGTGCAGCTCTCATTCTGACGAGCTCCTAGATGGTTTTCTCCAAACCCAAACAAGGCAGTGTCCATATGGAGCCTAATGAATTTTTCAGCTGGAGGGGAGCCATCTCCATACTAGGAGCACTGGATTCATCTTCATACAGTAAATTTGAAAATAACCCACATCACAACTGGAAAATTGTTCCCTCTCTGTTTACCAGCATAGTTTGTCACCACTTGCATAAAAAGTTTTCAGAATGAATCATGGACAAACTATATGGTGTCTCTGAAATTTCACTTTTCCTCTAAAGAACACAGTTAAATTTAATTGTGGTTTTTAAGAAGAGACCAACAGGCAGCTTATATCCACAAAATATTCAATAAAGCACAAAGACACTGAAACCCAAGATTTTACCACTTATGATAAGATTTCAAGTAATAAACAGTTGTGACTTCTAATCAATGCTGCAAAAATCAGAATATCTTCTCTTGGTTATTTCAGTAAGTGAAGCCCAAATCCCACAGCCTTCTGGAGTCAATGGAAAAGTTTGTATCTTCAAAAGCAAAAGGACGTGGGTATTTCAAAAGCATCAAGAAGACCCAGTGGCCCATTAGGTGCTTTTCTCTGGCACCAGCTGTCCAAGAAATACTAACAGCGCAGTAAAGTTGATGTGAAGTAGAATGGCATGAACTGACTTCCACAGCTTCCAACCATGGGCCAAAGCATGGAGATAACAGCACTTATCTCCAGTGCAGTTTGATACCAAGATCATAGAATATCTGAGTTGGAAGGGACCCACAAGGAAAATCGAGTCCAACCCCCTGCAGGCAGGGGGAAACCTGAACTCATAGTCTTTGGCAAGAAACCTCACCACTGTGGTTTCAAGGGACATTCTGTGTTTTGAAGAAAAGTGGGCTGGCCCCTCTCCCTTTCTGTAAATGTTGGCCACGTTAGATGAGTATTTTGGTTTGGAGCAGTTGTGCACTTCGGAAGCAACCCCCCATTGCTCCCTTTACCAGAGAGTTCACAGGGGTTGCCCAGTTCAAACAGCGGTCTCAGATTCCTTTTGTGGGAGACAAAATCTCACCCTCTGTTACAGCACACCCCAGATATTCTCCTACAGGGATGTGAGGCTCCCAAACTACATCCTCTGGACACTGCTTCAACCCATGTGCCTGGCAGCACCTTTCTGTGCAGGAAACCACTCTATGTATCAATGGAAATAACCCCCCTGAACCAATTCATGTGTGGTTGTCAGGACCTCAGCAGCAGCCCCTTGGAGATACTAATCCAACCCATTTCTGCTAAGTTATTGTAGGAACAATCTTGTAATTGAGGGGTTTGTCCCTTTGCATTAGTCACAGACTACTGTGAGCAGGGCTGAAGCTCTAGCTCTGTCCTTAGCACTTTCTTCTGGCAGAAGTTTTACTTCAGTTTCGTTTCTGGCTCCTGTGATCCAGCTCTTGGCTCTCCTCAGGCCCCCATGCCTCAGTTAGGCCAGGAGTCTGACTTCCCTGAAGCAGCAAAAGCACCTAAAGGCCATCTGCTATCAGTCCATGTGTTACTGCGTTGTTGTTCACAGCTGAGCACAGCAGTGGCACGGGGTGGCTGGACACTGGAGTTGAATGATCCAGGTGACAGATACTGGACATCAGCTGGTTACACTCTGTGACACAAACTCACACTCAGCATCAGCATTAGAAAATCTGACTGGTGGGAGCAACCTGGATCTGGGACAGTGCAGCAAGAAAGGAACAGTGAAAACAAATTTGGAGGAGGATTAGTGTAGGACTTTGGTGATGATGTTTGAATTAGCTTTAACAAATAACCCTCAAAGGGAATAGTTTTTGGCTCTATCCTGAACACTAAATTGTCTTTGAACTACAAGGGATCCCACAAAATCCCAGTCTATTTGCACTCCTTTCTGGTAGTGTAGAATCTTTTTGTCTTTTATTATGCAGGCTGTACAGCCCATGCATTACCTTTGAAATTTCATAACTTGTTGTGTAACTTCTTTTGCTTTATATCCTGGCCTAGCTTGCTTTTAAAACCAGCTGTGTCTTTTCAGCCGAGGTGAGGCTTTGCAGCTAGCCTACGTTATGTAAACATGCATTGTAACATCCCCAAACCTGCAGTTAGTCAACAAAAGATCAAACAGACCATGATGCTTTCATGGTAGCCATCAAAGTCACTCAGACTTTCTCAGTGAAAGCTGCCAGCTTGAATTTTTTTTGTCCAATGACAAAGATAAGGCTATTTGTCTTTCTTTCAAAGTTACAAATAAATAAGGAAAAGGACAGTAGTTTTAAATGATATCTTAATCAAACCTGTTCATCTCAGAGTTTATATTTCAAGCCTTTGCCTGCATTCCAGAGTGAAGTCAAATGTCGAACTTTCCCCCTTTATCTTTTCTCCTTGACTCAGGAGAAGATCTGTATCTTTAGAGAATGAAACAACTGTTTTCCTTAAAATGTTTCAATAGGCCTTGGTTTTGTAAAACTAGCCACTTCTCTGGCAGGTGCTTTGATTTCAGAGAATTAAAGTAATTGCCACAAAAGGGCTGACAAACCCTACAGCGGCTGGGGTAAGAGGAGAAGGAGCTGCATGCATGCATGTATACAGCATGTCTGGGCAGGAGAAAAGGTGGACAGCGAGGGAGGCCTGGTATTGACTTCTTTAATTTGCTATCTTTTTTTCCATTCAAACCACTTTGGTCCTAAAAGGATAACAAGGTATCATTTGCTTTCTCCTCTCTCCTAAATCAGCTTTATCAACTGGATCACTTGTGGGTGTTCAGAAAATGACACAGAGAACAGTCAGAGCTGTAGTAAACAAGATGTACAGAAATATGGTTTATTAATCTTCTCATAAGAGGACTGAAATAGAGCAGTAGAGACTCAGAAAGCAGCTGCAGAGGAGAGAAAGACAAACAGCTCTTCATGTGCACTGAGTGTAGGACAAGGAGTCACTGGTTTCAACACCACTAAGAGAACTTCAGGTTGGCTATCCTGGGAGACTTCTGATGTGATTAAATTTGTGCTAGGAAATCTTGTTCAAAAATCTGTGAAACCTGCACCACAGGAGGGTCTCATAAACAGCTGAGGCAGGAATGATTTAAGCATCCAGGAGAACAACTGATCCTGCCTTAGAGGAATTGTAGAGTTGTAGGATAAAGCATTTCTGTGAAATCTCTTCCAACATTATCTTCAAATACCTCCTTTTATTTTCTCAAAAACCCTGGATTAAACAGGACTCATGGCTCAGAACTGATTCAAAATTTGGGGTTGTTCATGCCTTAGCAAAGACTTTGGGTTAACTGCTCTCTCCATGTCTCATATAAACTTTCAGCTCGTCAGAGTGGAGTGAAAACTGAAATCCAAGCAAGGTACCAGCACTGGGACCATAACCCTCACAGGCAGCCAACCCCTTGCTGTTAATATCACGGCCCTGCAGAGCTTGTTCACCTGCTACCATCTAATCCCCACAGTGTTTAATCTGAATCCTGACCCCCTCTCTTTCCTGCTCAAGTGGCACCTCCTCAGGGAAAAGAACTGAGTGTACAACAGCAAACCTGTTTTGGATGCCAGGCTCAGGAATGATCATGGACAGAAGTTGTTAAAGTGGAGAAAAGGCCAAAGTTGAGGGGAAGAGGACAGGCTGCCCAGGTGCTGCCCTGTGCTGTTAGACCTGTCCCTCTGCCCTTCTGCTCACCCACGTAACCAAGCTCAGAGCAGAAAGGACAGGCTACCTCTCACCTGTTTTGCATCCCCTTGCAGGTAAGGAAATGCTCTTTTTATTCTTAAAACTGGATCATTGTTTACATGAAGGGAGATAGTGAATATTTTTGGGAATTAGATACAAAGGCACTTTTTTTTTTCTCTGCAAGACCAACTCCTTATAACTGTGAGTAAAACTAACAAAAGAGAATGGCAGGCACAGAGAATAAGTTTCCACTACTCAAATGCAGCCAGGAAGAGGTTGAGAAAATATTTTGATGCCTATTAAATCATCTGCAAAAAAAATTTCAGTGATATAAAGGGCTTTTCCTTCTCCTCCTGTTTTACACCTCAGAATATATTCTTAACTAGTTTTTCTTCTGAGTTCATATTTAAGTTACTTGCTTCTCTATAGAAAGCTTCACTAGTGCTAAACCTGTTGCCAGTCCTCTTGCTGGATGTGAAGGTGCCAGGAAATCACACAACAAAGCCAAGTGCCAGCCTCCTGGAGAGGGAGAAGGAAATAATCATTTTGTGTGTAATTGTGGGTTCTGGATGCAAATCCAGAGTTCTCCAGTGAGTTCTATTGTAGATAATTTTTGATTCCTACATTTCAGTTTCAAAATCATTTCATGGGCTCCCACTCTGTATTCTTCTTTCCTGACAGTGTTCTTCATAGCAGGAATGTGCAGAACCCTCATTTGCAGATGCATTTTCTTTCCAACCATCCTGCAGAAAATATTCTTGAATAAGAATTAAACATATGAAGTACTCAATGTAAACATTTAGGAAGGCCAGATGTAGGCTATGCAGAGGTACTAGCCAGTCTGAAGCTGAAACCACAGTATGAAGCACAGTCTTGGCTCCATGTCCTTGCACAGGTGGAAGGTTGGTTCTGAGCCTGAAGGAATTTCAAGGGCTGTACCTTTGAAGGACATTCCAAAGAACTGTTTACAGTAGTAGTTTTCTCTAATCTTCAGGATCTTAACTCTTTTTAACACAGAAACTACTCAATTACCACATGGCTTTTCTAAATCTTTCCCTGTCTTTGCTGTATGTATTTGGACACTCCAACTGCTACCATTCCCTTTCAAATTCAATATCATCCTCTCCTTCCACTCCTTTCTTTGTGGCCCAGATTGCTGCTCCCTTTGACTTCTTATGTCTCTCTTCCCTGTTTCTTCTGTGTCTAAAGCATCCTGCCAGCTCCTCTGTTTACATCCCTGCCTCGTTCCAGTCCCCTTTAACAAATCATTCCTTTCAAAATGCCCACAAAGAGAAATAATGGGCCAAAAGAACACCATGAAGTCATTCTCCTCTTGGATGCTGTCAGGCACCCTGTCTCCTCTGTGTGCAGTCCTTTGCAGTGGGGCTGCCTTTCCCCTCTCTCAGTCATGCCCAATGCCAAGAAACTTCCTAAATACTTAGGGGATGCAATTTGGCTTGGAGAATGAGTCACTGACCTTGCTCCATTCTCAGCCCTGCCATTAAGCTGCTAAATGACCTTGAATAACTTTTTTAACCTCGTCTGTCCCAATTTGTCTCATCCTGTGACTTTTTACAACAAAAAGGGTAAGCTCCTGGGATCTTGTTATGTGCTGCTAAACAAAAGGGACCTATTTTCCCATTGACTGACTCAGCTGGGATTTATCCCTGTAACCACAGACATCTCAACAGTCAATATCTACACCTGAGCTACTCACTGAAATTTCCTAGACAGTCAGAGGGGAACAATAGGCAGGTTTAGGTTTAGTTTCACCTAAGCAAATATAGGCTTTATATCTGGGATAAAATTAATCACTTCATCAGAATGCTTGCATGTTGAAAATAATTCCCCAAGTATTAACCAATTGCAATTCTTTGATGAATTCAGCTGAAATATCAAATTTATTTTTGGCCAACTAAGTTGCTCTTTTTTTTGAAAGATATTTTTAATTTTTAAAATATATTTAATAATTTTTTTTTAAATTTTTAAAATAAATAAATTATTCCATGCAAAAAGTCTACCCAGACTTTTTGGGAAATACTAAATACTTGAAAAGGGATTTTTCTAAATCTTTCTAGTGGTTTCTTTGTAAGTGGATCCTTGAACCTTTGCTTTACAAGGAAGTTTTACCACATTTTACAGTCCCAAAGGGCTGTAACTGTGCACAAGATGTGAAAACAGGCAGGTACCAGTGGGTCAGCACCAGACCCACCTCGGAGGTCCCAATTTTATGGGTTTTATGGTTTTATGAAAGCAGAAAGAAAGAGCTCCTCAGCATCTTGGGAACATCAGTGCCTAAACCTGGACGGAACACCACAGAAATAAGATGTGACAAAGACACTTTTCCTGCCTCAAATGAGAACTTCCATGAAATGGCATCTGCTGAAGAGCTCATGGGAAGGAATATTCCGTTTTCCCACGCCAAGGAAGAAGCCTGGGGAACAACAGACCTTTAGAAAGGCAAAAGATGGAAAGGTCGTATCACACACCAAATATGCAGAAATAGAAGAGCAGGAACATTACACCAATCACTGCTAACCAACATCACCTCATCCAGCTGAAAAGGCAGTAAATTTAGGAGTGTCTTTGAAAAAGACTAAATAACAGAATGAATTTAAACAAAGAAAAAAGTCAGAGTTTTGCCAAGACCTATTATATGCATTCTAGAAAGAGGTGTCTGTGAGCAACAAGGAGGGAAACAATAATAATAAAGTGGAGGAATGGCTTTCAAAGGATAATAAATGAATTGCAAATAGCACACACGCTAATTCTAAAACAGTTCCAAACCAGAAATAAAATGTGACTGGGACAAATAGCTTCTTCACCCTTAGAAAATGAGAGACACTTTTCAGAGTAAAGAATGAATTATAAAAAATTGAAATTTGGATTTTGGATGCTATTTTTTTGAGCCAAAGTAAAAAATTATATATATGTGTGTGTGTGTGTGTGTGTGTGTGTGCATTTCCACCCATTCAACTACCCCAAAATCCAAAGCATCTAAGAAGATCACAACACAGAACATGGGGCCTGCAATGCCCAATCAAAGAGAACTTTTAAAACCCACCTGAAACTGGATAAGGTGCACAACTGCACAACTCAGAGAATGGATATAGACCTAGAAGAAAACCTCCCACAAGGAAGAAAATTCAGGCAATTAATTCAGTTATTCGTCACATTTATTGGAAATGCCTGGGCCAGCTGTTTATGGCTGAAGAGGTCATCAGGGACAGTGGAAAATGGAGATGGACTGTGACCCTGTAAAGGAGAAAGAGGAGTTAGTGAAACTCTTCCTCCCAGAAGGAAGGGTTGGTAAAATATAGAGGCATAATTATTTCAGATCATGAAAGTTTGATAATCCAGAGAAATACTGCAGCAGCTTGTAATTCTGAAAACTGGAATTTGATCAGCTTATTTTGAAGCCAAGGAATCCACCTCTGTATACAGCAGCTGGAAATGTAAAGAAGAGGAGATAGAGCTAATCAGATGGACAGAAAGCTGTATTTTTTATTTTGTATCTTTCTAAAGTCTCTTGAACCATCCTGTTCAAGGAAGAAATAGCACTGAGACATTGCAGAAAATGAATAGAAAAACACAGTTTTCTTTCATGGAGGGCATATCTGATGGTTAGAGCTACCTTTTTGTGGCAATAACATTGTGCAGGCCTATAGAAAATAAAAGTGATCTTCAGATGCTCAGAAACAGCCCAGGAACAGCCACAGATTAATCCACACTGTGATACTCCCATCTTGTTTGAGGTACAGCAGTGACAACCTGCATCTTCAGGGATCACTTTGACAGGTCCTCAAAGAGGCTCAGCGGCAGTCTTGGAATCAGTTAAAAGTCCTAATAGTTATGGCAAAGAATTTTAGAACTGAATAGGACTAAAAAAAGAAAATGTTCCATAGAAATTAGTCTGCAAAACAACACAATGTCATAGAGAGTCAAAGCCTTTCTGTGGAAAACCTAAACATTCTGCTTGGAGGGTGTAATTTTGTACCAAACTTCCCTGAAGAATTTGGTACAAAACATAAACAGTTTGCACCCCTTGGGTTCATAAATAATATTCTGTTTCTACACCAGTTCTTGTGTCTGACTTCTGTAAAACTAATGCTTGTTTCTTTCTTTTTGGGCAAAGAGCAGTTCTGACGGCAGTCAGTAAAGGAAAGAGATGCTTGAGAAACAGAAGTAAGAGAGTGACTTTGTAGTGAAGATTCATTTAGACAATTTGGTATCAATTACAAGCTGAAATCAGGCAGTGTCTGCATGCAAATGTGGAGAGGGAGTGAAAGGGAACCTTGCGCAGGGAGAGGGTCCTTTTCCTTCATTATCATTTACAAAGTGAGTAAGATAAGCATGGGATCTGATGACTGGAAACACACTGGACGTGTGTCACGAGGCTCCAGGGCTCTGTGCTAGCATCATGTGCCACTATCATGTTCAGGTGCTCTCTTCATGCAGTTGATTTTGAGAATTTATTACCATTGTGGAAGGGGTCCGTAATCTCACCTCAGTAGGATGCGGCTGTCTGCTGCTGCACACAAGGAAAACCTTTGTCCCTTCATTCCTCATCCCTTGGGCAAAACGGCTGCACTTAGGGGAAGGTAATAAAGATCCTCTCATATGCCACACTGTCTCTGTCTGGAAAGCAAGAAAAACAGAAAGAGGGTGAGACGCAGAAAATGTCAGTGCATGCCCCGAAACTGTCGGTGTTTAGGAGACATTTGCGCAATGCTCTTAATAATATGCATTAACTTTTGGTCAGCCCTGAATAGGTCAGGAAGCTGTACAAGATGGTCATTGTAGGTCCCTTCCAACAGAAACAGTCCATTCCATTCCATTCCATTCCATGATCAGGGACAGAGGATGTATTCCAAGGAGAGGGGTCAGCTGTCTTTGCCTTCAGATCACGTCAGGAAAACAAGCCACAAATTGCTCATGCAGCATGACAGTAGTGATTACCTATACAAAACAATTCCTGCCCCACTCTATGACCACTCCCTGTGTGAGGAGGGATGGGAGCAAGGGAGGAAGGTCTTGCACCAGGGGAGGTGATTTTGAGCAGCTTCCAGATGGCACTGGCACAGTATGTTTTATCTATCTCATGAAGAAAGTGCATCTGTCATTCCAGCCATTCAGAGAGGGTTTCTTTTCACTCTCCTGGAAGTGTTTGACTTTAACTGGCAGTTTTCTTACTGTTACCCATGAAATAAAGATTTTTATCAATTGTAGTGGAAGAGCCAGAACTTCTCTATTGTCAGTTCTGTTGAAACAGGAGGCCAGTGACGACTGGAAGAGCTGGCAGCCTGTGCAGGCTGACATGAAATATGATTTGCTAAGCTCTGTCATTCAGACAAGGACAAAGGACCAGGTTCAACTCTGGGGGGAAAAATGTGACTTTTAAACAAGAGTCTGCAATTTTGCAAGACCCAAGGCAGCAGAGGGGTACAGATGAGAAGATAATTCCAAAGTGGGGATTGTGGAAATAGCATCTAAAAGATGGAGCAGAGATGGCAGGTGGCTAAAAAAGATTTACAAGATTTTGTGCAGAAAGGAAGGGGACAGAAAATCCATAGTACAAGGCCGAGTGTTCAAAATCTTCCCACCACTCTCACCTAACCCTTTTATTGCACAGAAAAATAAAAGACATATCTTGGATGCATGTTTAAAACAGGCAATCATTTGCTTGAAAAGACACAAAAAAGATGGGTTTATTTTCCCCACTGAAGTACTTTCTTTTGCAAGATGTCGTTAAGTGACCAGAACAAGATGGCTCAGAAGAACAGTCAGCAGCTTTGTAACGTGTGATTGCAGAACGGGGTCAGCAGGGACAATAATCTGAATGTCTCAGACCTGATATTAATTCCTTTTAGACCAGCAGTGGATTTGGAATACTCTGTTAGTAAGCATTACATGCCATACCCTGATTACAGTACTCACATATGAGAAATATTGTTACAGTGGAGCAGCCCCTGCCTGGCCTCCTCAGGCAGGAGCACAAGAGGCAACTTCCCACAAGCTTTTCATCATGCCTAGCAAATGTTTTCTGCAGAGAGGAGACAAAAAAGGGAAATCTGATGAAGGCTGGGGCAGGAGAGAGGAGAGGAAGGAGGGAATGGGGAGTGATGAAATGGTGAGTACAGAAATGCAATGGCAGTGCTGAGGGATTAGCAGGGCTGGGCACCTTGATTTTTGCAGCACATGGTAGTGTTTGCTCATTTGAAGGACAAGAAGAACCAGCACAGGGATCTCCTCCCATGTCTCCCACCCCATTGACACCATCACTGCTGGACCATGGCAGCAGCAGATGAACAAGATATTACAAATATTACTGCAGTTAAATGATGAGTTCAAACTAAGGTGCTAAAAATCGTTTTAATTTCTTTTTCTTAATTTTTACATCTCAAAATATTCCTTGAAGGCAGTTCCACAGCAGGAGCTGAAGGAAAACAGGCTGGTTACGCTTTAACAGACTGGTCCCAGAGAGCTTTTCATAAAATAGTTACAATATTATAAATGAGAAATGTTGTAAGAATAGCTAAAATGGGAATTTGCACAAAGTATGGTGCCTTTTATTTGCATATGACCTCAGTGATTATGTGCAAGATTTGGCTGTTCTCAGAGTAAGTGCCACATTCTGGTTAGAGAAATACGATGCCTTTGTTTTGGCAGAAAATAAATCTCTTAAGGTAATCAAAAATTCATGTAACATATTCTAAAAATACCCCCTCCAAAACTGCCTGTGCCAGACAAAACAGGAGAAAATATTTGCCTTTGACAGGGATATTGATCTATAGAATGTTTCTTTTCTTCTTCCTTCTTTGCCCTCTTGATTCTCCTCCAAGTTCCCCTCTTCTGGTGCGTTCAGAGGATCAAGGGCTTCTGGGAAGGAACATCTTGAAACACAATTTGTCAGCTATGCCCCGAATTTTATTTCCATTGAGGATGCCCTTTGCACCGTTCTAGCAAATTAGAGAGGGATTACATCCATTTCTATCTCTTTAGACTTCTCCCAGCATGTATAAGGCCCTTTGTAAGAACAAGGGCTTAGTATGCACGTTATTGCAAGGTTGCTGTGGATGCCCTCTCCCCTACATAGAAATAAATGGAAGTGGATCTGGAAAAAATGTTTCACTTCCTGTGAAAGTCAATCCACCTAGTCAGGAATCCTCATAAAGAGAAATACTGCTCAAGGCAGGGATTTCTCTGAATAAACTAAGTGTCTAGGTGTTCAGGAGGTGGATTTCCTATTCAGTGGTGCACACTAGTGGCTTTATAATGCGGTGGTGACGCAAAACACCTCTGCCAGCTGAAAAATACAAGGTTTAGGATCACTGGAACAGCAGAGCAGAGCAGCTGGACTAGTCCAGCGTATCTGGCCCTTGCTATACCAGTTGTGGGAGCTAATTTAGACCAGCTGTGGCTTCCTCGAGTTGGTCACTGCTTGCCTCTCCTCTTCAAGATGGAGTGAGGAGAAATTGCATTGCTATAACTCTCCAAGATGGGATTTTGTTTACTTCCCACTCTTCTTCAAAGGCAAAACAGCACCAAAATTATGCAAGTTTCTGACTGATATTCTTACAAAACGGGGTGCGGGGGAGAGCTTGGGGGGGGCTGGGTGGAGGCGTGGAGTAAAGTTGGTTTTTGTTCAGCAGAAAACAACAAGTCACTGGAGGGATGGCATTTCCAAACAACAAATATCCCACCTGTCTCTTTGACCTGGCACCCTGTCGCACCAGAAGAGTGATGGATTAAAGCTTTTATACAGTTGACTGCTGTTTCTGAGTCTCATTTTTCCACCGAGGGCTCAATTTCCCCCTTAGCAAATGTTTTTATTTTGGGCAGACTACAATGGCTTGTTTGTGTTTGTTTGGCAAGCTATTGGTTTGCCTGGTCAAAGGAAGGGGGAGACACAGCCCATCCCTTTTGATGGTCTTTTAACAGCTCTGAAAGGCCACTGACAGGCAGCAGTCCCTGCTGCTCCCACGCTGCACTCCAGGCAGCCCATTACTGAGATAAACCAATATCACCTATTAAGAATTAGCTGACATATGGCTTTTGAGGGACAAAATCAGATAAGAAAGAGTTTAAATATTGAATCTACTTGCACAGGCTTTAACTTCTCCGTTTGCAAGGAGGAAGAACACAGAGGCTTATTCTGAAGTCAATCATTTCAAAATGCAGTCAATAAAACCAGTGTAAAAGAGCAGCTGGTAAGTACAACCATGTGTCAAATGAACCATGGTATTTTCTAGGAAAGAGGATGTAAGTCAGTCTGGTTATGGGACCACTCTTTTTCCTGGAATACTATACATCTAAAATAGCAACTTAACAAAACACCACTAAGATCAAGGGACATTTGCTGTTAAAGCCCAAAGGAATCACAGGCTTCCTTAACTGAGGGACCCTCAGGGCCTGAAGGAGCACTGAAAATGGTCTTTCAGCTTCTCTTTGTCTCCTTTCAGATTTATTTTTATTTGCAGTTATTTGCAGTTATTGGCAGAACTAAATCCTTCTTTCTCTTAATTCTCAATTTGTACTTTCACATGGAATAGGCTTAACAGTTGTTCAAGACCCATGACAAACTGGCATTCAGAAGTCTGGAAATACACATCCATATTTTTGTGCACATGTAAGTACAAAAAGGGTAGCAAGGATTTCAGCCTTAATATTCAAAGAAGTCCTTCAGGTCCTCAAATTTTGTGACAGTGCTTACTGTTTCCAGTGACCTTTGAGAAATGCTACCATGCTCCTTGTCCTTCTTTCCATGCAGCCCTCAGAGATGGCAGCTCAGCTACCTAATTAATAGTACTTCCATATTTTTTGGAGCCAAATAGTAAGGAAATCATATCTCATCTATGATGTCTTATGACCCTTCAGATTGTTCTTTGTGGCTTTTATCCAGTGCATAACCTTCAAGAAAGCTCAATGAAAAGTTGAGCAGATCATCTCCACCCTGCAACCTGTCACCTTCTCATTGCAAGACCAAGCCTGGGACCCAAGGCCAGGGCTACATGCAGCCCCCGCTGTGCCTGTTAGCTGGAGTCACATCACTCAGAGCTGCATCGCTGCTGGAGGCAGGTTCTTGGCTTTTGATGAACAAATTCAGCTCTTCCATCTCCTTCTTGAAACCTGGAAGCAGCTGATCACACCTACACTGAGCTCATGGAACCATCTGAACCTAGCTGAGTTCCTCCTTTTTCTCATCAGAGAGAGAATACTGCAGTTTCCTCATGTGAAGAAAAGGGGAAGCCACCGTGGCTGCTCGTGAAAACCAGTCATGGAAAAAGAGCTGGGAATTCATGAGTAGTGAGGCTGATTATACACTGTCCCCTTAAAATGTGTTCCTCTCTTGGGAAAACACCCTGCATGGCACTGCCTTGTGCAACTCACATGCAGTAAATCAGTTAAATTGCTTTGAGGGAGTGAAAGGAAATAATATCCCTCCTGAGGGGAGCATGAGGTCTTTCCTGTAGACACCAGAGTTTGGTCTTAAACTGCATGTCCAAGTCAAATAATTTTCAACTTCTTTTGCAGAAGCAGGAAGGAGTCAGATGTAAGAATCACTCATTGCATGGAAATAATAAGATTTGCACAGCTTCGTTGAGTTCCTTTCTCCATCCCTTTCTCCTTCCAGATCCTCCTGAAAAGAGCTAAAATAATAATCTCTTGAGAATATCTTTTACTGACAGTTCATTACACTACTTTGAATGGGATTCTTGCTTTCACTTTAAAACTGGAGGTGGTTTTGCCACTCATGAATGATTTTGTATTTGTTATAAAAACACAGTGTGGTGGGAAAGTGTCATTTCAGTAGCAAACTGCCTTTCACCAACACCACTGGTCCCTTTCACTTTACAGTTAGATTAGAATCAGTGTCTGATCTTAAAAGATAGGAAAATTTCACAGAGTTCCTAGAAGCTCTCTTGTGCTGAGCTGCTCTTGACTTCTGGCTTAGAAGATGGGTCAACAATGTGATGGTACAGAATTATATCTCACAGACTGATCTTTATGTCTCCAGGAGTTGAGTTAATAAATCAGTGGAATAGATCCTCATTAGATGTTTAGTTAGTTTCTACTTTTATTACTGGGACAATATTTTTCTGTTAATTTGCAGATGTTCAAAATGTTCAAAACTCTTCTTTCAGAGATTTGCCAAAGTAATAATAGAAGCAGTTTCTAATTTGTAATTGTAAAATAATATTTCTTTTTTTTTCTGGATATATCGGTATTTTATAGTAGAATTTTTCATGTCTGTGTAAGATCTTGTACAAGTATGCATAGAATCAAATACTGTTGCATTATTTGCCTTTGAATGGAAATTTCCCATGAATATAAATTAAACTACTCCACACAAGTGAATGCAGTACAAACACAATTATGCCACTGTGTTTCTTACATATTTTGGCAAATTAGTAGGATCTGGTTATCAAATTTATGATGTTCTGCTCCCATAATAAATAATATGTGAACCCATTAAAACTGTGTTTCTCATATATCACTAACTGCAATAGACCAGCACATGTGCAAACATAATCTCCTTCCTAAAGCCAGATATTGTATATCAAACTTTAGGGTTTTCTATGTGGCCTGTTTGTAATATTTTTGGAACCTGGGGAGTGAAAATGATTGCTATATATTTGAGACCTGTAAAATATTGGGTTGATTTTTCCAAATGTTAAATATGTTTTCCACTTATCAGATTCATCTGAGTTTTCACTCAGTATCTCCCACCATTAGATCCAAGTCTTAACCTGCTAATTACCAACAAAACCCAACCTCTTTATTTTTAAATTGCCTGGAGAAAAGGCAGTTCAGGGGACACTATTGGTCTCTCTGATAGGAGTTGTAGCCAGGTGGGGATCCGTCTCTTCTCCCAGGTAACAAGTGACAGAACAAGAGGAAATGGCCTCAAGTTGCAGCAGGTGAGGCTTACCTTGGATATTAGGAAAAAATTTTCGCAGAAATGTCAAGCACTGGGACAGGCTCCTCAGGGATGTGGTGGAGTCACCATCCCTGAAAGTGTGAAAAAAGACGTGGATATGGCATTTGAGTACACAGCTTAATGGTGAACATGGTGGTGGTGCTAGGCTGACAGTCGGACTTGATGATCTTACAGGTCTTTTCCAACTTTAACAACTCTGTTATTCTACAAAAATTGCAGGCAGACAAAATATTTTCTGCCAATATCTTTCAGCTCCAGCCTCAACTCAGAAATGTCAGACCACTTCTACTCTCCTCTGCCCTTACATCTATCCCTTTGACAGACACTAGCAGGTAGTTTTCTTAGCGTTCTTCAGCAATTAACCTTCAGACAATTTTATATCCTTTGCCTTCCCCATAAAAAAAAAAAAAAACACCTTGCCAGTGAATAAAATAGGGGATAGAAAGGTTAAATAGTTTGCTCATGATTGATTTCCTTTCAATCCATGGATTGAATCCATGCTCTGTGGATAAGGCATTTCTCTGTAGCACTATAGCAGTACTAAAGGCCACTCTTCCCTTGGACAATTGATACCAAAGCTTTTGCAAATATCCATGAATCCAACCTGAGAGCAGTGCTGCTCTTCCTGCCAGCAGCACCACCTCCCACTACAAAAGAAGCAAACTGCAGTTTGAGTAAGAGCTGGCATTTTTCACCCTCTGCCTTTGCTGCATGTTGGAGAACGCAGCACCTGAGCTTCCCAACTCTCCTCTCTCCCTCTCTCCCACAATCATTTGTGAATTATCATTTGTGCAAACGTTTTTACCCTGTTCTGCTTCTGACAAAGCTCAGAGGTGTCAGTGCTACTGCAGCCATCTAGCAACTGTTTACTAAATAATCCTTCACTCCATCCCACTGACTGTTTTCTTTGGAGGGACACAAACATTCTTACAAATACAGCAGATGACAAATGAAATTATAAAAGAGCCTATTGGGTAAATTAAAGACCTCCTTTATTCTCAAAAACATCCAGCTTTACAAGTCTAATGTGGAGTGCTGTACTATGCCAGATGCATTTGGAAACCATCCCAGCTATCACTTTGAAACTCTGCCTATTTAAAAGTTTTGGCAACTTTAATCACAGCCACAAAAGCTTCAGCAAAATTGCTGTTTTAATGAGGCCAGTTCTGCCAGGAAATGACAAAGCAACCGATGCCATCTGTTTGCATCTACCCACATTTAATCTATTAATGTGAGCCAAACTTATGGTCATCAGTATTGTTATACTGGGATCATTATCTGGCCTAAAAATAAGCTATGGGTCTTATTCTCTGCTGAAGTAACTGAAATCAACATTCTTGCACCAGATATAAGTTTGATCCAATGCTTTTTTGGCCAGAAGAGAAACCAGGAATGGTTCAGCTCCATATGCCGTGAATGCAAGTGAACCTTGGCTAAGCAGACAAATGCTTTCTTCACATATGCATTACAAGCTGAGAACTAACTACACTTGTGGGTCACGGTGTCTGTTTTCTGAATCTCTGTGAAGTTAAAATAGGTGGAATAAAAACAAGTTAAAAGATGTTACTATGTTCCTGTGCTACTATCAGGTTTCTATTCAATGATCCAATGTGAAGTAGCTAAATAAATCCAACTGGCTTCTTTTCTATGCAAGCCTTAGGTCCCTCAGGATTCTTTTTTCCACTTATTGTATGCAGTTATAAAACCTTTGGACAGTTGTAATGATAAAACATGGATATGGGCATTAGTGCCTTATACTTCAGGGCAAAACTTAAAACCATTAATTGATTTGACACTGCAAAGAAAGCCACTGCTGAGAAATGTCAGCTTGCATTTTGTGATGTCTCTGTCTACACACTTAACAATTGGAGTAACCAGGGCTGAGAGTGAACTGCAGGAACCTGAAGCAATTCTTGGGCTCTGATTCTGAGAATGAGCTCCATT
The DNA here is from genome assembly GCA_013399195.1 of Dicrurus megarhynchus. Lineage (NCBI taxonomy): Eukaryota > Metazoa > Chordata > Aves > Passeriformes > Dicruridae > Dicrurus > Dicrurus megarhynchus. Next base: position 2,448,484 of record VXAD01011242.1, on the reverse strand, counting down.
TACATCTCAGTCCCATACACGGAGTTCTGCTGGTATAAATTCCCACTCCCCACCTCCTTATTCCACCCTTCCTCAGCTGGCCCTCACTTTCTAACCTCTGGGATGCTGTCACATGGATTGAAAGGAAATCAAAGCAAGATTCCCCAAGATCCCTGCCCTGGTCAGAGTCAGGATTGAGGAGGTGCCTTAAAGCACAGTTGACCTGCAGTCTAAAGTAATCTAAGGTCATAGAATCAATTGTTTGGGTTGGAAATAACCTTTAGATCATTGAGTCCAACTGTTAACCAAACACAGCTCTTCACATCTTGTGCATCAAATCTTCTTGAAGATCATGCAAGGCAAAGGTGAAGGTTCTCAGGTAGGGATGATGCGAGCTTGTGAGGAACAACAAGCACTATCTTCCGTGGTTGGCAACACACATCCTTCCTCTTGGGATATTTAACAATAGAAAGAGGAATAATCAATCTCATTTTTGATGGTATGAGATGGTCCTCACACAAGAGGAGATGGACAGACAATGTCTACCTGTTGTTTAACAAATGTTTACAAAAAATAAGGATAAGCAAAGCAAAAGAAGAAAAGTATCTGTAAGATCTGGAATAGGACATTTCTAGAGGATGTAGAAACTCATTTTCCAGGTTTCCTGCTTATTTCTCACACATAAGAAAAAATGTGTCTGGAATCACTATTCTCCAACACTTTTAAACATAATTTTCTATAAGCCAGATGTTAGTTTCCTTGGCTGAATATAGGCATTGTCCTGAAACAGGGATAATTCTTCCCAGTTTCTTGGGCCTTTCATTAATTCATTTCTTACTTGTTCAAAAAACCACTTATGATCACCTACATCCTCTGAGTTACTGGTACAATTTTTTCTTGTTGTTTTCAGCTTATGTTATGATCTCTGAGACTATACTGGATTTAGGGATTTCAATTTGGTCTTTAGTGGCTCATATATACCACAAATCTAATACATACTACAGGGCAAAGACTTAAAAAAAAATGTGCAGCAGAGGATGGCATTTCTGTAAAAGCCCAGAGTGCTGTAGTACATTGGCAGGATAATCTGTCATGGCTAAGAATTATTATATTCATAAGTCTATACCACACAAACGGAATCCTCTGATCTAAATTAAATTACTCTGGTTTCATGGCAGTGCTACTTATTTTGCATTACAGTCCATTATCCATGGCCTTGTTCTGGCCATAAGTGATGACAGATTCTAGTGCCTTACATAGTTATAGTGGCCATTTATTTTCAGTGCTAGAACAATAGGCACAAACAAGTCTCTTTTATAAAGGTTTGGTACAGCTTGATCCACATATACTGCTTTTCAATCAAACTTTTTTAAGATATCAATCTTCTTTTTTCAACACTACTCCTTTTATCTTGCATGCCTGATTCTTAACCATTAAGATTTCACTAACCTGTGACATGAGCAAACTTTTCCATCATCTTCTGCCCCCTTAATGCCAAAGTTCACAGTACTTCAATTACTTTAAATCATCATGGTTATTTCACATTTTATTTCAGATATTAGCCTGTCATATTCTGACACTGCAGAATGTTATAGGGTTTAGTGTTGGTTTCTTGTAAACACAATAAACTGCAGTTCTTGAACCCAGATCACCTAAAGCATCATTGGGATGGATGACCCCAAGGGCATAAGCACTACAGCACCAGGAGAGAAGCACTCCTGGCTCTTTACACCAGCTGCTGTGGAAAAAATGGTGCAAATGAGCAGATTTAGGGTGAACTCCAGAGAAAATTTATTCCTAACCCCCTCAGGCCTAGGCATTCAATTAAGCTCTGGAAAAGAAGCAGAGCAAATAATTACAGAGAATGAGAAATGTAATTATAAATTTTTTTTTTAGATTCATATTATTTTTTTAGTGTGAGAAGAGGTCTCTGCTGGCTTGGGCAGTGTGTTAGTGGAGTGCCAGCAACAGGGGCAAGGGAACATCATGCAGCAGTTGCATTTAGAAAGGAAACTACTGATTTCTAGGAACAAACACATTCCCATGCTTTGGATGCTATGGATGCTTTGGATGTTGCTGTATGGGAATACCCAAATAATTCCCCTAAATACATGGACACAACCTCAGCTATCTAGCATCCATAAACACAGACTTATCCTCCAAATATAAAAAGAGAGATAAACCACAATCTGTTTGATTTTGAAACAGCAATTTAATAGCTGCTGGATATAGATCTACTTCTTTTGAGCTTAGATCCAGAGCACCATCCATATTTAGGAAGCTCTGGGGCATGAGCTGCCTCTCCAGAGCCGGTTCCTCAGGAGCTGGAACGACCACGCTCCAGCTGCCTCACAAGAAACACAATGGCATCAGCTCCAGAAGTTCACAGTAGCGGCACTAATTTTTACCAGCTGAGGACTTGAGCCTTTATCTCTTGTTTAGACTTCAGAACAGACCTCAGGTTTCAGCAGCATGAGTCTGCTCTAAACAAAGGGCTGATATTTTGGGTTCGGGGTTTGCCCATCCCGGGGAGCCCGATCTCCCTCGTGCTGCAACAGCGTGGAGCTCTGGTGACAAAATGTCATCTAATACCTGGAAAAACGCTGCCGTGGATGCGGGAAATGGAGTAGCTACCACACGGGTGCTACTGAAATGAAGCTGGCCCCATGTGACAGCTTTGCAAAAAAGAACACTTTGTTCCTGCCTAGCCTTGGCAAGCTTGTAACCCTGGCTAATTTAACATTAAAGCTACACTAGCTGTCGCAGATCCATATTGTTAAAACCAGCTGGATATGCCAAAAACTACAAAGGGAGCGAGCTTTTTGCCTAAACAAACAATACTGACTGTCACTTTGTATCAGGACTTAATCCTGTTAATGAGCTGCAGGCGGGGCAATTTCCCTGATTGAATGTGTTTTTCAGAGCCCATTTCCACTCACTGTATTGCTCGCTGATAGCCATAAGGTACGGACTGCAATCCGGACTCCACTCTCATTCAGCAGTTCATTATTCAGAGTGCCTTTTGCTTCCACAACCACTCAATCCTGTTATCTCTCCCACTGCCACAAGGAAATGCTGTTCCCATTCATTGCAGCCTTTCCAAGCTGCATTCAGATTTGCACCAGGCTGCACATCCATCTTTTGTGCCGTGTAAAGGATTTTGGGGAGGTTTCACCTGGTTTCACACTAGTTCTGTTCTGTTGTACTGGATATTGGAAATTTCACTGGATTTCATTCATCCATTCACTCATTCAGTCATTCAGTCATTCATTCATTCACAATGAAAATGAAGAAAATTCCTTGGTTATTCCACTTCAGATCCTAAGATCTCACATTGTGCTGCACAGAAACAGGCCCATTGATTGGATAAGTTTAGCACCTGATTATATGTGAAAATTAGTCCAGAAAACTGATTTATGTTAATAAAAAAATTATTTTTATTTTTCATTTATGTTGGTTTACTTTGATCCTACTATGGTCCCATGGATGTAGAAGCAACAAGTTTTTATTTGCCTCTGAAAAAAAATGGTTGCATTCATTTCCCTATTTATGTTATACGGACATCCTTGGAAGGAAAACAGAACTCTACCAGATGAAAAAATGCCACCTCAGCTCCCTGGAAACTGGGAGAGCAGGTGTGCTTATATTGATCCTGCCCAGGAGGATCCTGCAGCTGGCTGAGCAATTCTTTGCCCAGGTTTTGCTATGTGACATCCTGGCTTTTTTATCTCCACTTGCTTTCCCAGCAAGAAAGGGATGGGAGGCGAGGCAGCCAGGGTACCTGTTTACCTGTCCTCTGAGTAAGAATGAACTATTTTAGGTAAAACATTTTGGGTTTATGACCTTTTCTTTTTGGTTGACAAAGGAAAAATATGAAAAACCTACATATTTTTTACAATGGTTATGAATGTTAAGAAAATCACCTATCTTAGAAAACTCCTTTTCACTGAAAACCAGTTCTGCTGAAAACCCCCTGAAGACCAGCACTAGTTCCAGGCATGGGGCCTGCACTCACCTAACGTCCCAGATCACTACCACAAGTGATTTGCTGCTTGTTTTTAAATCAAGTACTGGACAAAAAGGGCTATTTTGGGTTAAAGGGACAAGCACCACTTTGAGCACAGGAACTAATAAAAGGCTGGCCTCCAGCAGGCAACTATCTCCTGCTTTGATTGTTTTTACCTGAATTAGATTAGTGCTGCAGTGTGATTTCACCCTTGTTAGACACCAGGAAGGCTACACAATGTAGCACTAAGCACGAGGAAAAGTTCAGGGAGAGTTCACAGCTAATTAGAGATCCCAGGCTGCTCACAGCAAAGCCACCTTGATGGTGAAGTGGATTCTTGCGTGTCTTATATGACTGAGCCGTACTGGTGTGGATTTTTACGTGCCTGAACGCTATTGCATCCAGCTGGTGTCTTTCCCTCACTGCTGAACTAACAAGTGCTGTTCCTCCCGTCCCTGTTTGCACATAATGTTTACTGGAAAATCATGGAGAACTATGTTAAATATATCAGAGTTACATGTCACATAAATGTTTATGTCAGAACAGCATAACAAGGCATAACTGGGACCCCAAGAATGGATATATGTAGCTACTATGTATTTACATAGATTTCCAAATACTACATATTGAGTACAGCTTTTTTTTTTCTGACTTCTCTAAAGAAATTGTAAAGTCAAAGTGAGTTGGGGTTTTTTTGTTGTTGGTTTTTTTTTTTTTGTTTTTTTTTTTTTTGTTCTTTAAAAAAATATTTATTGTTAGGCTAAATAATCAGAAGCTGAAGATATATTTGGTATTCCCAAAGCAATAATATCATGTTTACAGAAAAGAATTCACACATAACCCCAGCTAATTGTCAAGCAAATATTTGTATTTGTTGTCTTCCTAGTTATAACAATCTGATTGTGAGAAGTTTGGCTACTTAGGAAATGTGTGGCAAAACACATGCATGTACCCCTTTTTTACATCACCAAAACCCTGGATGTGGGCAGGAACTCTGAGTGTGGCTGGCAGTGTTTCCCCTGCCTGACTTGCACAGAAATCACCTTCCGAATTCACCCTTCAGTATAAAAGAGACTTGCTTCTCCATTTTAAAAGTAACAGTTGGCATCAAATAGTCGTATTCAAGGCTCCTCTGTCCAAAAAGTTTCGCAAAGAATGAAATTCCCACTTGCTCAGATGCTTGGGCTGACAAATCGCTTCTGCCCTGCCTGGCTGTGTTTTTGGGGTGTGAGTGGGAGACCACTGGCTCACAAGCTGTTTGCTGACAGTCTTTGCTGGAGTGAATTCACTGCTGGGTGCCAGGCTCTGTGATGGCAAAATCTGGCCTATGCCCACTGACTTGGCTTTATCTGTGCTGTGTTGATGTATTTCTTCAGGATCTGCTTATCACTGCTTAAAGGGGAAATGCAAGAGATTCATATTCTCTGGAGAGTCACAGTTTTCACTGTCTTGGGGTACAAAGACCGTGGATTAAACTCTTCGTAAAGTTGGGGTAAATATACAGCTAGTGCAGCAATATTTCATTAAATGTGACTATGCAATAATGTGGCATTACATATGGTGAATTCAAAAAGTTCAATACTGTTGAACGGCAATTAAGTAAAATAAAACATATATTAGCATATCACAAGAAAGCTCTAAAGCACTCCACTCAAACTTCCGTGCTTTTTTTCTTGCTCATAAGCTAATTAATTTTTTGGAAACAGGCTGCATTTATTAATTTTGGAAACTAAATGAAGCACGACAGGGATTCCAGTTTACTGCCTAGCAAAAACTGTGACTCTTTTAACAGTTCTGACAGGCACAGCTGAGTCTTACAAGGCTATTCCCTTCCCTCCAACGTTTTTTTTTTGGTCCCTTCAAACACTCTGTTGCCATATTAACAACCCATGTCAAAAATTTGCACTTACCCCAACAGCATATTGTCAGGAGCTACTTTCTGATTTATGTCTTTCCTCACTGATTGTCAAGGAACAGTGCAGGAATTAACCATTGCAAGCAACAGGAAGGCTTTCAGTGTGTATGTGCTTTATACACAGACTATGTTTATTTGTGACATTTATTTTACAGCTTCTGTCTTTAGTGGAAATATCTGCAGCTCCATCATCAACAACCGAGGTAAGAGTTTTAAGGGAACAGTAGTTTGAAACAAAGATTGCCTCCAAGAAAGAGGGCTTGAACAAGGCAATAAAATGTTTGCACACATGAAAAATACCTATGAAGTGACTCCTTGGTCTGAGTTACAGAGCCAGGATGCAGGGAACAGATTTCGCAGCTGAAGTGTTACAATGGTTAATCACAGGCCGTAGGAAAGTCACTCTGAGTGTTCTGGGAGGGGAGCTACAGGGCCACCACCACCTCCAAAGAGGCTTTCTTATGCCAGCACAGAGGCAACTTTCTGTCCCATCCACACAGTCCTACAAAAGCTGCCAGAGGCTGCCAACTTCAGCCTAGCAGAGACTCTGAAGTCCTTTTTTCTGAACCCCAAGAGGCTGCTGTCTCATCCACTGTGCAAAAAGGCTTCAGCAGACTGATGCCTTAGCACTAATTATTATCAGCTGTCTCTGATTTACAGTGTGAAGGGGAGAGACTGTGTTTTGCCAGTTTCCAGTTGGAGCTGAACTAGAAATATACAGCAGCTTTCCTCTAAATCTACAGCCATGGCATCAGTATTTACATGAGCGTGTGAAGATACAGCTCCCTGTGCATCTGTGGCAGAGTACCAGTCATCCAGCCTGAGCATACACACCCCCTCCTGCCTCAAACCTCTCCTGAAAAATGCACATGGATGGGCTCTTTAACAGAGGAATTACTTTGAGGGCTCATGTGGTTCTTTTAGGAGATGATGTTGTACTGCCCAGCATATTTGGTATGGCGTAGGCTGGGAGAACACCAATTAGGTTAAAGGGAAAATCCTTACTATGTGTAAAAGCTTCTTTATGTTTCAGTTACACACTTTCCACAAGAACTATTGAAAACCCTGACAAAGTGATATATGAGCAAATAAAACTTGAGTTTACGGCATACAGACTCACATTTTCTGATTATTTTTTTTTTTTTCTCAAAACTCGGTGCCAACTGTTTTCTTTGCCACTTTTCTCCAAAACCACTGTGCCAACCAAATGTCATTGATATGTGACTTTGACACAGATAGATAGTATTGCTATTTTTCAAAGTACTAGACTGAGGCTATTAAGCATATTACTTTAAACTTGCACCAAAATCAGAGGATATGAAGGAAGCAGACAGTTGGCAGAACTAGACTTTCTACCACATATGTCAGCAAGAACTATAGCTTGGGAAAATGATGATTTCTGGAATATAGCACTAATGTATTTACCGTATGCTGTGCTAGAAGCTTTTTACATTCACGTTAATAATCTGCAAACTTGGTAATTTCACATAGGCAAACTAGAGCTCTATTCTTATTTTTTTCAACAAAGATTTACTGTATGGGGCTGTAACATTGCTAGGCTGTGTTATTTTTACCCACACACTCCATAGACTCTTCTGGTAAGCTGTGAAATGCTGTCAGAAGAAACAGTAACTGCACTACACTTGTGGAAAATGCAAGTCCTCTACATTATAAAGGTTATTTGCCTTGTTTCTTATCCATTTATCTATTTAGTCCTTAGTTAGAAAAACTGCATCATTTCTAAATGACCTGCCATTACTAGGAACTGCAGAGATTCTAACAAGAAGATAAATAAATATATAAAAACCTGGAAATGCCCATTTCAGAGCTTACAATGAAAGAAAAATTAAGGTGAACCAGGTCTGCATATCTATTCCAAGAATGGTATCAGAGCACAGAACAGCAGAAGTCTTGACCAGGGGCATTTAAACAACTCTGGTATTCCAGTCTCTCTTTGCTATAAACACCTTCTACTGCTAATGTTGTATGGGCAACAGCAAAAAGGAGACCACGCATGAACAAGAACAAAGAACAAGAGTAGAAGGATGTAATCTATACTGAAAACATTCCTTGATACTCCTGGCTGATTTTGTTCTTCCCTCCTTTATCCCATGCTCTATACCCCGGCTAGGCTTTTCTTCCTCTCCCCTGCACCATCCTGATTTATGATGTTCCCATGTTACAGGTGACAGGCAGCAAAACAGGTGACCCTGAGAGCTGACATCCCCCAGGCTGGGTCCTGTGTACAGACTTAGGGCAAAACCATAGCTTTAACTGGCCTGGGAAATCCCAAATGGCCCATTGCTCCTCACTCCCACCACACCAAACCTTGCCTGTCATCACCCACGGTGACTTGGAGCTCTGTCCTGCCAGTTTCAAATTCATTGAGCTCAGAGGAGCTGGAGATGGCTGAAATAATTTTTTTTTTTACCATATTCTGCACAGCCAAATGCATAAAGACACAGATGTACTTCGACCATCTCCAAAGTCAGCTTCTGTTTGGCTCAACACTGAGCTAGGCAAGGATGTGAAACACGGCTAAAATGTGTGCTCGGTTAAGGCAGGGGCCAGAAAAAGCTTTTAGGAATGTCTAGTGGGACTGATTTCCTCCTCTCTTTTGTGTTTTTTCCTCCAGATGCCTCAACATGGGGATAGACAGCCCTTGATCTTGTTGTGGAGACTGCCCTGATAGGAAATGTTTTGTGTGCCTTTATTTGGGAGGCCCCGGGTTGGTCAGGACAAAATATTGCTGGTGTGGAGTGATTCTCCAGAGTGCCAGGAGTAATGTGGAATCTCTCACCATTGCTGATTTTCTGCAGACCTTTTCTACATGTGGGCCTTGGCAGCACCAGTGCCTGGTTTTAGAGTATTGCAAGGTGGACCATGATGTAGAACAGCCACTTTTCTAGATTTGGGGGCTTCTGAATAGTTCCATGGCAGCAAGGTCAGGGGACTGCTGCTTGCTGGGGGCAGGGCTGTGAGGGACATTTCCCATGTCCTGTGTGGCAAAAAAAAAAGCAACTCTTTCCACTTGCAGAATATAAAGATTTTTCCTCTTTTGCTGGTGGCCAACCGTGAGTAACTTGCTAACAGAGCTTGTTCACTGACTTCTAACACTGAAAAGCTTTTCACACTTCACACACAGAGTCACGTCCTTCCCCACCTCGTCACCACACAAATTTATCATTTTGTTCCAAGAAAGTTCTTTCCCTATCCCTCCAGATATCAGATGCCCAGCTGGCACCCTGGTACTACTCTAATGAGTCTAGGACAAATATTTAATATCATTTCAAGGGACAAAGTATCAGGGCTTTAGACATAATCAAGGGAAGAATTGCCCAGACCTCATGGGACACACCAGACAAAGGATCCTCAGCGCACAACACCACTAACCTTCTCCATGAGGACACTCGGCAAGTCAATCCTTTTGTTGTGACAGGCAGTTTTCCCCAGCGTTGTAGCAGTCAGGGGTTCTTGTGATACAGATGATTTAGTGACTGCATAGTGCTAAATCTTTCGGGAGCTGGTGGCATACCCAGCAATCCTAAAGGTGCAATATTAAAGAACCTCAAACACTACAGCGTGGGCATGAGCAGTGTCCTCTGCACCAGAGAGATTTGTGGGAAGAGTCTGGTACAACGGCACCATTGTCAGACCATCAGAAACAGCATGTGCTCCAAAGGCACACAGAGCTGATCTGCAGACTGAAGTATGTCAGCATTTTTGACAGAGACCACGGAAGGAGAGAATTATCAAATTGCATTTCCTCAGGTCATGAGCAGGTTAAATTCTAGAGGAAAATAGGACTATCATAGATAAGCCGACAGTGCTGCATCTTGATGAGTTATGGCATTCTTTCCTGACTGCCAGAACAAGAGAGTTCAAAAATAAGTGGTAGCAATTTCACATTTTAATTGGCACAATTGTAGAAAATGCTCCTTGGCAAGTATCAGGTATTATGTCTAACAGACCAGGCATTTGTCTGCAACAGACTTCCTTTGTGTCACACAGGAATAAATAGACATGATGCTGCCTTATATGGCATAAGCATCACCTTGTGAGGGAGATGTGATGACTGTGAAATGAAGCTGAAGTTGGCAACGATAATGCAAACAAGAGGATACCTTCAGCATGAGTGCTGACCCCATTGCATGAATAGCATGATTCTGACTCGTAATAAAATCCTCCGCTATTGTTTGTGTGTGCATGAAACACCCTTGTAGTGAAATATATACTCATGTTCTCTCTCAGAAAACTGCAAAAGATAAATTAGTGCCCTCTTATGACTTAAAGTCAAAAAGCTGCAGACAGAAACACTGAAAAGAACTGGAGGTCAGTTCAGTCTCTGTTTCTCAAAGTTACACAGCACAGCCTCAGCTGCTGCTTCTTAACACTGAAGTCTTGAATACTCACTGTGCATTGCCAAAGTCCTCTGCTCAGAAATTTTCAAATTTAAGCCTAAATAATTTCTTCCTTCTGACCACTACTGCTTACGGCACGACTGGCCCCTGCTTCCTTTTTTACCTTTCACATCCCTGAGGACTCCTGTATCTGAGTTCCTGTTTTAACTTCCAGGAACCGCATGCAGCCCCTCACATTCGCTGTTCACTTTCGGGTGCTTTTCTGATGTTTCTCATTCACACTCTACATCACACCCTTGCTCTTCCTCTCAATGTCTGTAGCTTTTCCATATAAATTCCATACCGAAAAGGCCACAGTCCTGATTCAGTCCCCTTAGCCAAAGAGCAGTGAGGAGTGAATTTGTTTAGAGGTAACTCAGCACCCTCTGCTGTATCCTCAGCGAACTGCAAATTTCCTTGCACGTGAAGGATCAATTCCTTGCAAAAGCGAGAAAATTTCAGTGAAGATGAATGCCTAAGAGAGTGATATAGGAAATTCCGTGTCTAATGGAAAAAATCTTGTTTTTTTTTTCCCCTTCTCCTCTTCTTAAAGATTAAAATACTGAATTTAGTATTTTCAGCTTTTTTGAACAAATGATAGAAGCACTGAACTTGGCAAATGACATTCCTCAAACAGTTTTTTTTCCTTTTTAATTTTTTTTTCCCTAGCTATTTTTTTTATTTATGCAAGAGCCACTTAGATGTAAGTTTTGAAAAATTTCACATTATATTCAGGTCATTAATTTTTTTCAGTTTTTTTCTGAACTGGGAAGAAAGAGGGTATCATTCAAAAGTGTTTCTGCTCAGCATGGATAGCTCCCGTGCCTTTGCTTTCTTACTCAAATTACATTCTGTTTTCTCTTCAAAATGCATTTCAAAGCTGTCCTATTTCTGAAGAGGAGGTTGCTGGATTTTTTTTTCTTCAGGATTACACTGTGGGCTCGAATAGATTAGGCAATACATGTAAAGTAGAAGATACCACCAGACACTACTATGTAGTTCAAAGCAGAAGTAAAATAATATCAATATCCATTTTCATGTATTTTTCACTTATTTTCTTTATTGATGTGATGTTCTAGGTTCTCTTCTCAGCCTACAGCTACAAAACACAGTCTGCCTGTGTCTAGCTTTCACCACAGAAAAGGTAAACTGATGACTACCTGAACCATGAAGATTGTTACTGTTTTTAAGTGGAAACCACTGTGGTGGGCAGGAAACAGAAATCATTCAGCTCTCTGTGGATATTTATTTACATCTCTGAATGACAGGGTAATTCTTTGTTATTGTGAGTGTTGTACATCTAGCATGTATGACTCTTTCCTACATGAATTCTTTCAGACAAGGCCCATTCACAGACACACATCTTCAGCTTCACGAAGTTCAATTCTGCAGTTGATGAGGGCTGGTAGGGTGGGATGAAACAAAACTAATGAAACTGAGTCTTCCACCTGATTGTAGAATGCAACTTCCAGCAATTATAAAAGCTATAGTATGACTACACAAACTTGGATGATGACTCTGCAGTGTGATGAAACAGATTAGAGAGAACCCCTTCTTGGGATCCAAACAAACAGAAAACCATTGGAGCACAAAAAATGGCGAAGCTGGCAATCATATTTTACCAGCTTTGCTTTTCAAGCCATTCAAGCTCATCTGGAACTAAAGGAGAGCAGAAATTTTAAGAGTTACACTACACACCTTTATTTGAACATGTCTGCGGCATTGTAAAACTAAATCTTTCAACTGGATGTTGACTTTGAGATCCCAGCTAAACTTTTAAGTATAAGAATACTGAGGAGGAGAAAGCACACCAACTTTCCCATGGTCAAAAAAAGTAAAGGCAGTTATACACTGAAATAAGGCAAATGTGAAATTGAAAATTCCCATGCTGGAACAGGGCAAGGACTCTTCTCCCTGAGCAGTGGAAGAAACGTGATTAACTGATAGTAACCTCCATTCCCCATCTCCCTGCACTTCTCAGGGAGAAGGCAGAGCTGGGATGGAGGGAGGGGTGGGGGGAAGGTGTGTTTAAGATTTATTTTACTTCTCATTATCCTGCTCTGATTTTGTTAGTAATAAATTCAATTAATATCCTCAAGTTGAGTCTGTTTTGCCCATGATGGTATTTGGTGACTGACCTCTCCCAGTTCTCACCTCAACTCCTGAACCTTTCATTAAGTTTCCTCTCTCCCACCCACTTGTGACGTGAAAAGTAAAACATTTCAACTCAAAAGAAATTTATCATATATTCAGGGAACTTTATCTCAAAAAAAAAAAAAGCCCAGAAGCTTATAGTTTTATTATACTTAAGAATAGCCCAGGTAAAACAAAACAAAGGCATTTGATGCCTCAGTCATACCAAAATTTTGCCACATACACAGTGATGGTGGGCATGTGAGCTCAAGAGATGCTGAGAAGGCTGCATTCTGGCACACTTCAGAGTCTCCAGTTGCTACTCCTGGGCAAAAGTAAAAGTAGTCTTCTCTGTGTTTTGTCTCTTCATCCCTGTTCCCCCATTTTGTTCCATTTTGGGGAGAAATTGTTGCTACCTAAATCAAATGGTGAACTTTCACAAGTGTGGAATAGATGCTGTGTTATGAGCTTGGCAGAGCCTGCTAGAAAGGAATATCTCTCAAAACTTACCCTTTTTGAAGAGTGCAAACAAAGAGAGATGTATTAAGAACCAAACTTTGGAATTCTGTAATCAAAAATCCATAAATTAATTTCTTTTTTTTTTTAGGACTGCAGTCCATCTCTAATACTGTACAGGCACAATTATTTACAGAGTTCTCCTGCAGCTCAATGCACTCACAGCTAAAAAAGCTCATTCAACATATAATCAATCATGTTTTGCCTTAACGCTTAGTAATAAAGGACTTTTATTTGTACAGTGTATTTGAAGCCAGAATTTCAAAAAACAAAAAGATTCTGTACTCCCATTTAAAACTACTGTAGATGTTAATCAGAAAGATGATGTTTTAAATACAGTATTCATGCTGAACCACTAGCTGTTTTATGCCAATTTGTCATGTTATAGAAGCTACAAATACTTTGATATCCAAAGACTATGTAGTGCTTCTCCAGATGTTTCTTAACCAAAACAATTCACAGATGTTTGCTCATCTCTCTGCTGAATGTCCTCCAAAATTAGTTGATCCTAGAATAAAAATACAAGTACAAATGAAAAAAAACTTAGTAAAACTAAAAGAAAACTTTATTAATGTAAATTATTTGGGGAATTTATATAAGGAAAAGCAAAACTATCAAAAATTAAAAATACAACCTATACAATTAGATGAAAACTTTTCTATTGCTGTTTTCATGAATGCAAATATGCTCCTCTGTATTTCCATAAAAGCATTTTTGCCATTTTCCAATTTCAGCTACACAAGTGAATCTCCAAAGCATTATTCTGTATACGAACTGCAATTCAGTGCAATCATATAGCCAAATGACATCTATTACTAAAGTTCAATACAGCTACTTTTATTGTAACATTAATTTCTCCCACATTATTTGGAGATCCTATCAGGTACATGCATAATTTCACATACTGTATCACTGTCCAGAAATTTCACAATTATAACAACTGCGATGTAAGCTTTTACAAGCTACAAGCCTTCAATTCTTAAAATATTTTTATTTTGGTTTCATGAACTCAAAACTGCTTGAGATGTGCAGGAAGATCACATTTATTAGTATGGACTAAAGAGTGCTTTAGAGATGAATTATCTTTTTAATATAAGTTAAGAAAAAATATTTCACTTGTGATGCAAACTCTGTAATAAGGAGAAGTTGCTTTGCAAGATGTGATGTCAGGGTGCTCCACAACCTCATCCTGGTTCTCTTTCGCAAAAAGGGCTGGGCCACTCAAGGTGCCTTCTGACCAGGGGTGTTGTATGATTGTATGCCTATGATTCTGTGATTTTATTAATTAATCTGCCCCAGTGCAATTCCTACCTACATCCATCCCCCTTGGGCTGATGTCTGTGCAGGTACTTCGGCTAGTTTTACGTTGCACTCAACAAATAATACCCTGGGCTAGCTCCCTTTTTAGTGTGATTTGTGGACATTTACATGGATATTTTGACAGGTAGATCTTTAAGAAATGTGAAGTTGAGACAGAAAATTTTGACTTTATCAGACTTAAATCTCTGTTAAAATATCATTCTGAAGTGAAGCAAGAACACATTGTCACAGCAGATACTCTCTTGCATGTAAGACCAAGGCAAAATACCATCATAAAAACCAACATTTTTCATATTTTGCTGAGAGCCTATGTTCAATTTTGAAATACCATTTTTATGTTCGTTAATTTATTGAGGCTGCTATGTGCAAAACTTTTCAGGAACTGTTAAATGTTATTTTATAAATATACTTGCCTGACTGCTGTCTTTGCAGAAGTCCAGAGATGCTGATCGACTGCCTTGACAGAGGCAGCTGTGGGGAAGGTGATGTAAATGGATACAGCTGAGGGGTTCTGAAATCAGAATTAGCCCATGACCCCCTTCGACTGCTTTGGGATCCAGATGATGATGGATACACACTATGTGGCAATCTTACAGGGGTGGATCTGTTAATGAAATTATTCATGTGTGTGATTTGAGGCTACTTCTACAACAATACAAAAGATTTCAAAATTATTTCAACTCATTGTGCTAATAGTTTAAAAGCAAATGTTATAAATTATTGTGCTCTATGCATTCCTTAACAGTTTTTTACCTATTTAAGATTTTTATATATTTCAAGAAGCACACTGACAAAACAAATTATGGAATCAGAGGTGGAAAAAAAGAAGTACTTTGTTACATATATTTTAAATTTCTTCTAGGAAGATATATTTGGCTTAATGATTATAAAGAACAAGAGCTGAATTTTTCTGGAACTACTTAAAGTTATTTATTGATATTATTGATAACTCTCAGTTTGAGACATTTTCAATGTTTAAATAAAAAAAAACAGAAACACCTGTTGCAGGCTGCATGAAAAGTTTGGGTTATTCAGAGAACAGCCCCTGTACATATATTGTGCTTTCATCTCTGATTTTTATAAGACTGATACAGCAGAGACATTGTTGCACTTCCTTATAACAGAATTATTACCCCTTTTTATAGAAGTACCATGGCTGTAGATGTCAACAGCTACAGAAGCTCAGATTATATCTGCATATTTTCGTAAAACGTGATTTCAAAATAAAACTTTCCACCAAAACCAAGCACATTCATGTAGGTGATAGCCAGGCTGCACAGTAACACTTCTTCAGATCTAGAATATAACCCTTAAACATACAGATTAATACAGGCCAGAGGGGAAATTTCAGTCTCTTAAAGGAGATGGTAACATCTTGAAAAAAATATTGAATTACCTTGTAGACGCTGCTCCAATATTTTGACTTGGCATTATTAGAGATGTCTGAGAACTTCTGTAGGATACGCTACCTGTTGGAATCAGATTTTTGAAAACAGGACTGACATGAACTACCCATTTTACTTAAGAGATAACTTTGAAAACAAAGATCAGTGCTTTTATTGCATGATTTGGGACAAATTAATGATTGATTCATTCAAGAATTAAAAATGGTGCACAATTACAACAGTCAATGAGAGAACTCAGCTGTCACAAAAACATCATATTACACCATCCCTGCAAATCTTGTTCCAGTTAAACACGTGTGTTGGTTTCTTTCACCTTCTTTCATTCATTAGACTATTATTAGGCTATCAAGACAGCTGTGCTGAAGTGCTCCAGTTCTTCAGCTAATCTTTTTTTATCCCATCCACCTCTGAGAAGGAAATTTTTAGTGCACCATTAAATCATTGTTTCCACTTGCCCTTACTTTTGCATATAAACTTTGATTCCCTCAGCATTGTCCACCGCAAAACTTTATGGGATGTTTCTGAAATGTGCTGAACACATAACTGTTCTACATATAATTTTACTATCTAATAAATATCTATTTATATTTAGACACAATAAAAAAAACAGTTAACCTCAGCTCTCTTTATCTTGTTATGCCTAAATTTATAGGCAAGCACGCATTTAGAAAGGATCTGAGCTATAAATCAGACATAACATAGAAAAAGCAATTTTTCCTCCTTCATTGAAATTGCACTGCAGTTGCATTTGTCTTTGTTTCAGGACATTTACACCATGTAAAAACACAAGAGTGCTAAAAGCTCTTTATGCAGCTGGAGGTGGAGTCTATGAATTGCTGAAGCCGGGTGACAGCCTGTCTGAGCATGGACTGCTGCAGAAACATGCTGAATGTAAAACCAAGAATGACAGAGACACACGAATAGTAGGCCTGCAATGCATTAGGAATTCTGGGACACTCCTCACAAATAAACAATTCTCAAGAGACTGCACCAATTTCAGTAGGCTGTTACTCATGACTTGTACATCTTAGTGTTACCCAAACTCAGGGCATGAAGGAATGAAAGAAAGTAGTGGCAGGTAAAATGTCTTATACCCTATTACAGTGATAGGGTGAAAAAAAAATCACCTTTTTGATCTCAACTACCTCACTTTTGTTATTCAGTATTTTTTTTAACTTCCATTTAGTTTGCCCCCTTTTCTTCATGTGATGTTTAATATGTTACTCTCTGTTAACCACAAGCAGATAAAATTATGAAGCTTAACAGAGGGTCAACAATGTATATTGCAAGTATTCCTGTTCTGTTCAATCATACACAGAGTTACAGTATTTTCTTTGCAACTGTTGACTTGGCAAAAATCGGTTTGGTTACAAGTAATCATTTACTGAACAGAGGAGGTAAGTACTAAGAAAACATTTCACACTTCATTTTAACCATTTCCCAACTGCTGGATTGAAGTCCATGAGGTAAACTCCTTACACCTCAACACAATTCAAATTTTTTCAGTAAATTGCTAATGGATGGATTTTAATTTATTCATCCTCTAAATGTAACAGAAATTTTATTCAGTTACAAAGTTTACTTTTACTCACCCATACGTCCATCCTGTGGTGGAGTTATTACTGATAATCTTGTTGGACCAGTTGGTGTCTCGAGCTAAATGGATGGCAAGTCATTAACCACAGTTTAATAAGTATATTAATTATTAAGACATTTTAAGCAATAGTGTTGTATTTTTGAGGTCTGAAGAGCCTGTAGATTTCTGGAACTCCCTGCTGTCAGTTTTGTTCATAGCACTAAAATGCAAAACCTAAGAATTAAGTTACTATTTTTAAAGATCGGGGCGGGAAGTAAGTGTATTTTTATTCTGATCTGTCACATTCAGATAAGAAACAGATCAGACACTCCCATTGTTTTCTGTGCTGAGATTCCATTTGCAAGCCAGCATCTGTTCCTGGATGTTACCTCTCCTAACCAGGATACCAACACTGTGAAAAGCTCCTGCCTTCATTCTCACGTTACCAATATCATTCAAAACTTGCAATTCCCTACCCAGGTATCAGAGTCTAAATGGTGCTTTCAGACCACTGACATTTTTGTCATATTGAGATTTTAAGAATTATCTCTTTAATTTGGCATCACAAGTGTAAAAGCCTGTATATGGCATGTGGAGAATATAGTTCCAGAGATTAATGTCGTGATTTATTTCCTTTTGGTTTCTTTTGGGGAGCTTCTGACTTCTACCCTGCATCAAGCTTATCTGAAATGAGCATGCACATTAGAACTGTTTTGAATAGGATGGGGGGAGAATCCTATTTTCTGCAGCATTAACAGAGCAGGAGAAATCAAAATAATATATGTGTGTAACTATACATAAACATATATTAAAAAAACCCACTTACTTTCCTCATTGGTGAAGGTACAGGATCAATCTCCATTGCCTCCATCCTTGCAAGAAAGGTCAAAATAAGTATGACATTGTAATAAAAATAACATTTTCATTATACAGACTAAAATGGTGTCAGATTCTAATGTTAAATTTGACTAGTAATGGAAAAGCATAATACATAACACATGTAAGTATTTAGGACTTATTCTAAAACTCACTAGAAGTAAGAAAAATCTATTCAGTGATTCTGAGCTTTGGTTTAGACATTTACAGAGAAAGTTATTTTATGATTAGCATTATTATTCTTCTATTTGTCTGAATAAATATGCATATTTATGTATTTGTCATTTGTATCCACAAGGGCACTCTGAAACTCTATTTTTTTGTAGAAAAGAAAGTCCCGGTCAAAGGCATAGAAACATTTTATCTTGAGCAAGCTGTATATTCATTGTACTTAAAATTAAATGAGTCTTACTGGACTGGTTCATCCCATCTAACTTGAGACAACTACAGTGTACATATAGGTGTCTGTACAATACATTTAGTTTTTCCCTATGGTAAATGGAGAGTATCTCACTAATCTATCTATCCATTCATCCAGAAATTCTTTGGAATAAGGTGCATCATGCCTTAGATTTCTTTCCAGTGACCACAATCCATACAACTGTTATGTACACTTGGATAGATAAGACCTTCCTCAGTTCTTTCATATTTGAACAGTTTGCAAAAACAAAACACAAAATCAGAAAATATTTTAAACTCATTACAAAAAATGTTACTTTCTGTATAAAAAATTAGTTAAGATTTTCATTGAAAATTAACAAATTTGTACCTACATTTCAGAAGTGGAAGGACGACTAGAATGAAGAGAATATGAAGAATAAACATTCTGTTTTCTTGAAGGAACTGAAATCATTAAGAAATTTAATTTTAGAACACAGCTATGTCCAGTGACAGGTATTCCACAGTTAATATCTTAAACAAACACTTCTTACTGGAAAGTGGATTTTTGCTTGTACTGGAAAATGGAAGTGGCGTAGTTTTTTCAGGAGGTTTCATACTAGAGGGGAAAGAAGAAAGAACAGATATAAATCGAAAGCTGGTTTGATTATTTCACATGTCTAACTAGTCAATAAAGTATAAAGCATAAAGCATTTTATACTATATAAATTTTATATATATATATAAAATGCAAAGCATTTTATCCATCAGTAGCTGGTTTTAACATGACACTATTTGCGCTGAAGCAAAATAAGAATTTATTTGATAAGCCATGAATTTTCTCTTTATATCATAATATCTGCAGCACTCATACCCAAAAATATCAATTTAGCGCAACATTATGGCAAGGTACTTTAGGGAACAAAAGATGTTAAAATACAACTATTAACTATAGCTAAGCTCAAAATTCATTTAATTTCATAAAATTATACATTCACCAAACTTTAAAAATCTAGTTATGAAAAGAAATGTTGGCACCTTCACGAAATTCACCAACAGCTTTGTAAAACTGGTACCTTTGACAAGAACCATAAATAGGAGGAATATGTTTACTGGGTAAGCAAGGAGAGGCATTAGGACACTACTCTCTTGGTAGAACTAAAAAAAAAATCTAAAATTCAGCAAGAACTTTGATATAACCAAGATGCTATTTATTTGAGATGCAGACCAGAAAATGGTGGCAGTGAATAAAAATATACAAACTGCAATAATCCACCACATACAGAGTTTCCTTTATATTGTTTTTTCTTTCCGTTACCTTGCACCAGGCAGTCTAAGAGAGCACAATACAGTATTATGTGTATTTTACAGTCAAGAGAAGGTCTGTACATAAAAAAAAAACCCACAGAAAAGGAATAAAGATCAACAAATTTGTGCAATTAAAGTGCCGGTTTCATGAACTGGCTTATTAAGGAAATTTCAGTAACAGTTTTGGCTTTATATTGGAATAAATAAGATGAAAAGATGAAGGTGTATCAGTCATTAAACAGGGGGATAAGGATGAGCGATCTCTTGGCTACCATTTTGAAACATTTGAGAAAAAAGACTAATTCAAGATGAGACAAGTAGTTAATTTTTACTAGAAAAATAAAAGATGAGAACCATGTTACAAAACTCTGGTAACTTTGTAAATGGGCTAAGACACCAGGAAAGGTATCATAGCACTGTCCATAGTAAAGGTATCAGAGCTGCTAGAAAGTCCATTGCAAAATACACAAACGTGGTTACGTAACTGCAAACAAAAATTTAGAATGGAGTATCTATATGACAGACTTGATGAAAAGTTCATTTCTGAGTCAACTACTGAGTTGAATTTTAAATTAAAAGGATTTCGTCCTGACAAGATTGATTAATGTGAATAAAATGGATCTGATGTCAGAAATCACCGTTTATTTCTGTAAAAATACAGAAGACAAACAAAGCATGACATTTTTATTGTTTTATCAATTAAACTTACTGTTGTCTGATTACATTTACTTTTGCTGAATTAAACCTCTTACCATTGTAACTTTTGCATTTGTTGTGTTACTCTCTTGAGAGACTCTTCCAGCTTTGCTATCTGTGAGATAATCATAGATTTAAACAAAATCTATTTGTGTGATATATAGCTTCATTTTCATCTGACTAGTATTCTAAAGTGTTGAAAGGCTGCTTTCTATTGGTTTTAATCTTAAAACATCATTGCTATTCCAGATTTATTGGAGCTGTTATGGCTGTGTTATGGATCCATTAAACAGTCAGTCTGGAAGAGATATGCTTCTTTTTGGCAGTTAAAGACTTAGTTTGATTACCTTTTGTTAAGTGTGCTGGTAATACTGGATAAATGAATACTAGGAAAATGCTTAAAAACAGTTTTCTTTTCTTTTGCTTCCTATTTTCCATATCTGATATAAAACCTATGTTATGATTAATATGGAGTTATCTGGAAAAGCTACCAATAAATGTACAAAATGCCACGTTCCCATATTTCTCATTTCAGATTCAAAATGTATTCAGTTCACTGCAGTTACCTATTTGTAATAAGCTTAAGTGAAAAGTATTTCCTACTATGTTAGAGACAGAACCAAAAATATCTCCATTAAAGAATGTTATGAGCTGGCAAAATTGAAGAATATTAAGGTCAAGAACATTAGGTCACCTCCCTAGTATGTGTATTTTTTACAGTCTGTCATTATGTGCACATATATTTTATGAAGGATGTAAAAATTTACTCAATAGCCTCAATACTGTATCTATACTTTATCCTTAATTTCCATTATGTGACCTTAATTCTTCACATTGTTCATATTTTGATTTGAAGGCAAATTATGAATTTGCTTAACTTTTCATGCTTCTCACACTATTATTTGAGTCCTTTAATAAAATTACCTGTTTTATAAAATCATATTGTTTGTGGGAGATACTATGCTCTTTTTGCAGATGTAAAACTCTGCAAAACAGATTGAAGACATAATATAATTAATGTAAGATCTGTTTTTTGATATTCTTCTGTTTTCTTCTTCCTAATGAGAGCTAGGTTTGATTAAGGAGGTCAGGACCAGTCAGGAAGAATGTACTTTATCCTGTCGCTCTGTAGGACTGGGCAATTTTAAGACCAAAGTACCTTAAAGAAGGTAACTATTTGATTTTCAGTATTTTGGGATCCTAGCATAAACAGGACATCTAGACCTACCAGGAATATGGACAGCAAGTGCCCACCATCACCTGCACCCCAATATCTGCACAATTCACAAAAACAGCAACAAAGCAGTTTAATGATGACCATGAGACCTTGTTGGTTGACAGTGACAGGGATGACAAACTAGAAGTAAGGAAGGGAACCTGAAACAAGACAGCCAAGCATGAGAAACTGGAATGGTGTTTAATACAACCAGCCTCTTCTGACCCTGATCCAATGCAAGCAGTTTTAGCATACCAACAATACACAGAATGAGCAAAACAACAACAAACCCACCCAAAACAGTGTGTCATTGAAGCAGCAACCAACTATATTTTCAACTGTTTCGGTACTATCACCCAAACATCTTCCTTAGGTCAAGTACCATCCCCTGAGCACTTTACAAACACTCTTGAGTGTATGTCTCAACAGTAAATAACTTAGAAAATTACCATTAAAAACTATCAAAACTCTCCATAGATTCTTTGGAGATAACATCTCTATTTATGCTGAATTCTATTAAGAGATTTATTTTACTCTGTCTACAGGTTTCAGTTTTACCATCTGGAGTTGGTACAATAGATTAGAAGAGGGATGAATCAGGATTCCTCCCTGATCTGACTTTGAAAGCAGAAGGACAGGACCCTAAAAGAACTACACACACCACAGTACACTACGACTGATCCCAAAATGCATTCATGAAGAAGAGGGAAGAATGGGCCACAGAGCACCTAATTTTCCAAGCTTTCTATCCAAGACAATCATACCACAAACTCTCCTCACACATTAAATGGCCACCTGGGCAGCTACGAGCTTTTCTCTGCCATTTCATACATGAGGCACCCACCCATAGGTCAAGTCACCAATACTGCCAAGTAGCTTTAAGCAATATCCCATGTCCTTAGAAATGAAAGAAACATCCAATTATTTTATCAAATATTTAGAAGTAGCTGAAAAATGAAAAAGAAATCTGCCTTCCAACCTACAAAGGAAGAAGCAGAGTCACAAATGCAGTACCTGTTCTCCACAGAATAATTAATTCTGTCCTTCTTCCCACTGAGCTATTCCAAATTCAGGGTATTAGCCCTTAGTCTTGTTCCCCATTGCTCAAGCTTCTCATTTATTTTGTCAGCCCTAGTCTTCTTTTCCTCTGGGCTTATCTTTTAGCACCTATCTCTCCCCACCTCTTTCACTTTCCCATCCATACAGTGAATTTATTTCTTCCCTCCCTGTCCTTTGATTCTCCTTTTAATCTTAATGACCTCACAACTAGAATATTTTATTGAAAACAGTCACCAGAATTAATAGAGTCCTCACAGAATAAACAATTAAAAACTGGTATTTATAATGACAGCAATGAGTCAATCCTGATAAATTATTCTACGTATTCTGATAAAAGATTAATATAGTTTCTAAAAATAAACCAAACTAACAAGGCAAAAATAAACAAAACCCAAGAAAATCACAATTAGAGTTACCTTTTGTTTGTGGTATGTTAATAAATGCTTACGATGTTTTTCTTGAAATTCTGAAACCTAAAAATAAATACTGTTATATCAAGCTTCACATAATTACATTTATGCACCTCAGCAAAGAAGTGACAGAAAAGAACTACTTCACAGTATTCAAAATTTTCTGTATTTTAATACGTAGTTAACGTATCTTCTTTAAACCCTATCCAAAAAAAACCCCAAAGGTTTAAGTTATTATCACTGATAGAGAAAGTCTTTTAAAGTTAATTTAATCCAATATGACCTACACTAGAGTTGGTAGATTTATTTCACTGAAGTTATATTTTATCACTATGTTCAATAAAAAGGTAAAGACATTAGAAAGCCAGTTTAACTGCAGTGTTTCTTATTCATTAGTGCTAAGCAAACACATACAATTAATGGCAACATAAAAAGTAATCTGTCCTACTGGCAATTATAATATGCCTTGTAAAAATACCCTGTTAATTAAAAAATAATTGTTAGACACACTCTCTGGTGATGTGTAAGCACTTCTTGTGTCCAAATGAGGATCATAAACCATGACAGGTTAAAAGTAAAAATGACAAGGTAGGCAAGACAAGAGCTTGAGGAACAAATTACCATAGGCAATAACTTCTAATAAATCTTTCTTCTCATGTGTAAGAAAACTGCCAGAAAATGTGAAGGAATAGAGACAACCAAGAAGAAACACTCTGAGAACATAAACCCACAGAGAAGTATCCAACTTAAATGGTTACTGTTTATTCCCTGTGGAAGAACCTGGGAGGTTCCCACTGAATACTCATCAAAGGATCAGGTGTGTCTTCAGAAGAGCTGATGGAACAACCCTCAGTAAGAGATGGCTCTGAGCTGCCTCCCCTCACTCAGAAATGAGTTCTTGGGTCTAAGAGAAACTTGAATTTGTCAGTTTAGTGCTCAGTACCAGTCAAAAAGTAAATCAGATCTTACCAGTCATTTAAAGCAGAATACGGGACATCATGATTCCCCTTTAAAAAATGCATGTTACTATATCCTGAGTCTGCTTAACATCTCAGAAAGGATAGAGCAGGTCTGAAAATAGTTCAGATTAGTCAGAGGTATGCAAGAGCTTCAGTAAAAGAATGACCACATAGAATATGACTCTTCATGGCTGAAAAAAAGATTATTTGAAGAAGGGATGAATTAGCAGTCTAAAACTAATGATTAGCACAAATGTAGTGCACGGGAATAGATACCTTTTCCTCCAGAATGGAATTCAAGAGTATCAAATGAAACTAACAGGTTAAAACCTGAAAAATGAAATCATCATAATGCAGTGAACAACCTGTGGACCTCCATTCCACAGTATGAGACAGATGCTAAAATGCAGGAAACAACCTGACAATTACGTGGGGAAAAATATCCACCACAAGCATCTGAATGCAGAGGACCAACCCCACCCTGAGAAATCCCTGTGCCAGGAGTTTTTGAAAGCTGGGAGACTCTTCTGAAGATGTATCACTACATGCCAGCTCTGCTCTCATGCTTTCCTAGGCACCCACTGCTGTGACATGATATTAGATTAGATAAGATGCTCTTACATCTTTTGATGCTGGGACAAGTTCTGAACACAGCTCAATGCCTTCACTATACTTCAACATGTTCCCAACAGGTTATCTCAGGCTACAGGCAACCTACCTCAGCCTTTAGAGATTGAGCCCTCTTTTTCCTTCCTTTGGCACATTATGGAAGTTTGCATTCCTATGTAATTGGAGGTGTGGTTCCCTGCATTTGTTCAGTTTACAGAAAAACTGCTGATCCTGCTGTTAAAAAGTGGATATGGAAGGATGGAGGAAGGCTTCATGTTTACCTTGTGTCACCTCTGCATCTGAGGAGCAGCCCTGCTCAAGAAAGGGGCCAAGCGCAGCTCTGGAAAAGCCTGTGAAGTCTGGGGTAGAGCAAATGTGAATCCATGACCACTGCTGGAGAAAACAGGCCATATTCCCTGGGTCACTGTTCTGCTGGATCAGGAAGCTCACCCAAAGATCAGCAAGTCTCATCCCAAGGAGATGAGAACAGACAATGAAGGCTGCAGCTGGACCCAGGCAGAATGTACTGCTGGAGTGGCTGAAACTGCTGCACAGGGACAGGGACACAAAGTGCCAAAGCCAAGCTGAAGAGATACAGAAAATGAGGAGGAAATGGGAGTTTGTATGCACTCATTTAACCCAGACAGCTACTGAAGTTTTTGACTGGAAACTAAGCCTGAAGAAAGGAACCCTATCTGGAATTTACCAAAAGCAGGAGGAGATTGACCTTGGAATCATTTACTGCATCTATCTGAAAAAAAAAAAAAGAGACCTGTTTTGATTAAAAAAAGAAAAAAAAAGAAAAAGAAAAAGGGAGAGAGAGCACAGTCAGCTCAGGACTGTAGCCAGCTCAGGTTTTCACTGTGCAATTTTTTATTGCTATAATTAAGGCACACTATCTGGGCACATTCAAGCTTCTGGCAGATCTAATTTTTCATTGCATGGCATTGAAAGTGACTTTACACCATTAGAATAACCAGACTAGTGGTCCTTAGAGAGAGTTTGAAAACATAAGCAGTGACCATAATGAATAATTTATGTCTTCTTAAGAACTTTGAAACTGTACAATTAAGGAAGTAAAAATGGTAATGGGCATACATCCATTTTCAAGCATTCATTCATATACTTCTCCCATTCACATAAAAATCAGTAGGAATTGCTGATTATTTTATAGAGTTAAAAAGTTTTAAGGCAGATTCACCTGTAATATTTCTTTTGAATATTTCTTGCATAACACATCTACTCCCATGAACAGTGATTGAATATCAGGACTTATCTATGAAGAAAGGAAAGTATACCAACGTTAGGATTTTTATTAGCAAATTATATTAAATAAAGTCTTTTGTACAGTGTTTCTTAAACTGACTGATGTATATAGATTAAAAAAATTGACAGATCAGGGTAGGATAATGCAGAAATTGAAAACAAGCCCAGTTTTCTTTAATGGCCTTATCAACCATATGGAAGGCATTGGGCTTTTGTTTAAATATATTACACACATATATCCTTATTGCACACATATATCCTTATTGCAATTCAGATAGTACCAGTGTCCAGAGGACATTCAAGGAGGATGCTGTGGCCCCTGGAAGAGGCATTGCATTCAGACCAACAGCCAGGTTTCTGGCAGCCCCTTTTGGTTCTCACCATTCCCAGCCACATGGATGCATTTTATAAATCAGTTTTGTTTCAAAGTCCTTTTTCAGAACAGTTCTAGTGCTGACTGGGATTCCTTTGTCTCTCCTGCCCACTGGGCAGCAGAATATTATCCTAGAATAAAGAAAGAGCCCTAAAGTAGTTGCTGAATTTCTTAAGTATTTTATGACTTGTGTCTTTTAATCAGAGATCATGATGTGGCCTCACAAATGGCCACCTGTGCTTTTAAAAAATGTTGAATAAGTGCTCTATACCTAAGCCATCATTGTAATAAAAATATATTTATTACTTATGGTGAGGAAAGCATTGCTGCAAAATATAAAGTGAATTTCAGAATAATAGTGACATTTGAACATCTATCCAAATCTACAAAATAGTGTAGAGAATTTAAGTGTTACTTTAATCCAGAATACACGCGTTCCTAATCTGCTCATAAGAAAAACAAAGAAAACACAACTCCAAAATAGTTATACTAGTTACAGTACTACGTTAAAATAGTTAAACAGCTTTCAAAAACAATGAATCTCAGGAAAAAAATCTACCTGTAAACTGGAAGGTTCTCTTTGATGTATTGTAAATGTGTAAGAAAAGACAGGTTTACAACTAGCCCAAATTTGAATTAAAAAAGCAAAAATAATGCTGGCATACTTACACGATAGGCGAAGGCTTTCCCAGAAAGAAGGCAGCCCTTATGTAAGTAACCACCTTTCAAAATCCAGTAAAAAAGAACTGAAATTGCTGTAGGCAAAATCTATAAATTACTCCCAGAAGTATTAAAACTCTCAAAAAGCTTAAAAAAATAGAAGAATTTTAGAAGGTGAATTATTAAAAGAAATAAGAACTAGGCCACCTGTGAATGAAGCATAAGTTTTCTGGGATACTAGGAAAGCAGAAGGATAAGTGCAGTCACTTTAATTAAAGATAGTGCATTGAAAAAGGGTTAGGCTTTGCTCCAGTTTGAAATGCACAAACATCTAAAAAGACAATATTTTTACCCACACCAAAAATATCTTAACACTAGCATAAAGTCAAATACCCAAGATTCAATAACAGTCAAACCTATTTTCAATGTGTGCTTAGATTATATCTTTTTAATAATAAAGGGAAAGGGGGTGTCTTATGTATGAAAAATAATGTGTGTGAGGAGCTAAATTAACGACCTGGATTTGCAATGGATTTGTATTTTCTGTTTCCCACATTGTGACATCAGCTACTGCGATGTCTTGTGCAGCAATTCACCTGATGGCCTGCACTGTTTGCTCACTGCAGAGCTGTGCTTGCAGCTGCCAATGCATTTCTGATTATTGATGAGCTGTACCTGCACTCCTCTCACCAGGGGAAAGCAAGGAAAACTGCTTTTCCTTGCTTTCCCCAGCTACTAATCTTTACAGAACTCACAGGAGATAGTTAATTGCATTTGAGACTTCCTCTGCACTTTTGAATTTGGTTGACATTAGCCAAAGCATTCAAAAATTTCTAACTGACACATGGAGGAAGAGAAAAGCAGACAGACAGATAGCACAGTTAACCTACCTATGGTATTTATGCAAAGAAAATACAAACAAAACAATAATATTCCATCTAGAAAACTTAATGTATTTATAAAAATACATTTAGCTTCTTTTAAGTGAAATGTATTCATAGGAGCCAAGCTCTTGCATTCTATTTAGGGTTCTATCAAAGCAATGACCTTGGTTTAAGTACCTACCAGATTTGAAAAAAATAAAACCCAACCAGCTTCATGCTGATGTAAAAGCTCTTTCAAATACAGGTTTGTACAACACTGTTTGTATTTTATCTGTTGCATGGAGGAGTAGCAGATGTTAATATAACATTCTGAAATACTGAACAGATTCTGATTTAGTATAACGCTTAACCACCCTCTGGGGAAAAGCGAGTGGGGACCATGAGACACAGAAGGAAGACATAAAGGTGACAAGAACGCATCACTGCAAAGATGAGAATATTTAATGTGTACATGTTGATTACCCCAACAAACAATTTAATTAGGAGTTCTAACACATTTATAGGACCTCCTCCTCATTGGGAATTCTTCCATAGCATCAAGCGCATAAAGCTTACCAGGTATATTTCCACTAAGGTTCCTGAATTATAGAGCCATGACTTTTTTATATGCATCTTTAATTATCATTCCAATCATTTTATCTGTTCTTAATCAGGGATAAGCAATCATCATTAATGTCTTTTTTAAAGAATATGGTAATTTGCTTCCTTTCAGCCCTCCAGAGCAGTGGCAGGTTCTAATGAAACATCTAATATTTTTGTTAGTATCCCAATCATTGCATTTGTAAATTCTTTCTGCATTTTTGAAGTAAATTGTCAAGTTCTGCTGAAATAGTGCAATTTAAGACTGATTTAACTTAAAAATTGCATTGTTTTTAGCAAGGTTTTAGACAACCTCCAGAGGTCCCTGACAATTTAAATTATTCTTTGACTGAAAGTAATAACAAAGTTTGCAGCATCAATAGGTTGATATTGAAAGCATATTAAAATATGCCCTTTAGAATTTTTACGAAGGGCTTTTTGATTGTTTTTGTATTTGATTACTGTGTGCATTGTTCCTTTGTATTATAATTGCATTTTGTTGTTTTGTTGCAATTTTATTTTAATAGCATTGTCTTCTTCAGCGTGCAAGATTCCTAGAAGGCCTTCATGTTTAACTGTATTGAATTTTATTAAATGTTTTAAGTGTTTCTCTTTTATCCTTATGAGGCATTGTCTCTTAGGTAGGCATCAGTCTACAAAAATATAAATGTTTTCACAACCTATTGATGAAATCAGCTAAAGAGAAGATTGCTCCTGGGAGAAATGGCAAAATTAAATATTCTTAATGGTTTATCAAGAAAGGGAATTAAAAGCTCTTAATTCTTCAGTGAGTAACAATATTTCAGCCCACTAATATTTCAGATCCTTTCTTATTTACACAGCCATGAGGAAAATAGTTAATCTTAAGAGAAAACAGGGAAAACAAACCTAATCCACTTGAAAACATTGCTGAGCCATCATGCAGGTTTTCAATTCAGTCCATTACATGAAATAATTCACTACAGTTCGTTTTCCGTGATGTACAAATGCCAAAATCAATAAACATTTTTCACATTTTGATAGTAGTCACTGATGTTACACAGTAACCAGTAACATTTCTTGAAAAGTTTAGAATGATTTACAGTCCAGCAGAACCTGAAAACCTAAAAAGTCTCCACAGGTTTTAATTTGAAGGAATATATACAACAAAAAGCTGAGCTGTCTAGTGCGTAAGTAACTACGTTTAACAACTACTATCAGTAAATATTCATGTCACAGTTGGCAAAAAAAAGGAAGCATTTTGTAATGCAAATAGTTTAGCTGTTAAGCAAACCACAGATTAATGTAACGCAACAAAACTAAAGCTTGATTTACCTGTTTTGAAAGGACTAACGTACGACAAGCAGTTCTACAGACCAAACATTCATCTTTTTTGCCTGTAAGGTGAAGACATATTTAAAATATACAGCAAACTGAATAGATATTGAATACATTGTAAATAGAATGTGATGCCTAAACCTCTGGAGCTTGTGGAAGAAATCAGCAGGTTAAACAAGAAGTATGAATAAACATGAATAAAGAATTTGATTCTATAACCATTACACAGAGTTGCACAGGATAAATGTGTGTGAATGTCATCAGGTCTTATTCCTGCAAATAAGCACTCATGTAAATGATTTTATGAATATCATTAGTGTCACAGGATGCAGGTGACTTCCCTTGATTTAAATAGGACTACTTGCCTGCTTTAATTAAATGTATGCTTAAGTGCACTAATGACTTACAGTCAACCTGATATGTGGCTTTTTAGACTGGGACAGAGTCTGGTTCTCCCAAGAAAATATATGAAACACAAATGTCACAGAATTAATAATTTTACCTTTTGAATTCCTCCAATGAAAAAAACAACAAAATCACTTTTTAAAACTTTACCACTTTTAAACTGTCTCTTTGATTATTTGCAAACATATTAGAAAAATACACATTGTTTCAAGATTTATAATTGATAATTTTACTAGCTACATTTTAAGATTCTAAGGATTAACGTTTATAAACATCTTTAAATACATTTTTAAACCTTGTATTGTCAGTAATATTGAATTCACAGCAAAAATATATGTAGTCTCGCAGGTGTTTTTTTGTCAAATGCTATTAAGAGCAGCAACGAAAGATGTTGGTTCTAGGAGCCTGCAAGCTGTATTTAGAGGCTGCATTTTATGATCCTCTATCTTCAAGAGCAACCCTGTGAATATGTCTAGTCCAAAGTTTTTAATTCTGAAATACAGATTGATTATTTCTTCTGGGTGCCCTTATAAAAACCAGGGCATTTAGCATGATCTCAAAGGGAAAAACATTTATATTTGTCTGCTGCCTTTTTTTTCTTTGGAAAAACAACTTCATTATTCCTCTGTCTTTCCCACATATCTTCGTCCGAGAACATCACAGGGGTCCCAAAATATGATTCTGGAATTGTACATAACACAAGAGATTCAAAACATCACCCCCAACCTTCCCTTATGCTGCTGAAAGTTTTCAGGAACAATACTGAGCCTTAAAACTTACTAAGACTACTACTTCCAAAACCCACCCTAAACAAAACCTACGTTTTTAAAATTGCTCTTTCACTAATGAAAAACCAAATTAGCCAGAAGAGAGTGCTATCTATTTGGGTTTTACAAAATTATGGATCATGAGCATCCAGAATCCAGTTGTATTGAAGCCTCCATTGCCTGCGCCCAAGGCTTGCTCTCAAAGCCACATCCACCTGGAGGCGGACACAGACAGGTTTTACTGTTTAAAGCAAATCAATAGCAAGGATTGGAAATGCTTATCAGTAACATTCGAAAAAGTGCTCAGAGCTTTGTTTGTTTCCACATCGGGTCAGAAATACCACTGTTAAGGGTGGATGTGTGCACGCCAGCACAGCCCGCCCCGCCGGGCGCGCCCCAGCAGCCATTACCTTTCTGCAGGCAAATCTCACAGAAAACGTGGCCGCAGCTGGTGAGGCTGAACAGCGGCGTGGGGTTGCGGGGCTCGCAGAAGCAGGAGTTGCAGAACACGGGCACGGCCATGGGGCAGCGGAGCAGGCCCGGGGGCTGGGGCAGAGCCGTCATTCCTCAGGCCGAGCCCCGCGGGTGCGTCCCCGCCACGTCCCGCCCGCTGAGGCGGCCCCGAGGGCAGCGCGGCCCGCGCCCCGCTCGCCGCGGGGCCTGAGGACGGCAAAGCTTGGTCCTCACACCCCCGTACCGCCCCCGCCTAATAATTTGGTATTCTGGCCTCTCGCTACCAAACTGGAGCGGCGCCCACGCAGAGATTGCTCTGAGAGATTCCTTTTCCCGTCCCCAAACGTGGGGAACTGACTGCACCCACAGGGTTCCGGGCAGGGGCTTCAGAAGGAGCCCCGCCGTCCTCACTCCTCCCGGATCAGCAGGTGGAGGAAAAAAAAAAAAAGAAAAAAAAAAAGAAGCCAAAAAAACCCCAAAAAACCAACGAACCAAACAAAAAAGACCAAACCAACCAACAAACAAACGAAAAAGCAGAGAAAATTGCGGATTTCACTCTTTTAAATGCCAGAATCCAGGAAATTTGTTAATTCGTCGTCACAGGTTTGCTGTGGCATCTTCCGTTGTGGAAAAAAGGCAAAACAAGGATATTTTATGTTCATTAGAACAATAGACGACCCCATTGCTTGCTAGTTTCCCTTGATGAAAGTTTTAGGGGAAAAGTCCCTTACAGACCTAGTTGCAGTGCAGGCTGTAAATCTGGGTATGAACCACAAACTGCAGAGGAAACTTCACAAAGGCTTCTGTCTCCAAAGTGCTTCCCAAAAGAGCTGTGACTCAGCTTCTGCTTTGTAGAGTTGATTAAAAATCTTGAAGGAGACTGAAAACACTTCACAATAGCAAAGATGATGATGATGATGATGATGAGTAGTAGTAGTAGTAAAGAATTAAGCAATCTCGAGTTATATTCAAGGCTTCCAAGTCTCGGTGCTGAGTCTATACTTTTTAAAATTAATATGGTGGAACATGGTGAGCTCTTTTATAAATTCTGAAGTGTTGCTTGTCCTCAGTCACCTGCTGGAGTGTATTGTAAGTGAAATGAGTTATGTTTATCATTGGGATATGGTTAGGAGCCTTGCAATAAATATCAGCTAAAGTCTGAACCACAACCTTGTCGCAACACTTTATTACTTTATTCTTGGACTTCATATACCATATGGTTTTAACACATATTTCCTTCTTACCCACCACCAAAGATGTTATTACAAGACATGTTGTGAGTGAGTGCTCTATAAAAGTAAATTTAATAACACTTATTTACTGGTCATTCCAAGAGGTAACTCTAAAGTACAGGACACAACACAGTGAGTAGTTTTATGAAGTTTTATTTTGATTGATTTGGTCCCTGGAACAAATGCTTTTTGTCTATGCTTTGTATCAATTTTAATGATTCTCACATACTCCCAGCTGTATTTTAATTCCCATACTGGAATGGGGAAATGTTAGTGGACTTAAAGGGCAATGTCATTTCCTTGCTAATGAAAACAACAGGTGAGGAGATAGAAAAAAAGAAAGAAAGCAATGCCTTTAGAACTATAATTGGTCGACAGATATTTCAGCTTTCATTACCTTTTAAACTAGCAAAGGTTCTAAAAAGACAGATAGGAAAACAAACCACAATATTTTGCTATCACAGTGCTCTAGAAACTTTGACTTCCATGTCTATATACATAACCACCTCCAACTCCACCTTACACTACTGCTGCTTTGTCAGGCTAATTATCTGGATTTTTAACCACAGCTTTTGGCTTGTCATTGTATGATACTGTAGTTACACCACTAGTTGTACCTAAACTAGCTAAATTAAGGCATAAAGATATATGCAACCGAGCTGCAATAAGTGAAATGGAAAATTAAGTCAAAAACTGGTAAGTTCCAGAGGCAGTCATTAAAGTTGCTAAATAATTAAAATAATAAAAATTCTCAACCCAGAAATGTTTAGTACAGGAGTGAATTAAAATAAAATTGGCATTGTTTACCAAGAAACCTATAATTTGGGTTACTTTGGCATATTTCATGAAGACTATAATTTACATAAACAACTGTGGGAGGCATCTGATTATCATCAATTCTGTAGCCTAATGTTCAGGGCTTTTCTGGAAGTAAAAACTAAGTACAATTCCAAATTGCTTGTCTGGGTCTCCCTCTTCCATGGTAATTGCTGCCACCACTGATCAGTTCAAACTCTGAATATTTTACAAGAAAGCAGTCACAATTATATTTAGGTGTTACACATACATAGATTGAGTTCAAGACACTCTCACCCAATTAAGCACCGCAGGGGATGTAATTATTTCTGTTTACTATCTGAATCCTTGTCAGTCTGAAGTGCTGAACTGTTCATGGTAGTGCCAAATTACATTACTCAGCACCTAGAGAAATTTAAAATCTTAGGAAACTTTATTTTTGATTTCTATTTTAGATTTTACAGTCACTAGCTGAACTTAAATGCTGCCTTAGTCACTGACTCCTTCTTCTATATTTAGCTTTACATCTGTAAAGGGGGAAAAGACTTGATAAAATATGAGATTCAAGGAGTAAAACATAAGGGGATGCCAGAGATTGTGACACAGGTGGAGAGTTAGAATCAGAGCAGAAGATGAGAGAAGGTTGAGTTCTATACAAGCAATTTTCTCATAGGTGCAGGGTTTCTTTGGATGTTCAGTGTTAAATGGTGTGCAATTTTTGAGTCTGTGCATTGACTTTATAGAACTTAAACAAGCTTCTTAGATATAAAGAAATCCCTGAGAGATTTGATTTGCCAGATTCCAACAGAGATGAGTATTAGTGTTTGTACTATAGCCCACCACAAAATATTGCTGTTGGTTTCTTCACTTGTCTTCCGAAATTTTTCTTCACGCTCCTAGAGGATAAAGGAAAAGCATAATTATTATCTTTTGGCATCTGTATGTTTCATGGTAACTAGAAAGGCATCCCTCTTCTGCATAGTCAACGAAAACTTTTTTATGTGGATAAAAGTGAAGGTTTGTACTTATCGATATGGTGGATATCTTTACAAATCAAAACTGAGAAGCAGACACACTGCATCCTGAAGCAGAAAGGCAAACAGAGCTTCCCTTGTTCACAGATGTATTGTGCTAATTATGTTCCATTAGTTCAGATTTTAACCTGTTTGGGTTTACAGTCACTTCCATATTGCTGTCAAGAGCCCTTTTACAGCCAAATTTCTGTTTTTAGGTAACTAGTTCATATATTTCAAACACAGTCTAACTATCTGCATAGGTATAGAAAAGGGACTGGGTGTACACTTGTTGGAAGAAGAGCTTTATTTCTAACTTCGTGGGGATATATAAATATACAGTCAGTCATTTCATCCCCCACTCAGTAAAGTTTGTGCACACAGAGCAGCATGGAAACAACAGCTGGCAGCATCACCCACAGTGGTACCTGCCTGCTGCTCGGCTGCTGTGACTGACTCTGACCAAGAAAACTCTGCTTGGAAAATCCTACTTCAAAATAACACCTGCTGCTATAAAATAACACCTGTTTCTATAAGCATGAGTTCACAGTGATTAATTAGTTTTATGTTACTGCTTAAAAATATTTTGCAAGGTAATGGAGACTCTTTTGGTTAAATATCTATAGATTTTTATGAGGTAGTTAAAAATAATACTGCTATTGGATAATAAACCTCATAATACTTTATAAATCAGTAAGCCTATGCACAGTATTTATAACATTTCCATTAGGGGACATACATACTCTTTCATAGTCTTGTTCTTTGGTTACGTGATGAATTTGCTCGATTAGATGTTCTAGTCTGACATTAACTTCATTCACTTTGTCTTTGGCTTGAATAGCAGATTGATCCAAAAAATGTTCCCCAACTCTGATGTCCAAGTGGATACGCTGCAAACAGAAAAAATGTGTTCTCATTACTGTGTATTCTGCTTTTTTCAAAATTTCTTAGAATAAAAATGAAACAATGGATAATTTCCCCTTAAGCTCCTTGCAGGAAAACAGTTTTAATTGCTTATAAAAATCCCTCCTAAATGTAGAATCAGATGGAAAATGTGAAGGGTTTCTTAATTTTATTTTTAAATTAGTTATGCAAATTTACAATCTTCACTAATGTTAGGGCATTATTTTATGCTAGTATTGATTCAACCACCATTAAAATGTTTTCTTTGTCCAAAATAGTTTAAAAAATGACTGCTCATTCAATTTCACATTTCATCCTAATATTGCAGAAATTACATTCTTTAATAGTACTGCTGGAAGCTTTTTACAAATACTCTTCTAGGTTCCCTCACATAACTGTTTTCTTCACATTAGTTATCCAGTATGAAATATCTCCCAATATTCTCTAAGCTGTTGTATGATCTATAATAAAAATGCCTTGAACCTGCCAAGCAATAGAACCATATAAAGAAGAGAGAAGAACGAAACTTGCAATGTTATACAATTTTATTTTGGTGTGAATGAAAAGTTTTACTAAAACTAGTAGGAGAAAGTTCTCCTAGAAGCCAATTAGTACCTAAGAGAAAATAAAAAGGGTTAGCAAACAAATAATCTTCAAAACCCTAGAAATTTATATTAATAATAATTCTATATTATAGAAGTTAGGCCTACTCAGAGATCAGCCACAAAGGAAGAGCATCTCTTCTTTCAGCTGTCTTGAGGTTACCTAACTGAATAGGTAGAAATCCATCTCACAACCTTGTGGTCCATTAATTTCTTTATTTTGGTTTGAAGGAGTTCAGATAACCATCTGGTGCTTACAGAAAAACACTTAAAGATTTAGCTTAGCTAAAGAATGTTTTTCCTTTTGTGATCTTTATTCCTCCAGATATAATTAAAAAGAACAGTATTTTCCTTTTTTGTTTCTGTGTTCTTAAGCTAAACAAATCACCTTATTTAATATTTGTGATATTAATGTTCTTCTTCCCTGCATCTCTTCATTTCTTTTATAATAGGAAGGCCAGAACTCTACACGGTGCATATATCATAGAAAGTGATGTTAATACACCTCCATCTATACCAGATAAAAATCACCAGCACATCCTCAGAATCACATTCATAGTTAACTGTGGCCAGCCAAAGCTTTATCCCCCTTACCCTCTCTAGCTGATAAGCGCCACAATTTTTTTTTATGATTAGACCTAATTGCTTTTGCAATGTATATGATTAAATTTCCATTAATTTTTATCCATCAGCCTGTAAGAACACCTTGTTATTCCAGTATAATAATCCTACTCCAGTATTGTTGTTTCTGTGTTATCTACATGTTTTTGAAGTGCACAGCTAGGATGAGATTTAACCTACCTTAACACATCTAGAAGATGTTTATATTTAGCTGGTTATTTAACTCTTTTGCATTCAGCTGAGAAAAAAACCCAAGCCACTCTAGAGGGTAATTCTCTCCTGTTTTTGGGAAGCAGCAAATAGATAAAAATTTCAAAACAATATTTATAAATTTTTTTTGCTGCAATTGGTAGAGCCGTGACATCACCTCTGATGGCTTTTCTCTCCCCCCACCCCGCCCCATCTGCATTAAAACCAACCTTGCTGGTAGTAGACAATAACAAGCATGCTGATATATTCTTCATTTGAATAACTTTCAAAAACTAAAACGTTACATTTTCATTAAGAATCCAATCTAAGTTAGTGAAGACATGAAATATCTTTACAACAAGTGCTTGTGTTAGTCAATCTCACATATCTATCTTTTTGATCCAAATTAGTTGTTCTTATTGATCAGAATCTTTCACATTAAAAGCACAATACAAACATTAAATCTCTCTGTCCTTAGTCTTGCCTTAGTCTTGAATGCTGACTTCTTAAATATGAGAACAGTTTTTTTATGTCTTCATCTGCATAATTCTATGTTTGCTTTCTTTAATCGCTAAAAAACATTGAATG
This sequence comes from Dicrurus megarhynchus, assembly GCA_013399195.1. Lineage (NCBI taxonomy): Eukaryota > Metazoa > Chordata > Aves > Passeriformes > Dicruridae > Dicrurus > Dicrurus megarhynchus. Next base: position 2,411,075 of record VXAD01011242.1, on the reverse strand, counting down.
ATCCGCTAGAATTTAGACCAACTTCTAATCCAGTTTGTAATCTCTGCTGTTTGTAAATGATTTAAACTGTTACAACAAAGAATATTTAGGAAATACACCTACCAGTTTGCTTCCTGCAATTACTGCAAATCTTGTGGAATTAGACTGGAAACAGATGATATGTTCCCCAGAGAGGTAGGACGTAAAAGAAAATGTCCCTTGTGGCCCATACAGTTTTGACAATAGCACCTGCAATTTAGATATATGCATTGGGTTTGTAACTTATAACTACCAATGAAAATATCAAAAAACAATACTGTGAATTGGATCCAAAAAGGAATCAACTCAGCTGCTGACATCATTAAACTTATCCGAATTTCAGAATAGCTTTACAGAAAACGAAACTATTTTAGCTCATGGTGAACATTAAAATGTTACAGAATTTTGCAATGTACAAAAGCCAATGCTCTCTAAAGCATTTAAAGTTTGAAAACTGACACCTTGCCCAGGCAGAGAAATAAATTGTCCATTGCTGAAAAAGCTCAGGACCTCATTGCAGTGCAGGCAGCTGCTCTGCATGAGGGTTGTGTGCAGCCTCATGGTGACCTTGACTTTGAGTTTTGTTTATCATTACCCTTCCTTTCTGCTGCTGAAGTGCATTCTGTACCATTTTACTTCATTAGTGGATTTTGGGTTTTTATTTTTAATTTGTTTTCTCAGTTGTCACTCACTCTTCTTAATGACACTGTTTCCCAAATCTGGTAGTAATGCAAAAATTGTCCATACACATAATTATCAAATATCATAATTTCTGTTTACTTCAATAGAAATCACAGGGTTCTTATATCTTTCAGTATCAAAATACTGAACTAGCTGGTAGACTATAGATTTACTTTTTCCCCAGAAGTGTCTTTTGTTTTTAGATAGTGCTGGCTGCCAGTGCCAGAAGTCAAGTCATAAATCCTACAGAAGCATTCATAAAGCATTTTTACCTCACCAGAAGGACTTGTGACAGTCACAAACATTCCCAAACCAGGAGCAGATTCAAGAAAGTCATGTTTATGTATATCCCAGCGTTGTACTTTGTAATTCCCTGAATAAAAACATAGATAAATCTGTTAAATAAAACATAGCTTAATGTTAAACCACCACATTGCTTTTTCAGGAAAAATATAAAGATAAATCATTAAAAATAAAATATGTATTTCATGTGCTCATGATTAAAGTTGCTCAGGGGCACTTTATAACAGAGTGAAATGCAATAAGTTTTTAATACACTAGAAAATGTTCTAAAGTACTACAAAAAATGGTTAATTAACAAGAAAAACTTTCTGATTACTCCTAATGTTCTGGAAAGATGAGCCCTTAGAAGGCACACTGAGACCTCAAAAGCATAATGACTCAAATTACATTTTATGGATTGTCTTTCACACTTATAATATTCTTTCTTTCAAAAAAAAAAAAAAAGGAAGGATTAATTTCTATGATTTTTTTACTATCGCCTTGAAATCTTACATTTACAGTCTTGCAGATTAATTTAATGTGCTTCTGATATCAGAGGTGAAATGAATCTTTAGTACGTCATGAATTGTCTCTTTTCAGACCAGCATTTATCAAAAAAGTAACTCCCCCATTCATATGGGGAAAACCATGCTACAGAAATTCTGGTATGAATGAGTACATCAGTCAGAATGTGCAGAAGCACACGTGGAAGCAGCAGTTCCACAGCTGTAGAATTAAAAAACATTCTTTTTCTTTGTTTAGTCAGTAAAGCACTCTGAAAAACCTGCATGTCTTTGTGTGATGGATACACACAATGTTTGAGGACTTTAAGCCTAATCCCTGCTGCAGGGAGTTATTTTCAGTGTGCCCTTTTCTGGTTTTTTACCATATTCATCAATCACAGAAATTCCTGTTACATTTCCAGTTATCTTTGTTACTGCATAGGTTAGATCATCATAAGGCATTGAGAGGTACCTACCAACTACCAACGTGTCGCTGGGAATATCTTCAATTATGCATTTCTCTTCTCTTTCTCCAGTGTGAAAATACAAAGCGAGTGAAAAAGAAATCCAAAAGTTCATAAGAAATCCTATTAATTTGCTTTTCATGTTTTTTGTATGTCTCTGCTGTGCTGCTTTTGAGATAAATAGTTACATACAAATGTCTGTAGTCCTGTGGTTGTTCCTTGTTTGCTGCTTATCTGTGTACTTTTGAGAGAGAAAAAAAACTGTGAGAAAAGGCAGCTGGTGGTTACACATTTATAAATAACTACAGCATGTTCTGGAGAATGAGATAACATGGAAAAGACACCTTTTAAAATCTTTCTTCTTTCCCAGCATCTAGATTAAAATTTATTTTATACACTTAGAAGAGCATGAAACTGAAAGGGCCTCTCAGATTCTTGAGATCAGTTTCCTAGATTACTGTAGGCAACTACATTGGCTCTCTCTTTCCATAAACTGCTCAATTTTCAGCTTAAATGAAGTTATTATTTCCCATTTATTCCGCGTGATTATTCCAGAGCTTCACTCCTCTCTTATTAAGAAAACTTTAAATTTCCATCCTAAACCATTGTACAAATGTATGCACCTTTATAAAACCCATGGCACTACATAATAGAAGATAAAGAAGTCAAAAGAACTTGAACAATGAAATAATCTGAAACATTAATGAATATGATACTGCAGGGAAAAAATAACAACACTAACACTTTCAGAATAAGATTTTTTTATATAGGAAAGACTATTAAATGCTTCCTAATACATTCTCTGAAATAAGTTACAGTGTAATTCAAACAGTGATCAAGGGCTTTATTTTTATCCTTTGTACTAATATAGACCAATGCGAATGTCTGATGACAAACTCATCTATCACTGAGATGTTCCTTGTCCTGGGTCACTGGGTCTGAAATGTTGCCCTCAGTGTCAGAGGAAACATGGTCATTTTCCAGCAGGGAGGACCCACCTGTGGGATCATTTAAAGTTGGGAGGACCCATCTTTCCTCATAAAATTTATGTCATCTCAATTGCGCAAGAACACATATTTTTCTAGTATCAAGGAAGAAGGGTGGAAAGCAACTCATGTTCAATATCTGTAACCTAAATAAAAATTTTGGGATAATAACTCTTACTGAATTATTTCACATCTGCAAAAGAAGGACTGATTCATGTCTATTGCCCTTCACTGCACCTGCCATCTATGAAGTTGTCTCAATAAATAAATGTCTGTGTAGCACTGGCACAGGTTTATGACCATCCTGGGTTCAGTCCATTCCACAGCATGAAGTATCTTCACAGAAGTTGTAGCACAAGTATTAGTTCACTTCCATAAATCATCCATCAGCATCCCCATATTGAGAGGTTGTCAGACAAAGAGAACTGAACAGTACTTCTTTGACTCCATATGGTTAAGGATAGAGGGATAAAAATTGCATCTCATGGCTGTTGAAGGTTTAGGAATGTTAAGGGTGATATTATGACTCCTTTGCTACTTTAACATTTATCCATCAGAAATAAATTTAGATTATACAGGCTCTCATCATATCATTGGACGTGTGCCCCTCTACCACAGGAGATGCTGACTGTCATGCACATGCATAAATTCTCATGCCGTACTTATACCAAGTATACATTTGACTGCAGGTTGTGCACTACTTGACCAATCATCTTTTTAGGTTTTTATTGGCTACTTGAGGTTTCCAAAATTCTGAGTTCCAATGGTAGAACACAAGATATAGGTGACTTTATCCTTCACTGCCCAGACCCATTGGGACAGACACATTCCTTCTGTACTTTTGGCTAGCAAATGGTAGGGCTGCTGGGCTTCAAGCCAACAAAAATATTTCAGTCTCCAGGTAATCAGGTTGTTATGCAGCATACTGAGAGCTTTCTTTTGTCTCAGGCATTCACAGTACCTGTCAATTGTCACAAGCACAACTTCTGCATACTACAAAAATCCCATTGAACAAGATCTGGCTGATGTCAGAATTGCTGTATCAAGTGTTAGGTTTATTTCTTGAGCATGTTAAATATTGTCATGGAATAGTCTGGGTTACTTTATTATGTTGGATCATTCATGACAGATCAGACATTCCCAATGTACTTTAATTAACTGGGACTGGGAATATAATTAAATGAAGCTTTTTGCATTGAATATCACCCAGATACTCTCAGATCTTTTGTTTGCACGCTTATTCCATTATAGGAATTTAGTTTGGTGTTGATTATTTTTGTAGGACCACAGTTTAATTCGGTAGTGACTTTTTTGCTGCTATACTTACCATTAATCACATCTGCCATTCTGCAAGAATATCTGCCAAGGCATCAAAGCTGATTCTTTCAATAAAAAATTCTTGAAAAAAACTGTCTTTACAAATCCGTTTCAAGCTTCTTCCCAAAGTGCTTTTTGAGATTAGCTTAACCCAGGAATTAATTTGCCTATTTCCTTCCCTAAATCTCATGTATTTAGGACTGCTGCATCTTGGCTGCCAACCATCTGTGACATGAGATAAAAGGGCAAAGGAAGGAAGAGCTTCTCTGTGTTTCTTCCTGGTCCCAAAAATTTTAAGAGAATTCCAAGACTGCTGAAATTAAAACTACAAAGTCCTAGCAATATCCACACAGGGATATGTACCTCACTAATCAGTTTAATGAATGAAAACTATGAGAAATGTACTCCATCACTAGAATGTGTTTCATTCACTGTATCCACAGTCTTGCCAAGTAATGGCTCCATCCCTGTGGTTTGCAAAGGGAATACCTGGAATTATATTTGTGGCCAAGCAATATATAGCCATAGAGGCATCCTTGAAGAATATCATATTTACCAAGGTCTCCTGAAGTTAACAGCTTACAAGAAACACCATATCCAGGTAACTTGTTGGGTGGGAAACTTCTGTTTTTGAAGGAAGCTGCAGTGAATATTCATGTATGTAAACACTCTAAAATAGCAAAGTTATATATCACTGACTGGAGTTTCTGCAGTGTGTTGGCCTGTTGCATATTCCCTTTCTACTCCACCTCCTTATCCTTTCTCCTTCAGTGTCCTTTGGAAAACTTCTGGCTCCAGGAGTTTGAGCAAACACTGGGACTCCTCCACTCGAAGTGTATCTCGTAGGACTGAAATCCCAGATTCAGGTCATGTATACAATTGCAAATGCAGATATTCTTTTACTGGGTCTGGCCCTTTATTTATTCGGGGCATGTGAAGAAGCAAAATTGTAGTATTTAGAGAACTTCCAGGAAAGTACCTCAAAGGATACCTTGTGGGTTTTGAGTTTGTTTTCCCTAAGGCACAGTTTAGAATTGCATCTGATACCTGCCTAAAAACTTTATTGAGCTTCATCTGTCTCTCAACAATCAATTTGAAATAAGCTCCTGCCCTCTGAGAATATTTAAATATATCTTTCAATATATGCTTATGTTTTCTGATATGATGATAAATGTGTAAACATGTAGTAAATAAGTGTAACAGAAAACACAGAATGGTTAAAACTAATATAAAAAGAAGAAGAAAAGTATTGACAATTAACTAAACACAGAATAGTGTAGTAACACTCTTCCCATTATAGAGTGGAAATCGGGGGTACTTAAAAAAGAACAGGTATAATAACAGGAGTAAGGGAAACAATTTTGAACAGACAACAGGGAATCTGACGAATGAGTGAAGACCAGAAATTCCTACACTTAGTTCTAGCAACTGTGTGTTTATTAGCATTTGCAGGACCAGTGAAGTCTAGTCTGATAAAGTTTCAAATTTATTTTTGTCTTTGCAAGATTTGCCTCCTGGAAAAAAAACACAGAGAAATGTTTAAATGTTTCAGCCCTGTGGAGAATACAGTGGGCTCCTTTAAGGACAAGAAAAATTTTCTTGTGTTTGGCATATTCCAGAAAGACCTACTCAAATCAACTCTCCTGTTCAATACCTGTGCTATATATCTGTAAAATTGCAGTGTGCTGTGAAAGTTATGTGAGCTGACTTTATTCTATTGAATAAGTATTATTCCAAAATTCTTTTCCTTGTTGGTAGCCAGAGCTCTTCAAAAGCTGTATGTTACATTCATTTTATAACAGCTATTTGAGCATTAAAACTTGCAGTCAGGAACAGTTTCTGACATGTGTTTTGTCATAGTTGTGTACACCTTATTTGTAGGTAATATATACACAAATAGCAGCAAACACATATAAAGAAACATGGACACATTTACTGCATGTATAAGGTTAATGATACAATTTATGTTATGGTCAACAGCATTAACTTAGAGATTAAGGTTGTCTTGTGAGGGACACACACCAACAATCAGTTTTTTAATCTCAGCCAACATTTTTAATTCAGCTCAGAGGTTTTCTACTAGTATCCACACTTCTGATTTTTTTTTCTAGTAATTTTATTGACCGAGTGTCCTCATGACAGTTATTCTTCTAACTTTTGAGAAAGAAAAAGAAAAATACATTTTCATATAGTCAAAAGTCTCAAGACAAGTTCACTCGGTTCCATTATTGTCTTAACTTAACCACACTGCAAACATCTGGTCACTCTGACCTATGTAAGTAGTTTCAAAAAAAATGCATCTTAAGTGAGTTTAGAAAGACAACAAAAATGCCAATAAATTATAAAAACATAATTTAGAGCAAAAAACTATTTTCTAGGTATAAATAGCTGTAGATATGTTTATTACAGTATTTAAGGAGGTTATTAGTTTAGATTTTGTGACTGAAAGAATTTTTTACTGTGAAGTAAAAATGTGAAATACAACCTTTCCAAATGTCTTCTTTTCTGCCACTAGAGGGTACTCCAAGAACTTAGAGTGTATTTGGAGGAAGGATTTATTTGGGGGTTTTTGGTCTGTAAATGATCCAACACTGTTGTCATCCTCAACCTTGGGAATTTAACCCCCCAAAATCTTGATATTAAATAAAAACTTTCAAAACCACTCTAATACAGCTTTTCAGCAAAATAGTGCAGCATATCCAAATTATACAGAACATTGATTTACATGTAGTTTAGATTTAAACTTATCCTACTTTTAAATTATCTTAATTATTGTAGTTTCTTTATTTCAGACACAATTTTCTGGTTCACACCCTGTTTCTTCATCCAGATTTGGGCAAGGCATTCCATTATTGGCAGGCTGAAGAAGTACGAAACGAGTTCTGATCTTGGTCCCTGTTTCTCTGCAAACCCCTTTGCAGAGACCCCAGGAAGACCATTGTGAAACCTCGCAGTCCAGTGGTGTTTCTGCAATACACACAAAGAGGTAACTTCACATCAAGTTGTACTTAAGTCAAATACAGAGTTGGAAAAGCATTAAGGAATGATCATCAAACAGCATCCTTTCTTATACAAAATACGTGTGATATTAATCAAATCCATATGGTGTCTCTTAAATTAAAAAAATAGTCTGGTTTCAGCTCCTAAACTCATCAGCTCTGGTATTATTATTGCAGTCTAGGGCCTGTCTGAGGTATTATATCAGTAGTGCAGCACATTATCTTTTGAATGAAAATACAGAATTCCTATAAAAGAAAACTATGCTTAAAATGATTGTACTCAAAAATTGAATTAAAAAATGTTTACTGTCAATTTTTATAACTCATTTTCCTTTGCATGGCTTACTAAAAACACTGGGATTAAAGCTTTTCTCTGGTTTATCTAGGTATATTTATATTTCTTTGCAAGTAGCTATTGTTCCTATAGTTGTTCATGTGAAATTCCGTTTTATTTTAGTTCAAATTTGCTTCAGAAATAAAGAAAATTCCCATTTTTTTAGCATTAAATCATCTTGCTGTTGTTTTGTGTGTTTGTTACTCTTCCCTTTGCCAATAAAGATATTCTGTCACTAGAAGCTTTCTAATGCTGAAAGGATTTTCAATATAGTTTTCATTTCCTGCAAGAAAAGAAGTTAGAAACTCTATCTAGTAGAAGTACTATCCATAATGCATGCTTCTACCTAAAATAAATATCATAAAAAGTAGGTGAATATTTCTTAGCAGATTAAATTAAAATATTGCTTGTCACAGGAAGTTGCATCAAAACTGCCTGTTACAGCATTTGTGGGTAAAACAGGTGTGCACAAGCCCCTCTTCAAATGCCACACTAAATGTGTGACACCTGGTATAAATTTCTGGTATTACAGTGAACTCACCACTTTGGTTGTCATCACTATGTTTCTAGAGGGAATGAGGGATGCTGCTTGACCTCTGGTAATTAAATCTGCCTGTTTCATTCTGGAAAAAGTTTCTAAACAGGCTGATTTACTGGTTCATATACAGTGAAGTGAGGATTTGTGATTAAAAATTATTTTTGAAATACCACACTTTAAATGCAGTTTTAAATTTATACCCTGAACAGGGCCAAATGATCCTTTCAAATGTTGTGGGAATGACATATAACTAAATGAGATGTGTAGCACTCACTTTGAATATGTCTTGTTTACTAACAGAAATAAATTAAACTACTATAAATTGATAAATACATTTATTAAAGTATAAATAATACATTAACTGTGTAAAGAATGAGCTTTATTTTAGTGGTTGTGAGGTGACCAGCACAGTGCTAGTAGAGACATGCAATCTTCAGACATTCTGGAGAAGCTCCTGGAACATGGCAACTCTTTTGGGAATACATTGCTCCCTTGGAGCAAATATTGTGTTAATTATATATTTGTTAATTCAGAGATTTGAAAATCACCCTTACGATTGACTTGAGTCAGTAGGTTGCATGTCTTCCTGCCTATTCAAGATTATTAGCTAATATTTTTAAGAAAATAAAAATTTTAAAAACTTTATTTTTGTTGTCAGGATTTATGTTTCTATTGAAAATATGTCCAAATCAATTTAATTATATAAATTTTTATTGCACATAACTGCCAAGTTCTGACCCAGAAAGAGACAAAAATAATAGTTCTTGGCTTCATTATCATGTAAAACCTTAAGGGTGAATATTTACTTCAAAGTTGCAAAGAGTTTGGAAGCTCTGATTCTGATAAAGTGTCATTTGTTTCTCATAAAATTCACTGATCTACACTCATACAAAGGCATGGGTAGCTCTTACTGTGGATATAACCCAATCCTTTGAACCATAGCTCAAATATGCAATCCCTTACTTATTCTTTCAGGAATTCTCTTTTATGTCAACTGGCTTGTTTTATTTCCCATTTGTGAGTCTGGAACTATTCCTATGCAGATAGGAGAATATTCTGCCTGATCACCTGCTTCATTCACATCACCTGCCAGATTTCCTCATATTTCTGAGTGAATGGAAATAGCAGAATTGAGAACATCTATTAATCACTTACCTGAGACAGAGTCTATTATTTCATTGCTTTTAGCTGGAAGATTGATAAAAGGTGCAGAAAGACCCAGCTGGCTTTTCTTTATTTTCACCATTGTTACTTGAGCAATTGGTGGCAAAATTTTGAGTTTGGGATAATAAAATGAGTTTGCTGGGTGGTTTGGAGAGGAACAAGTGATCTGTGAAATAAAAAGGGGATTATTAAAGAAACTAAGAAGATAACTGTAAAATCGTGTTTGTAAATCATGCTAATACTTTTTGGCAAATAATTTGCATACAACCAGTTCCTATGAACCTCAGTTCACATAACTATGATGGTCATCCCAGAATTTTTATGCAGAATACTTGACTGGATACAGGACTGGGAACAGGACTGTATGAAATGGTTTGAGAGAAAGAACTGGATATTATTACAAGAAGAATACATGAGTATTAAACAGTAATATCAGGTATGATGTAGCAGCTGTCATACGGATTTGAGAGGCCAAATGCTTCTCTCTTCCTTTCCTCGTTACTCATTAGCACAGCATTTGTTGCTAGAAAAACTCACCTTTAAGAAAGGATTAACTGAATGCTTATAGTATTCAAAGCATTTGAATCAAAATCCTTCGTTTGCCACCACTCTTAAATGGCAAAAGCAAAGTATGAGGCATAGAGAGGATGAAACAGCAAAAGAGATTGAAAGCAAGGTCCCCACAGTGAAGTTCTCTGCTTTCCTTTAGGTCCTTTCCCTCAAATGTAACAGTTTCAGGTTTCAGCAGTGCTTTCAACTGAAAACTCCTCCTCACAGCTGTATTCACAACTAAGAATTTTCTGGGTTAGATACACATTTGGTGATGCCAGGACTTCTCTTCCCGGTGCTTTAAGGATTGTTAAATACCATCTAAAAATTGTCAGCTTTTCCAGAAAATAATTAAAATGTAGAGACAAATTCTCATGAGCCATCTACATTTACCTAATAAATTTCAAAGATACGGAAGAGAAATAAAAGCAGTAGGTTTATCAGCTGTGTAATAAATCCATATAGAGAGAGCATCAGCACTGTCAAATACTGAAATCAGTTTCACAATTATAGAATAGTTATCTTTAAAAGGGAACACTCAAAACATATCAGTATGAAGTGCTGAACTATGTACATGCACCTACCTCTGTAACTGTGTCCTGTGGAATAGTGGCAAAGTTTGGGGAGGAAAATGTGAATCCACTGTCAGTTCCAGCATCATATGGAAATAGATCTACGGATACTTCCTCCGTCCAGTGGTCTCCTTCACAGAGATTTAGGCTGTCAATACCCACAAACCAGTCGGGGCTTGGAACAATTCGTACAACAAAGGAAACCTAATGAAACAAAATGATCCATCAGGATTGCATCACTTGCTTTGGAATGCTTCAGTCCTGCTTATAGTAGTTTTAACTCAAAGTTCTTGGAATAATGTCATTATGCTCTTTTACTTTATAGACACTGTGCAGTGCTCCCTGCAATGTGACATGCTTTTTAGTGACTCTTTTTCATTATATTGTTCCTACAAGTGAGAACTCAAATATTTAATTTTGGTTGCTGGTGACATAAAATAAACTTTCGAAATGAATATGTACATTTACTTACTAAGGGATGTCTTGGATGCACTTCTAATTCAGTAGAGGTTTGTCCTGTACCACTGGAAATTGCAGGAGCAGAGAAGATTCCATGCACACTCTGAATTTTCTCTCCAGCTTCTTCTATTTCTTTCATTAATACCCATGCTTCACCCTTTTCAGCAAAATCACGTACACCATTGCTGGCATATTCATTTTTTTTCCACATGCTGTAGTCAGAACTATGAGTAACACCTATTTGAGTGAATACATGGCATGACATAAAAGTCTGATTTAGAATGTCCCTCATGAATGTTCTTCATTTTCTTTATTTTATTTCTGAGGTTAAAAACAATGTGTATAAAATTGAGTGAACACTAAAACATTTGGCTTGTTTGTTTCAGCTTTAGCCAATTGAAAACAGAAGTCAATTGAAAACAGTTGATGATTTTTGAAAACATTGTGGATGCTTCAATAACTGCATTTAATTCTTAATAACTTTGGCTTTTTTTCCTTTTTCATTAGTTATCTGACATAACTTTTAAGAAAAAAAAGATCACAGAGGTCAGGAGACTTATCTGCTCTTAAACTGGACATACTTCACTTACCTAGCAAGGATGACCACTGTGCTGGGGGCCTGTAGAGTGGATACTGCTTAGGAAAAGCGATTTGACTCCATTTCCCTGTGAAGATTATCTTGTACTTAGCAAGTTCCTCTGCTGTGCAAAGAGAATCATCCCCCACAGGCAGGCTGCTAGCATAGCCCAGTATTGTTACAAGTACTGTCCAGATAACTTTACAGGAGCAGTAGACAAACATCAGGTTTTCCATTCCCTTCCACACAAAAAGAAAGAAAAAAAAATGTTAGCCATATTCGTCACTCTAAACTCAAAAATTAAGAACAGTTACCTAATAAAATGTAATGTGGCATAAGCTGTAAGCAAAGAGAAAGCAGATATCTGAAACACTAAAAATTGCTATGCTTCTGAAAACATTACTATACTGCTTTCAGATTTGTTATTTCCATGCTATATACTAAAAACCTGTAACTTTACCTGGGACAAGTGTTTCTAATGAAAATGAAAATAAAAATATCTTATCCTTGTCCATAGTACTACCTCAGAGAAAAATCTGTTTCTGATTTTCTTTTGAATCTGATTAGTGTCACATCTTGATTTAATTAGAGAAGCAACTGTTTCTGTGGAAAACATTAGTGGTATATTTATTCTTCTAAAGGTTAAATTGCAGGTTACTTTGCCAAAAGAAATGATTTATTTTAAATTTGTGTTCTACAAAAGCTGTTTTATAGCATAACATTTAAAATCAAATACATTTCATATTTACATAAATTACTTTGCTGTCATAATGTGAATTTAAAACATTGTAATTCCTTTAGATTGTTTAAATGACATAGTTTAAAAAAATAAGTATTATTTTAAAGTTGCTGTCATAGGTTGTGCAAATTTTGTTTTTAAATTAACATGGTAATTGCATCAGATTGTTGAACTCCACCAATTGTTTAAAATAACAGCCTTAAAAACTGATTTTTAAATGTTTTTGTCCTTAGAGAAAACTATAAAAACTTAAGTAAATCACTAGTAATATATTAGTTTGTAAAAATAACTATGAATACTCACTAAATATTCCTCTGGAGCACTGGTAGGGGGAGAGCACCTGCTTTTGCTGGCAGCTGAGTTGGTCTGCAAGAGAAGACAGTAGGAGTCTTGCTATTTATGCCTGAAGAGGGTCCCTTTGGTCCAACAATTATTGCAATCTTTAGACTTTCCAGGTTTGCAAAAATCGTGCCATCTTCTTATTTGCAATCCCTTTGGATGGACTAGCAGAGGTTTCCTGTCTGTCAGCTGATTCAGGTTCCTTATCAGAAGACTGAGATGCCGAAAAGACAAAATGCTTTTAAAAAATACTTCGGATTTTTAGTAACAGTTTGAGTTTTCTGGTGCCTTTACAGTTCCCTGCTCTTATTAATGCCTCCAAGCTATACAAATGAACTGATTCCAACACTGAAATAGTTCTAGTGAATACTCTTTAAATGAGAAACATGTTTTCTTGTAAGTTTTATTGTCTGACAGATGCTCCTTCCAAACATTTACAGAGAGCTTGCTCACTCTCACACACCATATGTATGTGTTCAAATAAAAGGGGTGAGGCAGCTAAAAATGTCAAGAGGAAAAAAGTTACATTTCATAATTGCACATACACAGACTGTGTCTCCTGCAAATATGAATTAATTTAAAGTAGTACAGTGTATATTTTTGTGTGTACAGTACTGTATGCTGGATAATGAAAGGGCTCTGTAACATTGTGGTTTCTTTGGAAAGAGTGGTTTTGGGAAGCTCGGAGATTTTTCTTAGCTGTCTTCAGAGTAAAAAACCCCAAATAAAAATCTCATTATTACAGTTAAATCATACATCCTCTGTAGCACAGTATATATATCTACATCACTAAAACTATTTAAATTGTTTATGAAAAAATATGCATTATAGAGTGACCCAATTTAAAAAATAATGTTTAAGCTCTATTTTAAGTGATTTTCCCCACCACTTTTCAAATAAGGGAAAACAAAGGCTTTGTGCCAAACCTGTAAGGTTAACAAATGCTATTGTGACTGATCAGCAAAGGAACTTCAAAATTTTACAGTGAACCATGAAAATAAGATTTCATAGACTTTTCTTTAGAAATTGTGGGGAACATCACTTAAGTACTTTCCCAGATCTCTGACATGATGGTGCAGCATTTGGGAGAAAACCCAAACAATCCCAGTTATTTTCCAGATACAGCTCCCAGGCCAGCATAGGTTAAGCACAAGACATACAGCTTTAGTGACACAGCGTTGTCCACCATACAACACGTCTGAGCTTTGTGGCACTTTAACTGGAAACTTCCCTCCCACCCCATGGTAAATCCAAGCCAGGAGGTGAATAAACAGGGATGTCTGGATGGAATTTCCATCAATTATTCTGCTGACAAAATGGAATCTATTGCAAGTTTCAACATAGATGGGTACAGCACCTATAGGCACAATTCTTCTATATCTGGGTAGATGTGGGAATCCTGTAGCAGGTTAAGCCATCTAGGCATGGACATGCCCTTTATTTCCAAGGTCTCTTCCTCCATCCTCTGTTAATGGTACGTTTTCCATAATTGATTTCTCTTCCAGGAGCCAGACTCCACTAAGAAAAAGAGCAAAGAGCCTTCATGGATACTTTTATACAAGTTCTTTGAGTGTTTGTTGAAGGATGATACTTGAATTACATCCAGCTCACTCCCTCCTACGCACAGAATGCCAGATCCACAGGTTTCTTAGAGATTTTAATTTAATGACATCCAGCCCATGCATCCCTCTAGAACTACACAAAGGTCCCACAGATTTAAAAATATATTGCTCAGTGTATTATTAAAACTACTTAAGGCTTGCATATTTATTATTAAATAGCTTTAAGCTTCAGTAGGTTTTGTTGTCTGTCATCACAGTTACTGAGCCAGTGAACTTCACATACTGAAACCTACTGTGGCACTGCCAGGACAACACATCAAATGAGAACAAAGCAACTATCTCTGGTTCTGGCACAGAAATATTTAATATATCAGAGCAGCCTTTTCCTTTAGAAGATAAATTGCTGGCAAAAGGCACACCACCAGACTAAATTATTCTGGTTCCAGGACTACGTGTTATGAATGTACCCAGGAACGGGACAATGCATGCAGGCTGCAATCCCTGGATTGGCACTGGACCTTTCTCTGTTTACAGTGAGGGCTTTACCATGACAGATTTCTCAGGATTAAATTCTTCAGGACCTAGAGTCTCATTCTCATCTTTGTTGAATTAATAATGAAATCATTGGGCAAAATACTGTAAATTTATTTAATTTTCTTGTCTCCCTGCCCCCTGCCCCCTGAGGCTGAGTGAAGGGAGAAAAAAAAAGAGGAAAAAACATGCAGAGTAATGTTGTCAGAAAATCCTATCTTGAAGACTCACTGTCTTATTTCTTTAAATAGAAACTGTGCTAAGCATAATCAGTCTCTGATATTGTGAAGGACATCAAAACACCAAATGTGTCTCGTAGATGGGAAGGAAAAGAAAGAGCAGAAAAAAAGCAAATTTCCACTCAATGGATTACTTTCATGGCTGGGAACTACAGATGCCAAGTTTCTGTGGGCCAGCAGTAGGGGAAAAATGCTGTGGGATCAGAACCTATGCTTGCATTCCTTCTTCAGTTTTTATGTCACATTAGGAAGCTGCTGAAAACTCATGGTAAACTGGAAAAAAGAGCTTCCACTTAGAAAAATTTGCCTGTATTATAATGTATTTTTTTCTTTCTCTTTTTCAGCAAAATAGCTTTTGTTTTTCAAGTTTGTGTCTCTTCAGGTACACCTATTTTCTATCCACATATATACCTCTACAGACCCCAAATGCTGGAGGGATTAGTCATACAAAGCTTGTTTTACTTAAGCATCAGTGCCAAAGTGTGCCTTGGGTTAAATTTTGCTTGCAGAAGTGTGCAACTTCTGCTGTTTCTTGTCAATGTGACAACAGTTTTACAGTTCCTGCAGTCTTTACCAAGATTCAGAGGATGAAAGCTGGAAAGTATAAAACAATAATGGTGTCCAGATAGTTTTTGGATTTTAAATGTCAGTCATAACTTTGTCTAAAATACTCTGTATTTTTTCGAACCAAAAATAATTAAAGAAACGAGAAAACAAGAAAAACCTACTTAAAAATACATCAGTATCATCAATTTCATGTTGGCTCTGGAATCATTTACACTGTACGAAAACATTTAAATGAGCATGTTCAGGCTATCACACAGGAATATAGCACATTAAAATCATGTAAATTCCACTTTGATTAGTCAGAGAATAATTTAGCCCTTTTTCTGGCAAGCAGCCAGATTACCATGATTAGTTATGACTTTTCTATTAAACTGTAAGATTAAGAGAAAGGAAAATTTACAAAATGATTGATCTGAAGTTAATTTGCCCACCTTTACTCAAAACAGAAGCTCCAAAAATTTTGTATTTTTATTCCTGACGTATCAACACACATCTCAGTTTTGCTGAAACAATTTCCATTCTGCTGATAAGGAGTGTATGTGCAACTTTGATATTCACGGGCTGCTTAACTTGCTTATGACTAGCTAGAATCTCTTTGTCTACCAAGAAAAACATAACATTGTATTACTTAAGAAGGATTATACAGCCATACTTTCTCTCCTGTAGTTACCATGGAGACACATACAATTATGGACACTCAGCAATGCCAAAGGTTTATATTAAGTCAAAACCCTCTAAGCTCTAAGTTGTAAAATCTCAGGACCAGAGTGGCAAGCAGCAGAATATTTTATGATGGAGAAATCGTGGTGCTGGTTTGGGAGCTTTTACAAAAGAAGGCATTTACATAGGAGAGTAAAGTATTCCTGATATTGGATGGTACAACAGTAGTGAAGGCAGCTTTAATTTTTATTAATCTTTTGGGATAAAAATTTACTTTGCAGATTAAGGCAGCTAAAGTAAGTACAAACAGACAAACTAAATATGTACACTGCCACTATATATAATGGAGGTCTATTTATTTTAGATTATAAAATCTAGAGAACTGTTCTGCTCACCCTTTAATCCATACCAATATTTGACCAAATTAATAACTGATGAGCAGTTCTCTGGTCTCCACTAATTGTATTGATAAGCTCTCCATTGATCCTACCTCCCATGGAAGGATTTAAGTAACAGATGCAGGCATCTCTATCTTTATTCAGGGCTCACTGAGAATTCAAACCAAGCTAAAGAAAATGATAAGGAAAAATACCAGTCTTCTTGACCACAATGACACTCATCAGCATCAAAAACCTTTTCTGTCATCTTCTGCATTCTTCTATCACTTGTATTAAAATACTTTCTGGTACTGAAACACCGAATACGTAGCCCAGCCCTAGCTAACTAAATCAAGGTCCCCCATGACAATCACCAGAAGTTATGTTTCTCTTTTCTACTCTCTGGTACCCAATGTGTATGACTTTTTTCAATAGTCATATGAACTCAAAAGTTGTCTTCCACTGTAAGGTCAGAGCCATTTCCTCCTGTCTCATGACAGTCCTTCAGCATAATATGTAAAGCTGGTCCTTCTTGGCTCTCACAAATGCTTCCTGATGACCTAACCACCAAGGTTATCTATCCAATTCATCTGTAGCACAAACCATGAAATCTTGTAATCTCCTTTATGGGTAAAGAGGAGTTATCTTGGCAGCAATGAACTCAGTTGGAAACAAATAATTTAAATCCTCTCTGCCAGCTCAGCAGCTAAATCACAAATTAGGAGCCTCCTTCCTATACTGCGGCTAATGCTTACAATAGGAGTGAAGCAGACTCACAGGGATTGCACACTCAGGCACCTCTTTTATCCTGGACTTCATCATCATTCAGCCCACTGCACACCTGCCAGCTGGTAGTGCCACTGCCTCTTTTGGTTTCCAGAGGCCTTTGCAGCAGGATATTGAAGAAGGAATTCATGCTATCTTTTTATCCATAAAAACTCCACAGATCTGAGGGAAAAAAAAAAGGTTTCTTTGACCTGTTCATCAGATATTCTGAGCTGTGGTTGAGGGTCAGCTTTCAGAGCACTGTGCTAACCTGTGGCATGCCTATACCAGCAGCTTCAGCTCCCTGGACTGTATAGCCTGCAAGGCTCAACAGAACTCTGGAACAAGGTAAATGTTTAGGAAATGCTGAAGACAAATCTTGCAGACCTGAGTTGAACACTTACAGGGATCCCTGCTTTTAAATTTACTTCAGATATCTGCAGGAAAACCTATAACTGAAACAAAAATTGCTCTGAAGGGAATCTAATGTGTATTGCACTAGGTTTCATTAGAGCAGAAGACAGGATGTTTTTGTGGAATTGCACACACACGAACAGAATGTAAACCAAAAAGGAGAAGTTTATTATTACCATATTAATTCATTCTCTCATTCTTCAGTAAGCTTGAGTAGACAGCCTCTGTAGAAATCCCTGTGGTCATTTCAATGTGGTATTTTGCCAGATTTAGATTCTTGTTCTACTGTTTCCAATGGAAGTTTGGGATTTTTTTGTTGGACTTTGTTCTTTTTGCATGCTTTTGTTGCTGATGGAATTGCCATATTTCTAAACTTTGGTTGCTAGTAAATTTGATGGTTTTCTGTTTTATCATAGAGAATATTTAATATAGTTGTCTATGCAAAGGTTTAAGAAGAGAACTGAAAACTGGCTATGGAGAACAGGGCAAAACTACAGCAGCATAATTAAAAGAATAAAAATTAATTCTCATTTTGTGAAAAATATGGATTGCATCTTCCAGCAAGTCCAATCTTCCTATTATATCTTTCAATTAATTTCTAAAGTGAAATGAGCTTGTGCCATTTACATTTGTACTTCTTGCTTGCCATTGAATTTCCAATGGAAAAAGATTTAAACACTACAAAGCTACTTTTCAAGGTGTTGACTTTCTAAGACCAATTTGATGTTTTCTTTGCCTTGTAGAAATGTCAGTCCTTTATCTCTGTGGCAATACTGTAGGCCACCAAATTATATTTCTAAAGTAGTCACCATCAACGCCTCTCTTTGCTTATATTATGTCCTGCTTCACAGTGAGTTTTGTTGATTTATCTTGTATTTTTTTCAAAGGTCTTAAATCTATTGAATTATAGCTGTGGAGTTATTAGAATTACTTCTTTAATTCCTGTGAATTATGGGGTACTGAAGAAACTGAATTGGTCTTTTGTGGGATCTCATCCATACATCACAGTTTGCATATAGGTCTAGTTCAGTAAGAGATCCATTAATTGCCACCATAGCACAGTATCATTTTCACACCCCAAGACTGGTGAGGAGTCAATGCAGAATAAGGGTTGCATCAGAATGAGGAGTTGTATCCACTGTCAGAGTGGTACCACATTTTTGGGACCAAGGTATAATTATTTACCTTCTTCCATGGAAATTATATAGTAAAATCAGTAAACCTTTCTTGCTTACATGTATAATTCTGTTATCATTCCTTAGCTTGGTTATAAATAGGATCAGAATATTTTATTCAGTATTCTGACCTCTCTTAACCTCCATAAAAGGCAGATATTGATAAACTTGTGTCACCTCAGTGGATAGCAACCAAGTTTTGTTCAGCCAGGAGAAGGGAAGGTGATCAAGGCAGCCTGATAGTAACCTGACCCTGTAAGGTCGCCAAGACGAAGCTGGATGCTTCACAGAGGTGGGCATTGGGAGGATAAGGGACAATGGGCGTATATTGAGGCAAGAGAGTTTCAAACTGGATATAAGGAAAAATGTTTTTACCATCGTAACAGTCAAGCAGTGGAGCAGTTGGCCCAAAGATGCAGGGCAGTCTCCCTCCTTGGGGGCTTTAAGATGAGACAGGACAAAGCCAAGAGCAGCCTGATCGAATCTCAAAGCTCACCCTGTTTTGAGCAGGAGATTGGATGAGAGGCCTCCTGAAGTCCCTTAAGACCTGAACTATCCTATGATCTTACATTATGAAGAAAATTTGTTGCTGATATTACTTCAATGCTTCAGGTAATGGTGAGAAATTCTCACCTGTCTAATAATTTCATAAGTTCTCTCCACATCTGAGATTTATCTTTCCTAATAAAGGGAATGTAATTGTAAAACTAAGGTTTGTAAAGGAGGAGGATGTAGGGCTGATGATATAAATACATCTATGCCATACAATGGAATTCCATGCAGAATTCCCTGAGTTAGAATGAACCAATCTCTCTCCAAATATCGCTATACTAAAGTTAAATGAGGATGAAGAATATGGAGTGAATTATTTATTAATAATCAAATAATTATTATTATTTGATTTGGGATCTATACATTCAGAAACAGGGTGATAAAACACAGTTATGTTTCTTTTGGGAAAGCTCCTTCATATGCACATTGTTCAATGACAGCAGCTTCCACAACGGTGATGATGTGCTTGTGGAGGGTCTCTGGCTGAAACCCAAATATTACTGTAGAAAACTAAATGCATGCCAAAACAGAGTTTATTATGGGAAACTTCAAGACTTTTGTGACCTCCTCACAACAAGTAAACAGGCTGTTTTTGCAATCTTTTATAAATGTTTTGAAACCAACTCCTATCAAATGGATTTTGTCAATTAACAAAACTCCTAGCATTTTGCAGTCATCCATTCTCATTTAAACCCTTCCAGGTAGGAGGTTATCATAGATACATTGTGTTGCACATAGAAATACTTGAGTTTTTTACTTGGCTATACATATGCCCCAATGCACAGAAAGAAACTTTCAAAAGAATTACCAACTCTGACAGCAGAAAAGAAGTAGCTTTCAGAGCATACATACCCAAGAGCAAAAAAGGTTTTAAAAGAATTATAGAGCAGAAGAAGCAAGGCTATTAAATGTAAGACATTATTGTTTTTGACCACAGGCCAATATCACTTGTCTACAGCCAAAAGCTTGCTCTTCCCTAGAAATATTGAACAAAATAAAATGTTCTATTCGCCCTTCGGTTCTCAACAAAACTCAGGGGAATGCAAACTGTAAGAACAAATATTCTCTAAATTGGTATTTTTGCCAGCATTGAAGAAAGTGAAATTATATTAAAAAAAAAGAAAAAGAGTTTGCTGTTTTGAAATTGAAGACAGCAGCTGGTTAAATGGTGGGTTATATGATTTCTTGCAATTTTTACTTCTGTTTCAAATCTCTGCATTATTAATAATTTTAAGTGCCTGAGTGTGAATTTTATTTATCAATTATTACAGTGAAAAAGTGAACTCTACTACGAGATGACAAATTTAAGTTTTCTCCATTGTGTTCTGCCTTAGCGACAATTTAGGGATAAATTGATAGCAATTTATATCTCAGGAAGTTGTGCTGCTCATTTACTTCTTTTGCTTCTAAAACTGAATCAGCGTCAAGCATCATGCTAAGACACACTATATTGCTAGAAATGCTTGAACGGATTTTTAATTCTGAAGCACTGGTATAAATATGAATTAGCATCAATAGAAACACTCTACAATTATGTCAATGTGAACATAATCTGAATCTGACCTATTCTTTTAAAAGATGTAAAGCTCATATTGTAATTCCTTTTGTCAATAGAAAAGTCATTGCCCAGACCGCATTTTAATTAACTACCCTGAATTCCGTTTGCAGATTCAATTAAGGAAAGATATTATTCTTCACTTCTTGTCCTAACCTGTCCTTCAAGGTGACAGTGCAGTTTACTGATATGTTATCAATTATGGGTTCTGTGGAACTGTTCTAGCAATTGTTTGGACGATACTTCATAATTACGAATAAAATGCATGATTAGACAAAAAGGGAAAAATCTCAACATTAAAAGGTTACAGTTACCCTTAAAACTAAGGGTAAATAAGCACAGAACTGGGGAAGGACTTCAGTAATCATGTGCACACTTTTCTTTCTGAGTCCCCACATTTAGTTTTTTGTATGTGCAGTAATAGCCTTATACAACTGTTTTGACATTCCTAACTCTCTCTAGAATTGCTGAAATAGAAAAAGCCAGAAGAATCAAAACCAGAAATCTAAAAACATCGATTTACTCATCTAAATAACAGGCCAAATACTCTGTAAAGAGTGAATTGATTCCTAAATGTTTTGTGAATATTCCATTGCATTCCATTCACTATATATTCAATAATACAGATCAATTTATTTTCTAGAATCATAGAAGCACCTCTGGAGATCTGTTGTCCAGCCTCTTACTCAAAGCAGGGCTGTCACATAGCCAGGGCAGGCCAGCTCTGCCTTTGTCTGGCAGTGCAGTTCCTGAAAAGCTCCAAGGGTGGAGAATTCCAGCACCTCCCTGTGTAACCAGTTCCAGTGCCACACCACATTCCATGTGGGAGTTTTCCTCCTCGGCAGACTGAACCTCCCATGGTGCATCTATGGCTGCATAGATGTCCCTCCCTACATCATCTGCCAATGCTGAGGGGAGAGCAGGTTCCTTGTTTGCCGTGTTGGCCACTCCACTGATTAAATATTGCCAGAAATTTGCCAACAATGCCCTGTTTTATCAAGTGCTATATTTTTATAGTACACTGTAGTATGATATAAAGAAATGGCTTTTACCTTTTTTCAAGTGTGGATTCTCTGCCTTGTCCCAAAGTCCTGAAGTCTTTCTCTAGGACTTCTTTCAACCAGCCTTTGATAGTTACGAATACTCTAACATATTTCTTTTCTGTTGCACCTCCTTATTTTCATGTTCACTGTTTTGAAAACTTTGATCATCCCCAGCAAAAATATCGATTTTTTCCTTTAATAATTATTCCAGTGTTACAAGAACTGATATAAATACAAGCAGTCATTCGATTGCATCTGCAGGCAAGTAGATCTTTCCCAATTCTTAGCATGAGGTGCTACATTTACAAATGCTAACAATGGTAACAGTAGTGCCTGTTTTTTCCCCACAACAATAAAATGAAACAAAATAGCTTATTTCTGATAACAACAGTTTGTAAAATCTGCTGTGAAATTCATAGTAATTTCTGAAGGTAATTTTATTTTATATGCACGTTATATCACAGATCTCAAACTATTATCACAGGTATCCCATCATTTCACAGTATCAAATTCTTTACACAGTTTCTTTGTTGAATAAATCAAGAAAGTCCCATCATATACAGCATATCAGGCACTAATAGTTATACTTATTGCCAACCATTAGTCTCTTACCCCAATCCATTAGCACCTCAGCTAGAAAGTGTAATTCAACAGTTGTTAACAAAGCAAAGTATGGTGCAGATTTCCTCAATAAGAATGATGCAGACAGGATTTAGGTTATGCTTCTACAAAGCATGGGATATTTGGATTTCAGTTCATGTTCAGTGGCACTGCTGATTATGCCAAAACAGGAAGAGGAGAGAGTTAAAAAAATGCATAATGCTTTAAGCTCAGTTTACTGGGGGATTAATATCTTTTGGTGATAGTTTGGTCCTATAGTTTACGCTTTTATTTACATGGATTGCACTAGGATAACTTGTGGATATATAGGACAGCACAGAACTTGGATAATTGTGTGGGAGCCCACACATCCATTAATTTGTAATTTTGAACCACATATTTTATAGATAAATGATATTTTAAACAGTAGAAAATATACTTTGTTTACAATGTGTTTTGCATGATAAATGCTTTCTTGGAAAACGGAAATGTTTGATTTTAGCATCAAGAGATAGAAAAGCAGTCAAAAATTGAAGGAAACAAAAACCAACATTAGTCTCTGCTCCTAAATCTCTTGTACTGACTAAAGACAAGTTGTCATCACTAATTAGATCAGCTTCAAGAGATTAAAAGCTTATTTTTCCATGGTTTCTAGTCCATTATAATAGCTATTTGTCTCCTTCTACCAGCAGCACTGGCCAAATAAATTACACCAGCCACAATTTACTATTGTTTCTGTAGTCATTTCTAAATTGGGAAGAGAGGCCCTCAGTCCCAGAAAGCTTATATAAAAACATTTGCCTTTATGGGGTTTTGATGGGACTCTGAGGAGGTCTGAACCTTGAGGTAGGACCAGTTTTATCTGCAGAATGAACACCCCCCCAAACCACAAAAGTAATTCTAACCTCTTATGTTTTGTTGGAGCACAGGCAACCCATTAAAATACACCAAATGCAGGTCTTCCGGATGATGCAGATAAACAATGTTTGCAAAACAAATCGTCCCCCTGTATTCTATTTCCTTTCAGAATGAGCTCTCCTTCCAGATGCTCTGGAGCCCAGCAGCTTGCACTACTTCCTGGGTTGCAGCAACCTTCACGGTCTCCCTCTGGGTCTCTAGGAATGTATCCTCTCCTTGACCTCTGAGGCTTGGCTGCAGATCTGCTCCTTTGAAACGAGGAAGCCACGTGCTTTGTCAAGAGTCTTTCCATGTGCATGCAGACATCGTAATCTCCTCCTTTTCCTCCCCACAGTCCACCTGACACAAGCTGCCACAGCCAGGAAAAGCAGAGGCAGCCCTTCTGTTGCTCTGTCACACCCTTTTAAACCAAGCAAGAAGGAAAAAACCATGAAATAGAGACTAAGCCAAGAAGAAACAACTCAGTTTTGTCATCTGTCAGGCAAAAAAGCAGTCAAAATTGGAGGCAGTCTGGAGTGCCTCCATCTAAACTGCAAAGCCTTTCCTGGTTTTCTGGCTCAGATGTGCACCCTTTTCATTTTCCTACCTCGAGTAAGACCTGTGTTGAGACCTGGATTCATCAACTCTCCCTAGGCCCTGGTTTCTGGAGGGACAAGGTGCAAATATATGAGCCAGAATGGCTCAGCCTTATGCTCATCCTCACCTTTCAGAGTCTGGATTACACTAACATAGTCCAGAATAAGGATGATATGACTGCTGGTATTAGGGAGTACAGAAAAGAGCAGATGGATAGATCTTAAAAAATAATTAAAATATGTCCATCTCTTGTCTGATCTTTCTAGTAATTTCTCACAGTTATTGAATAATTGTCTGTCCAGCTCATGGCACTGCTTCCCGTTGTCATGGCACCTGACTGCCTCCTAAAATAATGAAATACAAGATTGATTCTAATCTGTGCACATGGAAAACAAAGCATAACTTCAGGAAGTTTCTATTTCAGCAAAATTCAGTGAAAGAGGTGGTTATTACTAGATGTAGCATTTTGTAGGAATGTGTATGAGTTAAAGTTCTCACCTGAAGCAGGAACAATCTCTGGGATGTGCCGGAACAGTCTGTTGGATGTTGGGAGAGAAAATAAACAAGAACTAGGAGTTGAACCCTTTTGGTAATAAGAGTGGCTCTCCCATAACCATCACTATCTTTTCTGTAAGCTCAGAAGCCACCACAGTCTCTGTCACTTTTCAAAAACTGTATCAGTTAGGACAATTTGCACAAAACTGAGGAATTCCAAATCCTGTTTTCTGTAGTTTATCAGCTTCAACTTTGATTAACCATGAGAGACCTTACCTCTGCTGGGACTCACCATGCCCTGTGTGATGCTGGTCCATACCCTGCTGCTCACTGCTTCAGCTTTCTGCCTGTTTCTTATGCACTCACTACACAAAGTAGACGTATCATGTCTTTACAGCCTTTCTGTTAGAAAGGCTTTTTCCTTGCTCATGTTTCCTTCAGATACATTATAAATTCTTTCTGAAGTGACCTTTAAAATCCATTCGGATCTAGTATTTTTCATCCATTGTAGCAAATATCTTGGCAGACACCAAGTCATTCATGCCCAAAATGTCAAGGATCAAGGTATTTTTCTACAGAGAGTTTCTGTATGCCATATGTGTGATTTTTCACTAAAACCCACTGTGGTACTTCCATTATGAAGCCATTGATAGTATTTAGGATATTTATCAGCTTGTATCAGCCTTTAATGAAACAGATTTCCAACTCCAACCTTTGCTTTTACACAGCCATTCATAAACTCCATACATTTCTGAGGGGATAAAGACCATTTATTAAAAAATAAAATTAAATCCCCATAGGTAGGTGTTTCCAAAGTCTGCAGACACATTCATTTCACTCCCCAGTCTTCCCATTTCTCAAGGGAAATCCAAGACAGAGACTACAGAGATCAAACTGGAGAACACAGAGTATGTCCCATCTATTAGTATTCAATAAAGGGAGACAGGATTTCTCCAGAGAAATGAAAATAGAAGTCTGTGGTAAAAGAACAGAAAAATTATATTTCCTCTTTTAAATTTTAAATTTTTAAGGGGCTTCCAATATAAGAAGTATATAGATCAGCATACTAGGAAGCTTTGTTCTTTATAAGTGGCCTTCTACTTCCAAGATGTTTAGAGATCCTCTTTTCTGCGTAGCAGCAGAGGCAATGTGTCTAAGAAATTGAACAACTGTGATTAAAAATACATTAATCTTGCCCCCAAGTCTGAAAGCTCTCACAGATTTAAAACTGGAGGGAAAGAGACCCCATGAGAATAATTTCTAGGAAATGTTATAAAATTAGCTAATTAAACTGTGAGTATTCTCACTAGTTATGAAGGAAAACTACAGATATATTTTCTAAAGTATTTTCTTAGACAGGGTAATGTGTAATGTTAGGTTTGGATCTTGTAAATTACCTACCAAGCTATACTAATAATGTAAATGAAAATACATTACAAGCATAGTCATACTAAAAAGACAGCCAAGGTATCTGCATATAGAATATTGAAAGAATAGTATACTTTTATAAGCCTACTTCCTTCAATTTATCCATCAGACTAGAAGAGCCTGAAGGGACACATTAGGATCTCACAAATCCTTTTGTCAGTGACATCTGGAAAATCTCTAGAAGGAGCTTCATTTTCTAGAGTGAAAAAAGACTCTCTTGAGCCATCCACAGCATTTGGTACAAGTCCTGAAGGCTCTAAGTTTTCACTCAAACATAAAGGTAGGGAAAGGATGGGGATTAAGACATCTTTTCACTGGGGAACATGCCAAGAAAACCCTGGAAACTTAATGTAGTCACCTCATAACTGAGGTCCTAGAAAATAAAATAAATGCATACATAAATACATGAAATTCAAGTACAAAGAAGTATTTTTTATTGTATTACAGTTTTTTTTATTGAGTTGCCAACCTCTGACCCTATTCAGTTCATTTGGGTGTTTTCAATAGCTGTTGTTTACATCCTGCATTTTTCACTCTGATGTAATATTTCAGAGCATGAAAAGGCTATTATGGTAACAATGACCCTTCCTTTTTTTTCCAGCATCCTTTTGCCGACCTCTCTTGAGCAATGCTCATGTGTGTTTATTATTTAAGTATGTCAGCATTACCAAAGCACAAGAAGGGAGGAGATCTATATAGCTTAGGAAATGCTGCTCATCTGCAGTTATCAAGGGAACTCTTTGCTATGGGGGTTTTTTTGCATATACAGGTATAACCTTTCATATTTTGGAGAAATTAAAATATTTAGGTTAGGAATATCAGTTTACAGAGCACCTCTCATATGTCCATGATATTCCTCTGGAAAATGTAAGAGTGACAAAATTAATTTATTCAGAAGAATGACTGAAGCTCTCAATCATATTTGTTCTTTGAAATTTTAATCTCCTTTCACTTTATTGCATGAAAGTTTGTTTAATTTCATAAATGTTTTTCATTTTACTGATATACTTAATAACATTGAAATGAGGCATTTCTTCTTCCATTTTCTCATAATATGGAAAATTCATGAAAATTTGAGAGCAGTGCAGTGGATGGAAAATTATTGCTTTCTCTCATAAACTTGGCCAAGAAATGCAGAATACTTACTCAAATAATCTCAGAATACAGCAATAATTTCAAACTGGACAGGTGCTAAGCATTTTGTTTTGTTAAGTTGGCTAACCTTCCATAAACCAAGTATATCTCTTCCAAGGTTAGTTTTAACAGTTTCTGTGCAGCTTTTCAGTGAGCTACTCCAAAACAATCCTGCCATACTTTTCAGATGACCAAATCTGCTTACTAATACTAAATTTTCAAGTAAGGACATCAGTATTCTCTACTTTTTTGAGTGAAATTCCTTTACTTATACACTTCTTAGATCACTTTGTTTCTAAGAATCACAGGGTGAGTCTACATCAACATTTTAGCTCAGTTGTCATCTTTTGAAGCAAATTCCCTGGTTATTCCCATTTAATAATGCTTTTGTTCATATTTACTGACTGGTGTTGGAGCCCCACACGAACTGGATTTTGGAATGAAAGTAAGTAGGAGGTGAGCTTTGGCAAACATGAATAGAACTAGATCAGCAATAAAGCCTCCTGATATGTGTGCCAGCCAGATCCTTCCTACAAACTGTTTCATTTTATTAATTTGCTTATATTGGTCTGTGCTAGTTGCAAATGTGGACACAGCTACTAACTGGACTTTGATGTCATAGACCCTCACAAGATGTAGAACCAAATTCAAATATGATTTAGGCACTTAAAACGTCATTAAAATGTATATAGGACTTAAGGATGTGATCATCTTTGGGACTTATGAAAATTTCATTAATTGGTTATCTGCCTCTTTAAATGCCTAAGTATCTTCGAAATTCAGAACCTTCTATTTCTGTGATGCACTTCCACTTTCTTAAAATAAGGATAAATAATAATACCCAGTTTGACAGAATCTGATGAGGATAAATACATCAAAAATTGTGAGCTGCTCAAATTATGGAATGAGAGAGTTGAAACGTAGATTGCTTTCATATCACAGATCAAGGTTAAACAAAGGCTAAAGCTCTGCATGCATGATTTGCAAATGCAGTTATGCTAATAGCATGATGATCTTAATTAGATGATCAGCTGCATATCTGACTTTTGATAATAAGTCCTAATGTGACTTGCTAATCAATGTCAGGTATGGGAATAGAATGTAGAATTTCTGACTTGTGAATCTGTGCACTAATTGCTAAAGCAGACTGCCTCCCCAATGTCATCCTTCATTGCAAAATGTTCTATTTCCTCCTTGTACTCCTATCATGTATTATTTGAACATTTTTTGTAGATCCTCAGACTGTTCAGACCATAAGAATCCACTATAATGATATTATCCAGCTTCTAAGTAACAAGGACCAAAAACTTGCTTGCCATTTCATATTGGGAAATTATTATTTTTTCTTCTTACTGCAAATTAACATTATCATTCTTAATTTCTTTACTGGGCTGTAGAACATTCTTGTCAAAGACATATAATTTTGACTTCAAGATTCCAAACAATGATGAGTTTGTCACTTTCCATGAGAAGAAATGTCAGTCATTAATTGCCCTCCATCTAGCAAGATGCTCAAAAATAAGGTCAGATTCATTATGTTTTCAAAAGTTGCATTTGATTGGCAGTTTATATATTTCTGACTTCTGCTTTCAGCCCCAGTAATATCTTGTTATGCCTTTAACTGCTAGATTAAACATTCCTACATCTCAGATCATAGATTGCTGTATGAAGGAGACTTTGAAGGAAGAGTAGTGGGAAGGAAGTCCCTGTGGGAAGTAGCTGATAGCTAAGAAAATAATAGAATTATTTTTGCTTTGACTGTTTTGTTTTTCTCTTTAATTTAGCAATATTACCAAAAAATCCTAAAAATCAACTATTACAAAAGTGCATTTTAAAGTGAAATTGAAAGATTTGCCTGGATTTTTTTTCCTTTCCGATGGACAACCCCTGTAGTCTATACCTTTAGAGCAGGCAAGGAAAGGAAAGAAGCCATTTTTTCTCCTTGAAACCAAAGTATGTAGATGTCAGCTGTTTCTTTGGGTTTTGTCGACACATCAGAAAACCATCTTAACAACTGGGATTCCCATTAATTAACTCACCGGAATAAATACAGCTGTCTAAGCAAAATAGGGTATTGTGGAATTTCCACACACAATAAATCCTTACCCCTTCAAAGGACGGATGTTAGAATTAATAAAATTAAAGAAGTACATGAAGCTGACATCACACACTGAAAAATGCATAGATTCAGCACACTGCATCTAATATTTGTTTATATCAAGTATTGCATGAAATAGGACCAAAATTTCACATCAGGATGATGTTTGTGTATAAAATTGCTCTCAATTGAGAATATTCATATAAAACTGAAGAATAAGAAGTTAAATTACTGAAAACACAAAAGAATATATTTTTCTTCTGAATGCATAGTACTACATACAATGGTATATGTGTGATAACATGCAAAACCCAAAATCTATAAAAATATCTGCTATTCCTGTATTTAATTTTATCTCCACCAAATTAAGTGCTAATAGATTGTGGCCTAATTGTAACATGAGGTTTCATTTTTCATCTTATGCAAAATTTTACAGTGGGGAAGGGGAAAACAGCAAGATGTTTCTCATTAAAGAAGTGCATGTTTGCTTCTGCAGCTGCAGCTTTGGCTTCGTTTCATAGTTAGAACTCTCAAAGGGCATAGAAAGAACAGTAATAGCCACTATGGCCCCAAACTTATCACCTCCTAAATACAAATGGAAAATTTAGACAGGAAGAAAATTAAACTTGGTTTCTCTTCTAGTAAAAAATTTTTCACTAAAAACACCCCCAACAAACCCCAAAACAACACCAAAGAAAACCCCCAACACATTAACTTATATAGTTAGACCAATGTTAGTGAACCAAATTAAAGAAAATAACTTTTTTAGTAATTTTGAGAATGTTAAATTTTCTCTCCTTCCCCTTGTAGCATGCTTTTGTCCTTTTCACCAAGAAAAGCTGTCTGATAAAGAGCTGTATGAGCAGAAATTCAGCTCCCACAGACAAAAAAAAAAATGTAATTCTTTTGAACATGTACACATGTGTACCAAAAGATTCCATCTAGATAGCAGGAACATCCACAGTATGAATTATGGAATAATATAAGAATGTTCATTTATTGTGAACTTTCAACTCCTCACCTTTGCCCTGCCGATGAATCCATTCCTCCCGGGATGAGGGGAACAGTACCAGACTCTCAGAAATCTGCCAAAAGCAGGAGTTCTGTCAGACTGAACAAAAAGTTGATTTCCAAAGTGAAAGTAACTGGCCAAAAAAAATCTATAGGGAAGTTTTGAAAAGTAAGGGAAGGGAAGACTCCTGCCTTTCTTTTTCCAAATGTAAGATTAATTTCTTAACATTTTTGCCTAATTAGAACACATGTAGTAAAATAAATTTTAAAAGCCTGGCAAAACAAAATACTAAAAACAATGGGGTGGAGAATGGAAAAGTATGAACAGAGATAAACAGCCTTAATCACAGCTCTTAGCTGTGTATTGGAAAATGCTCAGCGTTACAAGTTTAGTTTATAAATTTGAATGGAATGGAATGAAATCATATGTTAAATAATAAATGAACCACTGGAAAATAGTAAATTCTAAAGACGCTGGAAACAAAAGTTTTAATAGTTTAAATAATGAAAGGTCAATAAGTTTTATTTAGATAGACTAAAATCACATTTTATCTTGTATTAATACATCTTGTATTTCCAGTGATTAATATTCTAGAGAAGATACATTTTTATTAGTTTCATTATGTTACAGTATCAAGACAAATCCCATGCATTGTCCTTCCAGTACACCGTCAATCAAACAGGGAAGATCTGAATTATGTTCCTAATATTTACAAGGGTAAGAAAAGAAAGCATACTTTAAAATTTATATGTCCTGACAAATCAAAAAAGATGGCCAATTTTAAAATGCTTCTTTCCAGAACATCCCCCAAAGGCAGATACATTTCTGCAGGAATTAGACCAAATTATTTATATATAATTAAAACTCTGAAAACATTGCTTACTTACCAAATTTGACCTTGGTGCTTAGTGATAACAAAAGATATAATACCTCCTTTGTTCATCCATTATAAACACACATCAATATTGCAGAGGGAGCATCTGGTTTTAAGAGGCACTTACTTTGGAATGACAGACTCAGAGACGTAATGTACTAAAGTGATACATTTTGATTTCTATTACTGGCCCTCACAATTCTCATCAGTATCTCTATAGTGTGTTTTTCCTATTCTGCCAAACAAACCGTATTTCTGTTAATTATATGACTAAATTAGTCATTCCAAACTTAATACCTCCTAAAGCCATCAGCAGATGTTCCTTTATAACCATTGATGTCATTCTCTAAATGACTGAAAAGGAGACATTGCTGGAGTGCTAGGAGTGAATGGTAACTTTGCTGTTCTTGTCTAACTTTAGCTGTCTAACAGGGAAGCATCTGGCCTGCCCCACTCAAACAGGCTCTCTCCACAGACAGTGACACTTCCAAAAGGAAATTCATCCTGTTTAAAAACACACAGAAGAAACAAGCCTGTCACACTCCTCTCTGTCTCTGCAGGCAGCCCAATTATTTAGCCCAGTCAAAATTGCTACCTTTTAAACTGCAAACTGGTAATACTGATGCCATCTTTTAGCTGAATATGGTTACAACCTGCAGGTCAGATTCTCTTCTTCATTTCAACTGTTCTTGTTTTATCTTTCAATAGATGAGAAACCTGCCCAGTGTTGCAGGAGAAAAGTGTCTCTGCATGGTCAGTAATATTTAGCCCCTTCCACAGGTGGTCTCCCAGGCAAGTGCAACAGTCACATGGAGCCAGAGATAAATATTCTTAGACTGCTGATGCTTATTTTGAAGTCAAAATCAACAGTAATAAAGTTATCTCACTTATGAGATCAATATAAGTATTTAATGCAATATTTTTAAAATATGAAGGACACAAACAAAGCAGAGAGGCCATGAGAGGAAATGGGATTTACTTGGACTTCAGCTACATCCTTTGAGAATATCATGTCTTTTCTATTCTCTTCCTTGCTGCTCTATCAATCTGTACCACAGTTTACTACTGGAGAAAAAAAAATTACTGTTTTCCCTCTAAATAGCTATCAGCATGTTCTTTCTCTATAAATCCTAGTGAGATCCCTGGTGGTGGCATAACAGTTAACAAATACAGAAAGTGATATAGAACAGCTTCATTTCCCCAGCATATTAAAACTACAGTTGTCAGCATTTAATGTCTCTGATATCCTTAACCCCCTACAAGTTGTAGAATTAGCTAAAGCTTTGCCTCCAGGTATCCCATCAGGATGCTCCAATACAGAGATTTACATTCAGTGTAACTCTCTAGGAGTGAAATATCTTTTTTGACATACTTAATGCGTCATAATAACTGCAAATTTATTGTATCAAGCATTAACCACTTTCTCCTTCATTCGTGCCTGGAGCAAGGAAGAAACACCACTATTACCATAACTATGCTACACTGAATGAACAAATATGCAGAAGCTTTACTGCAGACTTCAATCATTTGCATTATTTTTAAATGATATAATTTTAAAACACGTTCATTTTAGAGCCATAAATGAGAATGGAGCAGATGGTTTGGGCTTAATTTAGAGTAATTTGTCTATTAAAATACACTGCATTGCCAGTGAGTCTTTGTTATAACACTAACTCATTACAATGGAGTTGTAATTTATGGGGTAGAGGGACAGGTATTGGACCTTTAGGAAAAGTTTACAATCTTGGAGAGCTCGCTAGGGGAAGTGAACACAGATAAGCATTTCAATACTAGATTATTGAGGAAAAAAAATGGGAAAAGCAAGAAATCATAGAATTTAGATTTGTAGTCCTTTCAAAATTCCCAGTGTTCCTACAAAGGAAGGATATTCACAAGCACAAACAAAAGGACCTTCTTTATATAATATTAATCATGCATTTCTTCATTTGCACTGACGTTTAACTGTTGAAAAATGTAGAAGGTTATGGCTTCACATTACAACAGTAGAAACTTTTATAAATAATTTTTTAGAAATATTTTGAATAAGAAAGTAATGCATATTGAAATTCATTATTGTATTGTTCTCTGTGTTAAAAACATATTTTAAAGCTTTTTCATCTTAATACAAAAGCCCAAATAAGGCTGTTAATATGTTCAGTCTGTATTAGAATTAATTTTATGTTCATTATCTCTCTGTAGGGAAAATGAATGAGCAACAGGGAGCCAAAAAGCACACATGGGATATAACAATTTAGGTTAATCAAAGCTAAAGGTAATGTGAAGAACTTTAAAGGGACATAAAATATAAAAAGCATAAGTTTCTTTCGGAGAAAATTAACTGCTGTTATAGTCAAACTGACATTAAGTGAAATAAACTTTTGAGGTTTCATATACCTTCCCCATATCTAAATATTTTTTTTTTCCAGAAAGAAACTGTTTCTGTAATTTTGATAAAATTTTTCCCTAATACTCAGAGGTTGCTCAAAAGATGGTGATTAAACACATAGTTACAAATGAAAGTATTTAGAAAATAATACTAAATCTGTTATGAAGCTTGTGTTGCATAGACACATTCTCATAAATGGATGTGTGTTTGTACATATATATATATAACTTCTTATATGGATATGTAGTGTTCATATCTGGTTGTGGACTAGCAATAAAAGAAGACTGACAATTATTAAACATATTAAAAAATGCAGTACTTTGTAACTTGTACAATTATTTGTGACAAAATGTTAGAATAATTGATTAGGGGTGGTGCTGGGATGAAAAGTTCACATCATGGAATCACAGAACAGTTTGTGTTGGAAGGGACCTTAAAGACAATCTGGTTCCAACCCCCCTGCCATGGGCAGGGACACCTTCCGCTAGACCAGGTTGCTCCAAGCAAATTTATTGTATCAAGAATTCTCTGTCATACATGACTGCAGCAAGGAAGAAACTGAGATTTAGGACAGAAGAGTCCAGTTAAGTGTTTTTTCCACAAACCAATAATACCTGAGAAATACCCACATATCCAAAGGCAATTTCTGATTGAGATATTTTAGAACAAGGCTACTAAAAAAGAGTTGCTGTGCAATATCTAATTTTTGAGCCTAATATGAATGTGTTCTATTTGATATAAAAGTGTTCTGCTCTCCAAACTGACCGTATAATAAGTAAAAGCTTTGCTCAATTTGGAACATCACACATAAATGTTACTAGCATAAAATGGAAAAAAGTGAAAGAATAATTCATGCTACAAGGCTGCAAGTTTATTTTAAAACAAAACACTTGCTAAATTTCATATATTGGTACTTTCGACTGGTGACAAGAGCCTCGTCTCCTGGATTGTATGAAACTAGAAAAGGGAAGGAACAAGATAACATTGTGTGATTTCCTCTTTTCAAATTACTCTGATGCTTGCCAAATATGTATCTTCTCAAGCCTGCTCTAAAACATGAATAAGTGTCTCGTATCACCCATATCTTCCATCTAATTTATACAGTACATTTTATAAATTAGTAGATATGTTTTATCTTTTTGTCAAATATCCAACCAGTTACTGAGGTGCAAGACATGGGTGATGACATTTGGTACTACAGTGAGAGAAACCATTTGCAAAATTTTATATGTAGTATGAACTTTAATTTTTAAGTAGAAATGAGCAAATAAAAACAAACCAACCCCAAATAGCAGAACTTGATGAACTATGAAAACAGTCTCTTCATGGTATACATAAACTATTTTAATAAGATAATGATAAGAACTAATTTTTGAATGTGTTTAAAAACCAAGAGCATCAGAAATATAGTCATATATCCTAGTGTAATAATTTTAAAGTTAGGATCAAACCAAAATCACCCCTTCCACTCTGACGTTTTAGAAAAGCAGACTTTGTTTTAATTTATTGTAAATTGGACATATAAAACCAAGTCTCTCACTGACCAGTTCTGATTCTACCTATTGACTACAAAGGGAACTAAGGGTATGTCATGGGTTAGCATAGTTTGAGTTTTTTAAGGAAGACTCCTTCAGCCTCGGAAGTGATCTTTTTGCAAAGAGGTGCTTACAGCTTCCTCTAGACCTGACCTAACCAATCAACTGGCTAGTTGAAATATTGACAACCTCTTTAAGCCACTTAAGAAGCTTGGTACGCCTCTGTCATACACATTTAAGAACGAACAGAGCCCGGGAGGCTCTCTCTGACTTCCGGCCTTCGGACAGGTAACTGAGGGAGGCCCGGGGCACGGCCCAGCGGGGCCGGGCCCTGCTCGGCCCGGCCGGGCCGGCCAGGAGCCCGCCCTGGAGCGGCCCTGTTCCATCTGCGGCCAGGCCAGGCCAGGAGCCCACCCTGGAGCGGCCCTGTTCCATCTGCGGCCAGGCCAGGCCAGGAGACCACCCTGGAGCGGCCCTG